>CM035155.1:150947962-151547962 GCA_020205615.1 Panax quinquefolius | reverse complement strand
CTCCACCAAATGAGGTGCAAACTCGATAACTCGCAAACTTTGCCTCGCATCGAGACACCGCCATGTTGTTTTGCTCTAATCTGATGAACTCCACTTCCTTCATACGATTTAACACTTTCGTGAAAGTATTTGTCATTAAATAGTTTCAAATGTTTCCAAGACACGCCGAAAATGTACTGGATGGGTACGCTTCACGCACTCCCACCAAGAGTAGTCAATTCGCCGCCATTTTAACATAAAGGTGGCGAATGGAACCTTCGTTCCTCCGCCGCATCCCAAGACATCGAATATCTTGGTAATTTGTTTGACCCATGTTTCCGCCATGATCGGATCCGCTTTCCCTTAAATTCGTGGTCCCAACTCTTTGAACTACTTGGTCGTGACAACCCGTGAATTGCTATCATTTCTCCTCAGATTTTGAACACGAGTCTCCTCGTCGATTTTGCATGAATCGCAAAAAGCTTCTAAACATCCCCTCGCTCATCATCTTCACAAGGGTGTTGTTCACAAGAGGAACATTGCCATTTGCTGCAGACGTTTCTCCTCGCTGGCAGTGAGTACAAAGCGCTCCACTGGGCCTCATTTCCATTGTTAATATTCTCAAACGACATTCTCAAACACCGCCATAAAACAAGGGTTAATTAAGGAAATCAATATATCACATAATATCCTTATATATCGACCAACTAAAAAATAAGCTTAGTAGACACACACTAGCTGAAGGATTTACTCGCCTCTCCTCCTAGTTCTATTCCCCGATCTCCGCCAGAGATCATATCCCAAGCTCGATACTAACCGTGACGCCCCAAAATAGGTATACATCACCTATTCTCGAGTTGTCAATACATGGTACGTAAACAACTACAACTTTATTATTACAACAAGAAACTGTGAGTTTGAATACAAATATTATTTTCTAGACAATATCTATACTCAAATAAATCCTCATCACATTTATCGATACATTATTTTACAAAAATGGTGAGGACTACTAAACAATCCTTTTCTAAAACCTTCATTCCATACCCCGACTGCAGACTCGCTTATATTCTCGCCTCCCGAGAAGAAAAATGGAACAAAAGGAAAAGGGTGAGCTCAACTAGCCAAGAAAAGAATATTATGACTAAGATAATATACAACAAATTATCGTTAGTCTTCAACAGGAAAAATCTAATAGAATACAATAGACAACAAATTTTAAATCAATATTCGCAATGAAATAATAATTCATTAGAAGAGTTAAGTAGAGAATGCAAACTACTATCTTCTATGTATGAATTTAAAAGTTCATCGCTCATCTTTTATCCCCGTAACATCAATCAATATACATCCGAATCAAATATTCATCTTTGCACCACATGTGCCAAAGATATTCATCACTTGGTCATGTTCATCTAAACACTGCTCATCTTTGACACTACTACCAAAGATATTCTTCAGAAATCATTCATTGCACTACATGTGCCAAAGATATTCAATAATATCATCATTTAAGACCGAGGATGATGAAAAATATTTTAAAGAAACGAATCCAAAGGAAACAAAATGACAAGGATTAAGGATTAAGGATTCAGATTTTGTTTTATCCATGTTCAAAAAATACCTCAAAATAATCATAGTGGTGTAAAATTCAAGAATGATCAAAACATGGATACAATCAAAGCTAGTATCCGTAATAGATATTTTGGACAAAAAGAAGAAATTTTATTTTTCTATGAGGTGAATAGTGTCAGATACGTGAATAGTGCCGATACGTGAATAGTAACTCCAACACCAAAAGATAGAAATTTCACAAAAAAACATCTTCACGCTTCGCTTAATAAGACTCGTGAATAAGAATCGTGAATAAGAACTCATGAATAAGAATCGTGAATAAGAACTCATGAATAAGTAACCCCTACATGAAAAAGTTCCAAATTTGATAAAAGTTCCAACCAATATTTCAACATAATGATATTGAAAAATAATATCATTCGAGAAGAAAATAACATCCCTTACCTCGAAAAGATTAAGACTTCTAAATGGAATATCTAGTATAAGGTCAAGGAACTTGCAGACCGCCTAACAATACTCAAAGTATACTCACAAGAATACGCTCAATATATCGAGAGAAATAGAGAGAAACTTCAGCTTCGTGTGTTTTTCAATTCTAACCCAAGACCCTATTTATAGGAAAATGCTAGAACACCAAAGCGTAAAATTGAATATAATATTAATATATTTTTCACATTTTCTTTAGCCCATCTTAGACAACTGATCTCAGCCCATTTGAATCACATGTGAGGCCAACTTAGTTGCAAAAAACGTTTTTCTCAAAATAATTAACTAAAACTCCCAAAATTAATTATTTTCGGAACTTTGGAACTTCAATAATTCATAATAAATAGCCCTTTCATCAGAAAATTGAATCTCATGAGTTTTATAGGAAATTCAATTCTCTACAAATTTGCAGAAGAAAGTTTTTCCAAATTCCAAATAGAAATTGACCAAATCAACAAACAAAAGCGATTTTACAAAGTTATAATCAAATTTCTACTAATAATAATTGGTCCACCAACACACAAAACATGTGTTAAACATTTAATGCCACAAAATACTCTTCCTCCTCATATACTCATATATCCCACATTCATTGTAAAATATCATCGTTAATATATTATTAAAATAATATATTTAAATGAATTATTTTATCGTAAAAAGATAAAATATTAATTTTCAACAATTGTCACATTAAAAATTTTCCATCTATATCCTCATAAAATCAATATTTTCCTCATCATATAAATTAATAATTAATTATTCATAAATAATATTATGTAATCACATTATCGACAACTGTGCAGCTCCCTGTGAAAGAGGGGCTTCCAATAAGAATTTCTTCATCGCGCAAGCAATTAAATTAGGTGACTCAAACCTCTCCTTGATGTAACTTTCTAGACATTGCCAATAATGTTATCTAATAATATTATTCAGATAATATGAATTATTGCTTCGATAATGAAAAATACCGCAGTAATGACAATTATCAAACAACAAAGAATATAAAATATCAACGTAATAATTATTAACTCAATAAAATATCGAACAAGAATTACATCGTAACCATTATTGATTATCGAGTAGTGCCTTCACGTAAGAATCAATAATTGGTGCAATACCGCCAGCTATCGTGTTTTAAACCACCGGTATTTTAACAAGATAATGGTAATAACCACGCCAAGTTATTTTTAAACCACTTATATTTGTCGCTTTCTTCATCCAATCGCTTTCGTTATATGGGCTCACACATCGTCACGCCTGGGTCATTCCCGACAAGCATTTAATATTCCATTTACCAAACTAATATTCACCGACAACAATGAATATTTTATAACCACTTGCTTATTTTGAAGTATTACATGATTTTACCCCTAACTATCCACATTAATCAAATTAACCCTTACTATTTCAAAATAATCAATAGAGAAAATTAAATTTCATTAATAATAAGTTGGGGTCTTACATAAAGGGTTTAAATGGTTAAGGATTCTAGTACTAACCATATTTGGATAACTAACTCCAAAGGCAGTATTTGGATAATATTCAACTTGCACCTTTTAAGGAGATTGTGTTGGACCCAAACAATGGTAACTACCATGTTTTGGAGTCCTAATCCGACTCAGAGATGGACTTTAGGTGATGAGAGTGTCTATAAATACAAGGTTGGACTTCAATTAGCAGGTAATACACTCTTGAGCACTAAACACTAAAACCTCCATTGTTAAACCTTGTACCAGCCTGTACTCATTCTCACCCAGAGCTATCCCCCGGTGGCACAAGTTGTCAAGCTTCTTGTGTGATCTGTTATTGTGCAGGTTTAAGCACGTGGATTTGGTGGTTGGACGCGTCGACAAAGCTTGGCGTTAAAAATGATAAAATGACCAAATTATCCATATTTAAATTCTCATTTAATTGCATAGTTTTCTGCACATTACTAATGATGCTCCATAAATATGCATAGAGAATAGAAATATAACAATTAATAATAAGGGTATTATAGGTAAATTATTATAAAAAATAGATCATTTAAGGTAAGTAGACATTTAACTTGGTACTACCTAAAATAGTAATAAAGACTTCTATACTGGGACGGAGGGAGTACTATGTAAGTGAGAGACATACATTTAGGGGTTCTTTGATAAAAGAGAAAGAAACAATTCTGAATTACTGAATGACTGAATGAACTGATTGAAACTGAACACTAAATAAAAAAGTTGTTTGTTAATTGATTCGTTTGAAATAACTGAATGACAATATTTCCCATTTTAACCTTTTAAATTGTCTTAAAAATATTTTTTTGACACTTTCTACGACAAAAAGTGGCAACCAAAATTGATAAAAAAAAAACTTTTTGTCTCGAATTTTTATCTGTTTAATTTATACCAATACAAATCCATAAACAAAAAGGGTAATTAATTCAATTCCAAAACATACATATATTACATAATTTTATACACAATATTGCATGATACTTTAGCCACCAATTTTCTCGTTTTCTCATATCTCATATTCAAATCTCTTTACCTATACACCACAACATGCTTACCATACAATTAAATGCCCATATCTGTCATCTTCCAAATACCCCACCATTTTCCCTGGTGATCTCTTGATCCACTTTGGGGTCTGGGCATGTGAGCCCTAGTTGCGCCTAAAGGTGCTTAAATATTGGGCTTTTGCTTTGATTATGCGGTGGGCGTTGTCATCGGAGAGTCAATTTTTTGGGTTTTTAGACTTGGTTTTTGGTTTGTTATCGTCGCTGACTGAGCATAATATGAAGGCACTTTTTGATTTGGGGGTTTTGAAGATGGGAAATTGAAGGGTTTCGTGGAGATGACTTAGGATTTTAGAGCTTCCATTGATTGAGATTTGTTGTTTCCTTGTCAATTTTAGATTCAATTACAATCTTGTTGGTTTTCTGAGTTTTGGGTTTGGGGACAACATACGTAAAAAATCATCTATTCAGCGCGAAAATAGTGGCTTATTTAGTCAGTTAAAATTGGACCATTTATATCTTAAAAAATGATAATCAAACCGTCTGAATGGCTAATCGCTCAGATTTAGGGTCATTCAGCCTTATTCAGACCGAAACAAACAAGGTCTTAGCCTTTTCTAAAAAATGAAAATACAATTATAAATTTGTTAGTTTCGTTCTTATCATGGACGCTCATACATGGAGTAAATGGTGTGACGCCCCCAAAATAGGTATACACAACACCCATTCTGAGTCGCCAAATACATGGTACAAAAAGCAAACTACAACTTCAATAATACAAATGTCGTGTGAAAATACAATATATACTATGAGTTTAAATATAATATTGTCTTCTAGACAATATCCACATGCAAATAAATCCCCATCATAATTATTGATTCATTATTTTACAAAATGGTGAGGACTACTAAACAACTCTCTCTAGAACCTTCATTCCATACCCCGACTAGTACTACGCTACATTCTCGCCTCCCGAGAAGAAAAATGGAACAACAAGGAAAAGGGTGAGCTCAACTAGCCCAAGAAAGAATATTATGACTAAGATAATATACAACAAATTATCGTTAGTCTTCAACAGGAAAAAATCGATAGAATACAATGTACAACAAGTTTCAGATCAATATTCGCAATGAAATAATAATTCATAGAAAAGTTACGTAGAGAATGAAATCTACTATAATCTATGAATTTAATACCATCATCAATATTTTATCCTCGTAACATCAATCAATATACATCCCGAATCAAATATTCATCTTTGCACTACAGCCAAAGATATTCATCAGTTGGTCATGTTCATTTAAACACTGCTCATCTTTGCACTACAAAGCCAAAGATATTAATCAATCTGGTCATGTTCATCTCAACACCTGCTCATCTATGCACTACAAAAGCCAAAGATATTCTTCAGAAATCATTCATCTTTGCACTACGTGCCAAAGATATTCAATAATATCATCATTTAAGACCGAGGATTTATGAAAAATATTTTTAAAGAAACGAATCCGGTGAAACAAAATGACAAGGATTAAGGATTAAGGATTCGTACTTGGTTTTATCCACGCCCAAAAAAAACCTCAAAATAATCATAGTGGTATAAAATTCAAGAATGATCAAAACATGGATACAATCGAAAGTTAGTATCCGTAATAGATGTTTCGGACGAAAAGAAGAAATTTTATTTTTCTATTGAATAAAGACAGATAACGTAAATAGTGCCATATACGTGAATAAGGTCAGACACGTGAATAGTAACTCCCGACACCAAAAGATAGAAATTCCACAAAAACATCTTCACGCTTCATTGAATAATACTCGTGAATAATAAGAATCGTGAATAAATGACTCGCTTAATAGTAACTCGTGAATAAGAACTCATGAATAAGAACCCATGAATAGTAACCCCGACATGAAAAAGTTTCAAATTTGATAAAACTTCAGATCAACATTTCAAAGATAATGATATTGAAGAAATAATATCATTTGAGAAGAAAATAACATCCCTTACCTCGAAAGATCAAGATTTCTAATAAACACCTTGACATATAGGCTATGACTTGAACTCTTGCACCGTATAGCAATACTCAAAGTATACTCAAAATACTCACAAGAATACGCTCGATAATATAGAGAGAGAAAACTCAGCTTTCGGTGTGTTTTTCAATTCTAACCTAAGACCCTATTTATAGAAATCGCTTGAACACCAAAGTAGAAAATTTAATATAATATTAATATTTATTTTCCAAAACCTCATACGCACACTCTGCCAACTGAATTCAGCTCCTACACATGTTAAATGAGGCCACCTAACATTCCAAAAAACGTTTTTCCTATTTTAAATATTTTAAACTTCCAAAATCAATTATTTTTGAGTTTTCGAACTTCAATAATTCATAATAAATAGCCCTTTCATCAGAAAATTCGAATCTCGCGAGTTTTTATAGGAAATTCAATTTCTACAACTTTGCAGAAGAAATTTTTCCAAATTCCAAATAGAAATTGACCCAAATCCACAAACGGGCGATTTTATTGTGTTATAATCAAATTTCACCAATAAATGGGGTCCAACCGACATGTTTAACATGTTTTAAACATTTATTGTAACAAAAATACTCTTCCTCCTCAGTATACTCATATATCCCACATTCGTTGTAAAATATCATCGTTAATATATTATTAAAATAATATATTTAAAACTAATTATTTTATCGAAAAAGATAAAATATTAATTTTCAACAATTGTCATTTTAAAATTTTCTCCATCTATATCCACATAAAATCAATATTTTCCTCATCATATAAATCAATAATTAATTATTCACAAATAATATTACGTAATCACAATATTGACAACCAGTGCAGCTCCTGTGAAAAGGGGCTTTCCAATAAGAATTTCTTCTCATCTGGCCAAGCAATTAGGTGACCAAACCTCTCCTTAGACGTAAATTTCTAGACATTGCCAATAATGTTATCTAATAATATTATTCAGATAATATGAATTATTGCTTCGATAATGAAAGATACATGTAATGACAATTATTGAAACAACAAAGAATATAAAATATCAACGCAAAGAATTATTAACTCAATAAAATACCGAATAAAGAATTATCGTGAACCATTATTGAGTAGTGCCTTCACGTAAGAATCAATAATTGGTGCAATACGCAAAGCTACTGCTCAACAACGCCAGATTAGTGTGTTTTAACCACCGGGTATTTTAACAAGATTATTGTAGTAATAACTACGCCGTTATTTAAAAACAATTTATATTTGTCGCTTTCTTCATCCAATCACATGGGCCCATTACATTTTCGTTACTATTGTCGCATTTGTACGCATTTAATATTCAAATATTTCACAAGACACCTTATCATTTATATTTAAAACAAATTTATATTTGTCATCCAAACTTTTCAAATATTCATCACAAACGAATATTCCCTCACGAATATTAATGCATCAAAACGAATATTTTAATGAATATTTTATAACTTGCTTAATTTGAAATATTTGCATATTTAACCCTTAACTATCCACATTAATCAAATCAACCCTTACTATTTCAAAATAATAAATAAAGGAAATTCCTTTTTATTTAAAGAATTTCGGGGTCTTACAAATGGTGTGCTAAATATTTACATATGTAATAATATTCAATGAAATGATACGCTCCATTTTTTATCATCTACACTTTCTACCATTTTTATACTGTGTTTGTAAGTTTTTTTTATGGAAAGTGAAGGAAAAATAATTAAAATTCATTCAAATCTCATGTTTGTCAGTTTTTTTTAGAAAGAAACGAAAAAGATTTAGAGGTAAAATTGATTTCATTTGTGGCTTAAGTCTTTTTCCCCGAAAATGGGAGGATTTGGAGGGATGTGAAATGATGAAAAAGTTAGATACTTTATATTACTTAAAGTAACCTGTGACGCCCCCAAAATAGGTATACATCATCCATCTTGAGTCGCCAAATACATGGTACAAAATTAAAATACAACTTAATTATACAACAGTCGTGTAAAATACGACAAAATATATGCTGTGAGTTTTAATACAAATATTGTCATGTAGACAATATCCACACTCAATCGAGTCCTCATTACATTTATTATCACACTATTTAATGTAATAGTGAGGACTACTAATGCTATTATCCGGATCATCACTCGCTCCCCGACTAGTCCCCTCGCCATGTTCTCATTTTCCTCAAGAGAACAATGAAAGTAAAAGGGTGAGCTCAACTAGCCCAAGAAGAAATATTATGACTAAGATAATGCAGTAATAAATTATCGTTAGCCTTCAACAAATGTTAAACCGATACAATATAACAAACATCAAGTTTAACTATAAGCGGAACAAGCAATCCATTAAAAGAGTCAAGAGAGAATAAAATCTACTATCTTTTATGATTTAAAAGGTTTTTCATTACTTTTATCGCTGGGACTCAACTTAATAAATAATCCACATCATCCTCAAGACTACTGGCCAAGGATATTCATTAAGTATCACAACCACAAATTATCCATGCACTACGGGCCAAGGATATTTCGTATTCATCAATGGTCATGATCATGCCAACAATCGTCCATCAATGCACTACAGCCAATAAGGACTTTTACCACATCATTTGTACATTATTACTACCATGATTATAACGTATAATCCCCTGGTCATAATCATACCAAGTCCATCTATGCACTACAGCCATGTATGACTTTCAAAAAAATATAAACATGAGGATGATGACAATGATATAAGAGTTCAATAAAACAAGTTCAAGAATTAATTTATCCAAGAACTAATAACATCCAAATTGTCAACATGACGACACTTTTGTAGAGTAAAATTTAAGAATGCTCGTAAGAATATTTCCATGAAAAGATACTAGATGAAGCTTAAATATTAAGGATATTCCACTAATTTCATGGAGTATAGAAGTCAAAACTTTAACCAACCGAGTATAATAAAGAATGGAATAATAAAAGAAATCACCATGCACGCGATGTAACCCAAGATGCATAAAAGTTATTCCAATGTAATAATAAATAACGGAACCAGTCGTGTAATAATGAACCACGTGATATTCCAATGTAATAAAAAGAATGGAATAACAACAAAATCACCATGCATGCGAGTATACTTTGCACGGATGTTAGTTATTCCAATAGTAATAATAAAAATAACGGAACCCAAAATGGCGTGAAACGCATGTAAAGGATATTCCAACATGTAATAATAAAATAACGGAATAACGGTGTCAGTCCCAGAAACGCATGCATGTGATCCCAATAATGATATTCCAATGTAATAATAAAGATGGAACTAGGTCCAACGAAAAAACGCATGCATAAGATATTCCAATGTAATAATAAATAATGGAATAACAAAGAATTTCACCATGTATGCGATTGCAGATGATATGACAAGTTATTCCAAACATAATAATAAATAATGGAATAATGTAAGAATTTCACCAAGTATAGGTAGATACCACAGATACAAAAGTTATTCCAAATGTAATAATAAAGAATGGAATAATGTAAGTTCTCTTCATGAATACGAAGAAAAATAATGTCCTTACCTTAGAAGAATAAACCGGATATAGGATTAGTAAAGTAGAAGAATATTTTTTCTTCTTTTCTCTATAGTTTCTCTCTGTAGTTTCAGTTGAATTCGTAAGAAATAATGAAGGAATGAGCTTCTATTTATAGAAGAATGGGACCTAATAAGAACTAATCCATGAACCGGTCCAGATTGATTTAATAAAAAACAAAATCTTTTAAATAAAATATAATATATTCTATTTATAATCTAATAAAACTAATAACTTTATAAAAAATATTCATTTTATATAAAAGATTTTATTATGCAAAAATCTTACTATGCAAACACTATACATAATAAAATATAATATATTCTAATTATTGTCTAATAAAACAAATAACTTTATAAAAGTATTCTCATTTATATAAAAAGATTTTACTACGCAAAATACTATGCACACACTATGCAAAACACTATGCATAATAAAATATAATATATTCTAATTATTGTCTAATAAAACAAATAACTTTATAAAAGTATTCTTTTTTATATAAAAGATTTTTATGCAAAATACTACTACATAATAAAATATAATATATTCTAATTATTGTCTAATAAAACAAATAACTTTATAAAAGTATTCTATTTTTTATATAAAAGTTTTTCCGCTTTTATTACATTAATAATACTAATAAAACAAAATTTATATATATATATATATATATATATATATATATATATATATATATATATATAAAACATTCGTGACTTCATAAAAAGATATCTCAATATATTTAACAACATTTATCATCATTATTATAATTCACAATATTAATCGACTGTGTCGCTCCTGTGAAAGAGGGGCTTTCCAATAAGGATTTCTCCCTATCAAGCATATTAATTAAGTGACCAAACCTCTCCTCGCGTAACTTCTAAACATCGTTAATATTGCAAATAATAATATTAATAACTCGTCATCTCAATTATTGATTTAATAATATATAAAATATCGAGAATAATTGAATCAAATAACGTGAGATACTATGCAACAATTATCATGAAGCAATAATTGAACAAAACTTAGTGACTTCTCACGTAAAGCATCAATAATCAATATCGTGTGCTACTACGCAAACCATGCCAGACATCGCATTTTTTACTACTACCGAGTAGTTCAACAGCTTTAACCAGTAAAACTTCCACCGTTATTTTCATAAAATATTTTTGTTATTTTTCTCAATCCGATAATAATTCCGTTATGGGGTCCACTAAATGATTGTGTCATCGCATTTAATATTCTCTATTAAAACGAATATTCCCACCAATCTAATATTATATAACAACTTGCATACTTTGTAAAATTTATAAATATTACCCACAACTATAACATTATATCAAATCCACATCATAATTTAAAAAAAAATATTTCGAGAAATTTAAATCTTTATTCATAAAATTTGGGGTTCTCACAATCTCCTTCCTTATGAAATTTCGCCTCAAAATTTACGTGACGCATTCGGTATGTTAAGAGATGAGGATACCTCGACTTCATTTCAGATTATAACTCTTGAGGTATAACCTTTGAGTGTTGAATACGATCCTTCTTATTCAAGATTTTAACACGTATTTCCTCATACGTTAAATCTTCCGCTATCTCGTTCGGTTCTAAATTAATAATGTGGTTCGGGTCGTCCACATATTTACGTAACATCGATACGTGAAAAACATTATAAACAAGCATCATACTTGGCGGTAAAACGAGTCTATAGGCCATAGTTCCTACTCGGTCAAGGATTTCAAATGGGCCAATAAAATCAAAGGTTGAGATTTTTTCTCTTCATCGATTCTTGCTTCTAGAATAATGCCCTCTTTCTTCACATTCATCAGCTCTGAGTATGTAACTTGAGAGGCTTTAACTTTATCGATTAAAGTCGATTCTAATCGTATATTTGTTATCTTCACGTGGGTCCCTAGAGTCTTTAACTCTATCTTCATCATTTGTAAGTTATACGAAATGGGTTTTTGTGTTAACAACATCGCACTCGTAAACGCATACGATCTTCTACTCAACGTCACCTACCACGCTTCGCTTCTTCCATAATGATATTGAATGGTATAGTCGTAATCTTCAACAACTCGAACCAACGTCTTTGGCGCATTATACGTTCATTTTGGTTGAAGAAATATTTAAGGGTTTTAGAAATGGGTTTTGTACTGGGGTCAATACAAAATTCGATTTCACGTTCTATGGTAGGCTAAGAAGTCTTCAAGAATACGTCAGGAAATTTATTAACAATAGAAATATCATTCAAAACTGTGACTCTCATCCAAGACTTGGATAGCACATGTAATGAAGGTTTCTCCTAACGGAGTTTCAACAGATAAGTCAAAGTCTAACTTCTCCGGAGTCAAATTTAAACGTTGAACGCAAGCAAGAGAGATAAAAGAATGGGTAGAATCCCAGATTCTAATAAGGTATGACTTCGCAAAAATTTATAATTAACTAACCGTTCTAACTTCATCGGTTACTCGCTTTTGAGAAGTCACGAAAAACGCTCTTCCTAAAACAACCGATTTTGTTTTGTCCAGATCCGCTTTGTGTGCACCGTCCCCAATTGGACATGACTTTGGCACGACAAAATCGAGCTAAACGACCTTCTTCTTGAAATTTCCATTTCTATTATCTTCGCCATGATTACCACCAAGTGGTTACCATTCTTGGCATGATAATTCCCCACGATGGTTATCATTGTTCGATGGTCGCTGCCAATTTGCAGACGATTATTATCGTGTTGTTGGTCGTTACCTTTTGGTCAGGCCGACTCATTATCGCGCTCCAATAATCTAAGCCTTATTCACAACATCCGAATATAAACAAAGTTTGTGAGAAATAAGATATTGACATATCTCTAAGTTTCAAACCACTTAGAAACATTCACGTCATTCGCTCATCATTATCAACCAAATGGGATGCAAACCGGATAAATCCATAAACTTAGCCTCAGATCATGCGATACTGGCCATATTATTTTGCTCCATTACTTATCTCAACATTTTCAGATGCCATTTTCAAACACATCACAAAACAAGGGTTAATCGACATATCACATATTATCCCTATACTCGATCGAACAATTAAATACCAAATAAACTTAGGTAGGTCATACTAACGAAGGAATTCTGCCTCCTCCCTCCTAGTTCTTGTCTCACATCTCACCAAGGATCATATCCCTAAGCTTTGATACCAAACCGTGACGCCCCCAAAATAGGTATACATCACCCATCTTAAGTCGCCAAATACATGGTACAAAAATTCAAATACAACTTAATTATACAACAAATGTGTAAAATACAATAAAACATAATCTTTGTGAGTTTTAATACAAATATTGTCATCTAGACAATATCCACACTCAATGGAGTCCTCATTACATTTATTATCACACTATTTAATGTAATAGTGAGGACTACTAATGCTATTATCCGGATCGTCACTCCGCTTCCCCGACTAGTCCTCGCGCTATGTTCTCATTTCCTCAAAGAGAACAATGAAAGTAAAAGGGTGAGCTCAACTAGCCCTAAGAAGAAATATTATGACTAAGATAATATGTAATAAATTATCGTTAGCCTTCAACAATGTTAAACCGATACAATATAACAAACATCAAGTTTAACTCGCAAATGAACAAGCAATCCATTAAAAGAGTCAAGTAGAGAATAAAATCTACTATCTTTTATGATTTAAAAGGTTTTTCATCACTTTTATCACGGGAATCATTTTAATAAATAATCCACATCATCCCTACACTACTACCAAGGATATTCATTAGTATCACAACCACAAATTATCCATGCACCACGCCAAGGATATTCGTATTCATCAATGGTCATGATCATGCCAACAATCGCCCATCAATGCACTACGGCCAATGAGGACTTTTACCACATCATTTGTAACATTACTACCATGATTATACCGAATAATCCTCGGTCATAATCATACCAAGTCCATCTATGCACTATGTGCCATGTATGAATTTCAAAAAAATATAAACATGAGGATGATGACAATGATATAAGAATTCAATAAAACAAGTTCAAGAATTAATTTATCCAGAACTAATAGTATCCAAATTGTCAACATGATACTTCTTTTCAGAGTAAAATTTAAGAATGCTCGTAAGAATATTTCCATGAAAAAAGATATCGGATGAAGCGCAAATATCAAGGATATTCCACTAATTTCATGGAGTATAAGTCAAAACTTTAACCAACCGAGTATAATAAAGAATGGAATAACAAAAGAAATCACCGTGCATGCGATAGACCGCAGATGCATAAAAGTTATTCCAATGTAATAATAATAAATAACGAAACTGTGTCAAAGCGTATTACGCATGTATGTGATATTCCAATGTAATAATAAAGAATGGAATAACAATGTAAATCACCACGCATGCATATAGATAAGATGCATGATGAGGTTATTCCAATGTAATAATAAATAACGGAACCAGTCCGTAAATAAAAACGCATAAGCATGCACATGATATTCCAAATAATAATAATAAAAGAATGGAGTAAAAAGATAAACGCATTGATATTCCAAATGTAATAATAAAGAATGGAATAAAAAAGAATTTCACCATGCAGATTTCAGATGTAGACAAAGTTATTCCAAACATAATAATAAATAATGGAATAATGTAAGAATTTCACCAAGTATAGGTAGTATCACAGATACAAAGTTATTCCAACATAATAATAAAAAATGGAATAATGTAAGTTTCTTCATGAATATGAAAAAAATAATACCCCTTACCTTAGAATAAACCGGATATAGGAGTAGTGAAGAAGCGTAATATTTTTCTTCTTTCTCTCTAGTTTTTCTCTCTAGAGTTTCAATGAATTCGTAAGAAATAATGAAAGAATGAGCTTTATTTATAGAAGAATGGATCAATAGTAACTAATCCATGAACTATCCAGATTGATTTTTAAACTAAACTATCATATCGATTTACTATGCAAGATAGATTTAATAATAAAAACAAAATCTTTTAAATAATATATAATATATTCTATTTATAATCTAATAAAACGAATAACTTTATAAAAGTATTCTATTTTTATATAAAAAGATTTTACAATGCAAAATACTATGCAGTAGCACTATGCAAACACTACGCATAATAAAATATAATATATTCTAATTATTGTCTAATAAAACAAATAACTTTATAAAAGTATTCTATTTTATATAAAAAAGATTTTACTATGCAAAATATTATGCAGTACTATGCAAATACTATGCATAATAAAATATAATATATTCTAATTATTGTCTAATAAAATAAATAACTTTATAAAAGTATTTCTGCTTTTATATAAAAAGATTTTACTATGCAAAATACTATTATAATGTAATATAATATATTCTAATTATTGTCTAATAAAACAAATAACTTTATAAAAGTATTATGTTTTATATAAAAAGCTTTTCCATTTTATTACATTAATAATACTAATAAAACAAAATTTATATATAATATATATATATATATATATATTACATATACAAACTTCCGTGACTTCATAAAAAGATATCTCAATATATTTAACAACATTTATCATCATTATTATAATTCATAATATTAATCGACCAGGTTATTCCCAGGAAAGAGGGGGCTTTCCAATAAAGATTTCTCCCTATTAACGCGCAATTAAGTGACCAAACCTCTTTTTTGGCAGAACTTTTAGATATCGTTAATATTGCAAATAATAATATTAATAACTCTGTCATCTCAATTATTGATTTAATAATATATAAAATATCGACAATAATCGAATCAAATAACGTGAGATACTATGCAACAATTATCGAGAGCAATAATTGAACAAAACCGAGTGACTTCTCACGTAAAGCATCAATAATCAATACCGTGTGCTACATTATGCAACCACGCCAGACATCAGATTTTTTACCACCGAAAGTAGTTCAACAGTTTTAATCAGAAACTTCCGCCGTTATTTTCATAAAATATTTTTATCGTTTTCTCAATCCGACAATAATTCCGTTGTGGGGTCCACCAATGATTGTGTCATCGTACGAATATTTTCTATTAAAACGAATATTCCCCGACCAATCGAATATTATATAACAACTTGCATACTTTGCAAAATTTATAAATATTACCCATAACTATAACATTATATCAAATCCACACCATAATTTTGAAAAAAATATTTTGAGAAATTTAAATCTTTATTCATAAAACTTGGGGTCTCACATAACCTTTCAAAATAAATTAGGTTATTAATTACATTAATATGTAAGGGTAATATAGTAATAGTGTAGTTTAAAAATATAAAAAAAATCTATTTCTTTCCCTCCTTACAAACTCACAAACAAGAAAAAATATAATTAAAATTGTGACGCCCCCAAAATAGGTCCACACAACCCATTTTGAGTTGCCAAAAACAACACTACTGACGCGAACTTTCCTATTACAACTATTAAACTGTCACGCAAAATACGACGACACATATATTGTGAGTTTCAATACAAATATTGTAACGTATATAATACGACAATATTTATACTCAAATTGTGACAATGTCATTAAAATAAAATGATCAATATTTCAAGTCCTCAAAAGAACACGAGAAGATTTATGTCATTCTCATTCTAATGGGGTGCATTTTTTTTACGCTTCCAAATTCGAGTTCATATCACCCTATTTGGTTCACCAAAATCAACGATTAAATGATGTATAAAATACGACACACACATTTTAAGTTCTTCCGTATAATTATTATGCCACACTGTTCTATAATTTGATGGATATTGCGACTAATTCGAAACACCATTTTATACCCATGTTCTCTCTGCTAGTCTCAGCTAAACTTTTATTTCCTGAAAGAAATTGTGAAGAAAAAAGGTGAGCACAAATAGTCCAGTAAAGAATATCATAACTAAGATAATTAAATTATCAATAATCTTCATCAGTAATAAATCAGATATTTAGAACATATGATAGATGATAAAAGTTTTTAACCATAACTGCAGCAGAATCAATAATCCATTAGAAGAGTCAAGTAGAACATGATGTCTACTATCTTCTCCAAATTAAAAATTCATAATCAATATTTTATTCCTGTAACATCAATCTACAGCTCTTCGTTGTACCCAAGACAAAGAGATTTTTCACTACCTGTCTTTACCTGAAACACCAAAGATCATGGTTATAATAATTCATAGTTCATATTTATAATTATGTCATTAAATTCATCTTTGCACTCTAGGCCAAAGATATTCAATTGTAACAGCAATAGTCATACCAATTAACAGTCCATTTTTCTTTGCACTACGGGCCAAAGATATACAACTGTAAAACCAATAATCAACAGCCCATCTTTGCACTACGGGCCAAAGACATACAACTCTAAAATTAATAATCAAAAGTCCATCTTTGCACTACGGGCCAAAGACATACAACTGTAAAACCAATAATCAACAGTCCATTTTTGCACTACGGGCCAAGTATATACAACTGTAACACCAATGGTCATAATTATACCAATACACAATTCCTGATCATAATCATATCAATCATCAGTTCATCATTTCACTACGGACCAAAGATAACTTTCCAACACAAATTTAAGCCTAAAGATGATGACAATGATATATATATATAATGAATGGACAGAAATAATTAGAATAATAAGATAAAATAGATCTTAGTGATTTTTAACTTTATCATCTAAGGCCCAAATTTCCAACATGATGTCCAGAAAATCGATTAGAATTCTTAATAGAATATAAAGTTCATGTAATGTAAAGTTTCTGAGTCAAAAATAATAACTTAAAATTGAATAGAAAGATTCAGGCCAAGATATTAGATGAAGCACAAACTATTAAGGATATTTTAATCATTTCAGGATTTTTCACCATTTAATGATAAGCTAAAGAAACGAATAATAATATGTTACCATAATATGGATTATGAAAGAAAATGATATCCCTTTACCATAAAAAAAATGATACCCCTTACCTTAACATGTGACTTGATTCTGCTTTCTATGAAATTGATCAACTTAAATAATGCTTGCATTCCTTATCCACACTTGGAGTAACCTTACACTCAACAGAAATACTCACAATATTATAGTAAAAGAATTTTATATTTTTAGTGTAGTGATTATGTGTTTTGTTTATCATCTAAGCAACCTATTTATACTGAAAATTGATGAGACAACTAGCACACCCCTTTTGACAAAATAACCAAATGAACTATATAAAATAATATTAGTGGAATTTGTGATCCCATAGAGAAAGTTAAACCAACACGTTTTAACAATAATTGAGTTGTGGTCCAGACTACTTTAGGAAAAGTAGAGTGTCGGCAAGTCCTGCCAAACTTACTTTTATAAAAACAAAATAATTGAACAAACATCTACATATCATACTTATCTTTAATCAACACCTTTTATTCATCATTTATTTACACCTTTTCAATCTTTCAATAATTATCCATGATTATTATTATAAACTCATAATATTGCCAACTGGTCTAAATATCATAATTGTTATTTATTAACATATTTAATAAATAATTACATGCATGATAGGGAGAAAATAAATGCATGATCACCAAAAATTTTAGAGGCCTCAGTGGTTTCTTCATCGGCATAACTCAGCTTTCCTCCGAATAAATTCAGGGCTCAACTTACCCCCAAATAAATTCAGAGCGTGAGACCTCCTCAAACCCACATTAATGGGAACTTATGTCCGGCTTCCCACCATTAAGCCACCACCTCAAGCGATAATAAAACGCAACAATCTAAATATATAAACATTTATTAAATCAAAACCTTACTATACAATTTAAATTCTATTAAAAGTCGGGGTTAACACCAAAACATATTTATCTCGAATAATATATAATCCAACTAATAATTCATAATTCATTCAAGGTGTCTTTCTTTATCAAATTAAATTATTATTCATATTTCAAAACTTATAAGTGAATAACAAAACTTAAGAAACCCATATATGACAATTTATTTTTAAAACGTCAGTTTACTATGCTAACATTATCTCCATTAACTAATATTTATTTGTCAAATTAATTAATTTTTTTAAAAAACTAGACTTTCAATACTCCAATTTAGCCTCAAGAATCACCCAATTCAGATTTAAATTCATTAAATTATATATTTTTAAACACTAAAGCATGTTGTTGAAAATTCTTCTACAAAAATTCTTAATCATTCACCTCTTAAATTTTTTAACAAATCATACATTAATCTTTAACGGTTCAAAATTTGTGGACATATACTCAACTTATATATGTATAACATATCCAAAAATTATAACGATCCAACGTTCGGATTAAAAATTATAACTCACGCAATAGAGCTTAAGAAAAATGATTTTTTAGATTTTGGCAGATTATAAGTCCTCCGAACCAGTTTCATTCAAACAGTCACCACGAACAATCCACAAGGAATTTTTGGGTGATTCTAATTTTTGTGTTTAGCTTACTTCCAGAGCTTTCTTTTGATAAATAGTTCATCTCCTAACTCATTATACACAAAGATTTTTGGATTTCACAAAAACATGGTAGCAAACTAACTTTTATGAAATTTTCAAATTTTATTTTTCATTTGATTTCTTGATTTCTCTCTTTTGATTCTTATTTATACAAGTTTAATTCATCACAATAAGTATAACATGCCCTCTTTTCATAAATTTCATAAAACTTAACAATTATATATGAAAATCAAAGTATAAATTAAAATATACCGTTTTTAATTCCTTCTCTTCTTCTCATTGTTCTTCTTCTGCAAAGTCTCTCTCTCTTTTCTTTTCTAAATATTTTGGCTACGGGAGGAAGTGTAAGAAAATGAAAAGTATGCTAAAAATTTGCCTTAGTAGGCTAATAAGTTAGCCAACATCTTTGCCCCGCTCTTGGCTAACATTTGACAACCCACCAATCATGAAAGAGTTTGGTGAATGATTTATGAAAAGTTTGGAAGCATATAAAAAATTAATATCAACATTTCTCCCACATTAAACAGCTCTAGCCGCCACTCTCATGGTTTACGCTTCTAGAAGCTTTAATCCCCCTCTTTTATTTGTTCTTTTATCCAATTAATTGCTCATTCGACCATTTATCAATTTAACATTTTACAGTTTTAGAATAGAAATCATAAATTAAATTAGACTTTTATTTTATAAAAGTCGGGGTCTTACAAAAATCTCATCATTTCATTTCTAAAACACACAAACATGAAAAAATAAAATTATAATCTCTTCATATCCCTCACCTTTCTATACTTTCCCATCCCATGACATCCCTCAAACAATATTAGGAATGATAACAAGTATTTGTTATAGATCAAAAATGGACAAATACCATCTTTATCGTCCAATATAGGACCCAACAGCCGAAATTAAAACTGAAAAATTCACGTCCACTACTAATAGTAGCCGATGACAGGTGTTGTTCGCTAATGCCACTGAAAATGATATCGTTCTCCGCTACTATTAGTAGCGGACGTCCCAGCGTCCGCATCGCATCCGCTGCTAATAGTACCGGACGTGAATTTTTCAGTTATAATCTCGCCCATTGGTTCTTGTATTAGATGCATGCTAATGATGTTTTTATCCCATTTTTAATTCATAGCAAGTACTTAAGATGCAATTATGGGGAAAATATGCCTCTATACATAAGAAAATAGTAGTCCCTTCATAGCTGATTATAATATTACTATTGACTTTCTAAAAGTTAGTTTAAGATATTTTTAAATTTAAAATTGACATTGTTAACGCCAAGTTTCGCCGGCGCGTCCAATCACCAAATCTGCGCGCTAAATCCTGCACAGTAAAAGATCACACACGAAGCTTGATGGCTTATTCCGCCGGGGGATAGCTCCGGTGTGAGAATGATTACAGGTCGTTTACAAGGTTTAACAATGGAGGCTTTAGCATTTAGTGCTCAAAAGTGTATTACATGTTAATTGAAGTCTAATGTTGTATTTATGGCCATTCTTGTCACTTTAGAGTCCACCTCCGAGTCGGATAAGGACTCCTAAACATGGTAATTACCATTGTTTGGGTCCAACACAATCTCCTTGAATGGTGCAAGTTGGATCCGATCCAAATACTACCTTTGGAGTTACCTTATTTGTAAGACCCCAACTTTTATGAATAAAGATGAATTTTTCTATAAATATCATTTTGAATAATTATGGTGTTGATTTGTTATAATATTATAGTTGTGGATAATATTTATAAATTTTACAAAGTAAGCAAGTTGTTATATAATATTCGATTGGTCGAGGAATATTCGTTTTAACAGAAAATATTCGTACAATGGCACAATCATTGGTAGAACCCACAACGTAATTATTGTCGGAATAAGAAAACGACAGAAATATCTTTTTATGAAAATAACGGCGGAAGTTTTACCGTTAACTCGTTGAAATAACCGGTGTTAAAAGTACGAAGAATATGGTATAGTAGATATAGTAGCACACCAGATTGATTATTGATGCTTATGTGAGAAGTCACTCGCCTTACACTCAATTATTGCTACAATAATTATCGCATCATATCTCTCATATTATTGATTCAATTATTGTCACAAAGATCATTTGCATAATATTTTATATTATTAAATCAATAATTGAGATGACAAAGTTATTAATATTATTATTCACAATATCGACGATGTCTAGAAGTTCACGAGGAGAGGTTTGGTCACTTAATCATACGCCTATCAGGGGAGAAATCCTTATTGAAAAGCCCCATCTTTCCTGGGAACGACCTGGTTGTTAAATATTGTGAATTATAATAATGATAATAAATGTTGTTAAAAATATTGAGGGAATTTTTATGAAGTATTGGATGTAAATTTTGTTTATTTTATGGACCCCCATTTACCCATTTTTCAAAATAATCGGTAGAAAGTTATTTAATTTAATAAAGGTGGGGCCACATGTGGGGCCCACGTGTGTTGAAAAATGAAATTGGCAGGAAGGAGAATTGGTATTCACAGGTGGAGTTGCTTTGTTGCTTTGTGGTCCGTAGTGCATAGATAATTTGTGGTCGTGATACTAAAGAATATCCTTGGCCGTAGTGCAGGGGTGATTCGATGATGTGGATTATTTATTAAGCTGAGTCTCATCGATAAAAGTGATGAAAAACCTTTTAAATCATAGAAGATAGTAGATATCATGCTCTACTTGACTCTTCTAATGGATTGCTTGTTCTAATCGCAGATTAAACTTGATGTTTATTATATTTTATCAGTTTAACATTGTTGAAGGCTAACGATAATTTATTCTGCATTATCTTAGTCATAATATTTCTTACTGAGCTAGTTGAGCTCACTCTTTGCTTTCATTGTTCTCTTCAGAAATGAGAATATAGCCGGGACTAGGCCTGGGAAGTCGGGGAGGATGGCCGGTCAGATGATAAAGACTAGTAGTCCTCACTATTCTGTAAAATAGTGTGATAATAAATATATTGAGGACTCCATTGTAGTTTGAATACTATCTAGAAGACAATATTCGTATTAGAACTCTCAGTTTATATTTGTCGTATTTTACACGACAGTTGTATTATTAAGTTGTATTTGAATTTTGTACCATGTATTTGGCGACTTAAGATGGGTGATGTATACCTATTTTGGGGGCGTCACATTATTCACCTTATGACTCCGGACTCTATACGAGGGCTAACCCACTGTATAGGCTCAATTCATTCGAACCCATATACATTGGTCTGGGCTCTGACCCAAAGGACTTGGATGCCCTACCCCGAACATCATCAATTAGAACAGGACTCCGGCCCAGAGGGCTCGGATGCCCGAACCCGAACATCTTCAATATCCTTAATGGCTTCGGCACATTGGGCTCAACTCCCTCTTCTCATCCCAGGCCTTCAGTCCATATCAAGGTCGGTAAAATGCTCCCGAACAGACATGTTAACTTAAGTTTTGAAATAATAAATCTTAAAAAAATAGTAGTATATTTTGGGTATTTTATCATATTCATAATTATATTGAAATTAAACTAAATGAATTCCTGTCAATTTTAAAATATTTGAAAATTATTTTTAAAAAGTCTATTGATTTTATAATTTGGAATGGAGGGATTATGTAATTTGGTGCACTCTAAATTTTTAGACGAATACTTGAGTAGCCAATTTATACCAATATATAATAAAACCAATATCGAACCATTTTAGTTGGTCCTAAATCAACTAAGTAGTCTATGTTTGACAATTCGATAGTCCAATTTTTTTTATTAATGCCTTATTGGTGATAAATTTTGGTATTTCCAAAAATTGACTCAAAATCTCAGAAGTTCACACAAAATTTTAATACACATTTATTATTAAAGATACAATATTTTCTTTGTTAATAAAAATTTAAGAGAAAAAACTTTTAAGTTATCAGTCATCAAATTTGTACGATCAAATTGACTTGAAACTAACTAAAATATTACACAAACATATTATATTTAAAATTTATCTGATAAGTTTTTAAGTTTACCTATAGTTTACGCGGTTAATTAAAGTGCTACCCCATTTGATCGAGAGATTAGGAGGTTGATATTCATCACCCCTCCCTTTAAAAATAGAATGAAAAATGTAATCTCTTTCATAAATAGTAAAACAAATCATAAAAATTAGAACCTTATTCTTCACTACTTAGTTCCAGTCTAATAGTACATTTCGCTTTCAGCCCAAATTCCTAATCCATTAAAGTTTAGCTTAGTCTACCCATTAATGATATGGGCAGGCCGAATTTAAAGCCCAGTTGTCCCTCTCTCACGTATATATTCCATAAAATTGAATTGTCATAATAATTTTTATTTTTTTTAAATAACTAACTTAAAATGAAGGAATATCCACTAAATTATTTGGTCAATATTCATTATGTTCAAAAACTAAAAGACTTATATTTAAACGATGTATGTTTCGAAAAAGTTGTCACTTTTCTTATTCAATTACTTAAGTTGAATTAAATAATATATGTTAAATAAGACTTAAGTTGAACTATGATTTTTATATTTGAAACATCAAATAAATTTTTAATTCATTACTGCTTTGATTCCAAAATTTGAGATATATTTTGATTTAAGTAAATTTAAAAATTCTTAAAATTCAAATTTACTCCAAATTTAAGCAATAAATATGGTATTTTGTGAAGTAGTGCTTTTGAGTTAGTTTACAATATTTATAGTTATTTATACTAAAATTAAATAAATTTGTATTAATTTTAAATTTTAGAATTTCTCAAAAATACAAAATGTATCTCTAATTTTAAATAAATTAAGGAGTAAGAAAAAAATTATAATTTTTAAAGCAATTCTATAATTCATTTAAATCTTATGAAAAATATACTCTCTCCGTCCCATAATATATGATGTTTTAGGTGATTTTATTTATCACGTGATTATTTGACGTTTAGAAAATTTAGGAGAATTAATTATAATATTTTTAAAATTATTCCTCATAAGAAAATGTTACAGATGAGAGAGAGTATAAGATAAGTATGGTAATAAATGAGAATTTAAGGGTATTATAAAAAATTGATACTATATTTAATTATTATCGACGTCGGGAAAATTTTTCTTTAAGAATTCCTCTTTTTAAATATTTATTAACCTTTATGTTTTCTATGTGGTTCGAATTTAGTTTGAAAGGGTGAAATTGACAAAAGAGTCTGACACGAAATGTCGACGATTTAAAAAGATTTAATTTTACAGAGCCGCCAGTTAGTAGGAGTGAAATGGTTGTACCAACTCAACCGAGTTTATGAAATGATTTGCAAAAAAGGCCCAATTATTGGACTCTGTTTAACAAGCCTTGAAAATCAAGATTCATAGAGTTCATGGGCTTGCTTAAGCGGGGAAGGTGTTAGGCGCCCCCCGACTTTGTGAAAACACGGTTACCGCGTCTTTTCAATTCACTAATTTATTTGAAATGTGTGTGTGTGTGTGTGTGTTGCAGTTAATTGGGCCCAAATGCGTTATTTGGAAGTAGTGCTATGCCTCTTTTGCACCTATATACAAAGGGTTTGACTTGTATAAAAGTTTAATTTTAATACAAGATATATAAAATGATGTTTTGAAAACAGGTTTTCAAACCCTTATGCTTACATAGTAATTGAGGCCTTCGATACTTCCATTTTATTCTGTATTCGATTTATTTTGATTTTATTCTCGAGATGTGAAATATCTTCGACAAAATAACATACATATAAATGTCGGGCTCCTTATGGGCATGGAAGCCATTAAAGTAGGTCCAAGGACCACACATATGATTTGCAAGCTAGCTGTACAATTGAAAAGGGTCCATCATGGGAACCAGATTTAGATCCGTCAGCTGGATTTTAGATCTCGTGGCTCCTAGGCTCACATAATAATATGTGAATAGCCTGCATAACAAAAATACTGAAATAAAACATATATTTAATCTAAACATCGAAAAAAAAGGATTCATCAGTTAAATCCTTGCATGCGCGTAGCCAAAGCTTCCAGCTTACTCTAGATATAGATCTACGGTTGCGCGGGGTTGCTTAATATTTACAAAATTAGAGAAAAAAAACCTAGATTTAAATAAATCTTAGTCATTCTAGCTCAACGGTTCTAGTTTTATAACTTTTGAACCGGTTAAGAGTTAGTTATGGCTAAATTTAGATAAATCTAGTTCACAAATTTAAACATTACAGCTTTACAATGAATGAATAGTTAAAATTGATATTTAATCACAATAAATATATATATATATATATATATATATATATATATATATATATATATATATATATATATATGAAAGCGTAAAAGGCCACAGATTAGCCATTCAAAGCCAAATCGATAAATATATATATATATATATATATGATTATATATATATTAAAGCGAGATAAAGTCATTGTGTTTGGATTGTAAATCACGTCATTATTGCTTTATATATATATATATATATATATATATATATATATATATATATATATATATATATATATATATAAGAGATAAAAGCTTCGGATCAAGAAAAATCTTACAATGTGTAGCGATGGAGGCTTTAAACTGCTTTTGAAGCTTGAAAACTTCGTTTCCACCGGTTAAAACTTGCTATGTTATAATCTATATGTATACAAGTGTTTACAAAGAAGAAAATCTAAGTTTGGAACATTATAGGAGGGGTTAAGAGTTGAAATGGGCGGAATTCCCTATATTTTCTCTTTTTTTTTTATGGCTGATGGAAGGTCTTATTTATAGACCAAAATAGTCATGAAGTTACCACAGAGCCATGAATTTACTACCGGTGAACGGGTGGGGATCGGCCCCTGTGGGTCCCACTGTCTCGAAGTACGTGCACTTAGACCAATTTGTAGTCTCTGCTCAAACCATCATAACTTTCAATCAGGGAGTCTGATGGAGGCGTGCTATACCTTTTCGAAAATCCCTTTCCAAGACCTACACAATGACATGTGATTTCACATTTTCTGAATCTGGGAAGATGGGTCCATGACCAGATCTTCGAGTCTTCGTAGTCCGTCCGTTGAGATGTCTTGTGCTATTTTCACTCGGAATTGACGTTATGGTTCTGCATGACCTTCATAGTAGTGCTTTGACTTGATTTGTGTTGAGTTGATAAAATTACTATTTTGCCCCTCTGGGTTGTCTGTAAGACCCCAAAATTTATGAATAAAAATTTATTTTCTCGAAATAAATTTTTTAAGTACTAAGGTGTGGATTTGATATAATGTTATAGGTGTGGGCAATATTTATCAATTTTGCAAAGTAAGCAAGTGATTATAAAATATTTGATTGGTCGGGGAATATTCGTTTTATCAGAGAATATTCGTACGACGACACAATCATTGGCGGACCCCACAACAAAATTATTGTCAGAGTTAGAAAACGACATAAATAAATTTTTATAAAAATAACGGCGAAAGTTTTACCGTTAATTTGTTGAAATACCCGGTGGTAAAAGTACAGTAATACGCGTGGTTGCATAGTAGCACCCGGTATTGATTATTGATGCTTACGTGAGAAGTCACTCAGTTATACTCAATTATTGTTACAGTAATTACTGTATAGTATCTCACGTTATTTGATTCAATTATTGTCAATATTTTATATTATTAAATCAATAATTGAGCTGACAAGTTATTCATATTATTATCTGCATAATTAACAATGTCTAGAAAGTTCTGTCGAGGAAAAGGGTTTGGTCACCTAATTGCGCGCCAATAAGGAAAAATCCTTATCGGAAGGCCCCCTCTTTCATGGGAACGATCTGGTTGTTAATATTGTGAGTTATAATAATGATGAATAAATGTTGTTAAAAATATTGAGGGATTTTTATGAAGTATTTGTGATAAATTTTGCTTATTATTTGGACCCCTATTTATTCATTTTTCAAAATAATCGGTAAAAAGTTATTCAATATATATATATATATATATATATATATATGATAATGACTTAAGGTGGGGCCCACATAAAAAATAAAATAATGGGGAGGGAATTGGATTCATGGGGAGTAACGTGAATGTCGAAAATATGGTTATATATATATATATATATATATATATATATATATATATATATGTTTTGTTCACCAAACGTCAATACGTGATTCCTACACTATTCAATTCGTGATTTTTGTGACGCCTCCAAAATAAGTACACATCACCCATCTTGGGTCGTCAGATACAAGGTACTGAATACAAATACAACTTAATTATACAAACTTCGTGTAAAAATACGACAAAATATAGCTGCAATTTTTAATAAGAATATTGTCATCTAGACAATATCCACACTCAAAGGAGTCCTCATTACATTTATTGTCACACTATTTAACAGAATAGTAAGGACTACTAATACTATCATCTGGACCGTCACTCTGTTCCCCGACTCGTCCCAGCTATATTCTCATTTCCTGAAGAGAACAGTGAAAGAAAGGGTGAGCTCAACTAGCCCAATAAGAAATATTATGACTAAGATAATGCAGAATAAATTATCATTAGCCTTCAATAATATTAAACTGATAAAATACAAAAGACATCAAGATTAACTGCAGCGGAACAAGCAATCCATTAAAAGAGTCAAGTAGAGAATAAAATCTACTATCTTCTATGATTTAAAAAGTTTTTCATCAACTTAATCGCTGAGACTCAGCTTAATAAATAAATCACATCATCGAATCATACCTGTACTACGGCCAAGGATATTCATTAAATCATCAATGGTTATGATATATCTAATAATAATCACGGTCATAATCATACCAACAACTCGTCCATCAATGAACTATGAGACTAATGAGGACTTTTACCAAATCATTCGTTACATTACGGTCATAATTATACCGAATAATCCTTGGTCATAATTGTGATGCCCCCAAAATAGGTATACATCACCCATTACGAGTTGTCAATACATGGTATGTAAACAACTATAACTTTATTATTACAACAAGAAACGTGAGTTTGAATACAAATATTATCTTCTAGACAATATCTATACTCAAATAAATCCTCATCACATTTATTGATACATTATTTTACAAAATGGTGAGGACTACTAAACAACTCTCTCTAGAACCTTCATTCAATACCAGACTGCAATACTTCATTATATTCTCGCCTCCCGAGAAGAAAAATGGAACAAAAAAGAAAAGGGTGAGCTCAACTAGCCCGAAGAAGAATATTATGACTAAGATAATATACAACAAATTATCGTTAGTCTTCAACAGGAAAAATCTAATAGAATACAATAGACAACAAGTTTTAAATCAATATTCGCAATTGAAATAATAATTCATTAGAAGAGTTAAGTAGAGAATGCAAACTACTATCTTCTATGTATGAATTTAAAAGTTCATAGTCTATCTTTTATCCCCGTAACATCAATCAATATATATCCGAATCAAATATTCATCTTTGCACACAGCCAAAGATATTCATCAGTTAGTCATGTTCATCTAAACACTGCTCATCTTTGCACTACTTGCCAAAGATATTTATTAGAAATCATTCATCTTTGCACTACAGGCCAAAGATATTCAATAATATCATCATTTAAGACTGAGGATAATGAAAAATATTTCAAAGAAATCGAATCCAGTGAAACAAAAGAATAAATATTAAGGATTCGTATTTCAGCTATTTCATGTCCAAAAATATCTCATAAATAATCATAGTGGTGTGAAATTCAAGAATGATCAAAACATGAATACAATCAAAGTTAGTATCCATAATAGATATTTTGGACGAAAAGAAAAATTTTTTATTTTCGGACGAATAAGTAATAAATATTCGTGAATAAGATCAGATACGTGAATAAGTCTTAGTATATGTGAATAAGTAACCCCGACACTAAAAGTTCCAAATTTGATTTAAAAGTTCAGATTAATAATTCGGCATAATGATATTAGAAGAAATAATATCATTTAAAAAAGAAATATCCCTTCACCTCAAAAGATCAAGATTTAGTTGAAAACACCTGATATAAAGCATGACTTGAACTTGCAGACAAGTATAGCAATACTCAAAATACTCGCAAGAATACGCTCGATAATATAGAGAGAAAATTTGATTTCGTGTGATTTTCAATTCTAACCTAAGCACCCTATTTATAGAAAAAACGATGAGAACACCAAAGTAGAAAATTTAATAAAATATAAATATATATATCAAAATTCCTACGCCACTCTTGAAATCTGATTTCAGCTCAATAAGCACATGCCACCTTCTAGAAAAAGTAAGAAAAAACGTTTTTCTAATTTAAAATAATTTAAACTTCCAAAAATCAATTATTTCGGAGCTTCAGAACTTCAATAATTCACAATAAATAGCCCTTTTGTCAAAAAAATCGAAACACATGACTTTTTATAGGAAATTCAATTCTCTATAACTTTGCAGAAGAAAGTTTTTTCAAATTCTAAATGTAAATTGGACCGAAATCCACAACCAAGCGATTTTACATGCTATAATCAAATTTCAATCAAGAAATGGGGTCCAATGAACACACATAAAACATGCTTTAAATATTTTTGGTAACAAAAATACTCCTCCACATATACTCATATATCCCACATTCATCGTTAAAATATCATCATTATTATATTATTAAAATATAATAATATATTTAAATGAATTATTTTATCGTAAAAAGATAAAATTTCAATTTTCAACAATTGTCACATTAAAATTTTCTCCATCTATATCCACATAAAATCAATATTTTCCTCATCATATGAATTAATAATTAATTATTCACAAATAATATTACGTAATCACAATATCGACAACCGTGGGCCTCAGAAAAAGGGCTTTCCAATAAGAATTTCTCCTCATCGGCTCGCAATTAGGTGACCAAACCTCTCCTTAGATGTAACTTTCTAGACATTGCCAATAATGTTATCTAATAATATTATTCAGATAATATGAATTATTGCTTCGATAATAAAAAAATACACGTGTAATGACAATTATGAAACAATGAAGAATATAAAATATCAACGCAACAATTATTAAATCAATAAAATAAAATATCGAATAAAGATTAATTATCGTAACCATTATTGAGTAGTGCCTTCTTACGTAAGAATCAATAATTGTGTGCAATACCGTGTCTTCTTGTGTGTTAACCACCGAAAGTATTTTAACAAGATAATCTGTGAATAACTACGCTAGTTATTTTTAAACAACTTATATTTGTCGTTTTTCATCCAATCGCTTTCAGTTATGGGGCCCATATACATGGTACTGGGTCGCATACGAATATTCTCGACGGTCATTTAATATTCTACGACCATCTAATATTCCCCACAACAATGAATATTTTATAACCACTTGCTTATTTTAAAATATTTGCGTATTTTACCCATAACTATCCACATTAATCAAATCAACCCTTACTATTTCAAAATAATAAATAGAGAAAATTAAATTTCATTAATAACAAGTTGGGGTCTTACAATAATCATACCAAGTCCATCTCTGCACGTAAGCCAAATATGACTTTCATCACAATATAAGCATGATGATGATGACAATAATATAAACATTAATCAAACGAAAACAATGATAAATATTAAAAACTTTAAATTTATCCAAATATTATCCATCACTTAAATAACTCATAATCTAATATTGTTAATATTATAACAATATTTTAATCACTTCTTAAACTTATAAACAATTTAATTTAATTGTTTACACTTTACAAAATAATGCATTTAATCATTTAAAATGTCATACTCATAAGATTTCATCACCAATGATCAAATCACTCATAAAAAATCTGCATATACCTTATATAGGACTTTCAAGCCCTAAAATCCTATTTACCAATTCTTCAACTTCACATAACATATTTAACTCATATATTTGAAACTAAACCATTTTCATGAAAAATTACCAAATCAACTTATTATTTTTCTATCCTTTGTCTAAACATATATACATATATTTCATACATATCAAGTATTTTTTTTATAATTTTTCAACTCTCTTAAGTATTTTTCAAAAATTAATTTCTAATTAATTCCTTAGAAATTAGCTACCTCAAGTTTAACTCCATAAATTTCCCAAATCTTGACAGGATCTTACACATATTAACGCGAGCTTCCAGTTTAAATTTCTTGGTCATCGGAGTTATAGAACTCCGATTATAGCATTTTTCGTCGGAAAAACCTAAATATTGAAATGGTCACAACTTGCTCATTTTAAGTCGGAATGAGTTCATTTTTGGACAGGAGGTACTTTATACCATATATTTCCATGTCCCAAAAAGCCAGAATTTTTCTCATAAATTAAGTGGCCGAAAATGCCCTTTTAAATTTCTGGGCAGTAGCTTTTTGGTACTTTGCAGTTTTTGACTCCTTTGCTAAAATCAGTCCATACGAAAATATACAATACCTTTTCCAATGATTCCACTTGGATAAGTTAGAAAACTCATAGATCTAACTCTAGAACTTGACCACATTCAAAAATTCAAAATATAAGAGGAGATATGGTCAATTGAATTTCATATTCCATTTTCACCAGAATATGATTTTCAACCCTTTGTGATTTCTAAGAAACTTTCATGTTTTCATATAATAACCAACATAACTCATCATGACAATGACATAATAATTCAATAAAACAAGTTCAAGAATAAATTTTAAAGATTTATAAGTTAATTTATCCTGAACTCAATAATGTCCAAATTGTCAACATGATACTGCTTTGTGGAGAAAAATTCAAGAATGCTCAAAAGAATATTTCCACGAAAAGATGTTGGATGAAGCGCAAATATTCAGAATATTTCACTAATTTCAAGGAATATAGAAGCCAAAGCTTTAGCCAACTGTGTATAATAGAATATATGAAACTGCAAATAGATTTTCGTCCGCCATGCGGTAATCCACGTAGCCAGATCATTTCTATATTTTAATAAGAAATGAATACAAAGGATCATTCACCATGCATGTGGTAATCCACACAGACAGGTTATTCCAACAGAATAATAAAGAATGGAATAACAGAAGGATTCACCATGCATGCGATAGATCGCACAGAAAGGTTAATCCCAACAAAATAATAAATAATGTAACCAGGTCATGCGTAAACGCACAGACAGGGTATTCCAACAGAATGATAAAGAATGGAATAACAGAATAATTTCACCATGTATGCGGTACTTGTGACAGACAAAAGTTATTCCAACATAATAATAAAGAATGGAATAATGAGAAGAATTTCACCATGTATGCGGTGCTTGAGATATACACGTTATTCAAGCGTAATAATAAGGAATGGAATAATGTAAATTCTCTTCATGAATACGAGAGAAATAATCCCCCTTACGAGTACAACAAATAATATCCCTTACCTTATAACGTAAAAGTATTATTACCGGGTGAAGGCGGGGATATACTTGAAGAAAACTTGCACTACGCTCAAAGCTTCTTAAAACTCTAAAGAAATACGCTTAAGATTATTGAAGAAGAATTCTCTGAACTTTTGGTGTGATTTTCAATTCTAACTAAGCATCCTATTTATAGGAAAAATAGAAAGGATACTATGCAATAAAATATAATATAATATATTTTATTTTTATATATATATATATATATATATTATTTAAAAACTTATAAAACAAATAACTTTATAAAAGTATTACATTTTTATATAAAAAAATTTACTATGCAAACACCACTGCAAGTGTGCACTTATGCAAAACACTATGCATAATAAAATATATTATATTTCAATTATTGTCTAATAAAACAAATAACTTTATAAAAGTATTATGTTTTATATAAAAAGATTTTACTATGCAAAATACTATGCGTAATAAAATATATTATATTCTAACTATTTTCTAATAAAACAAATAATTTTATAAAAGTATTATGTTTTATATAAAAAGATTTTACTATCTTAAAAAACACTATGCATAATAAAATATATTATATTCTAATTATTGTCTAATAAAAAAATAACTTTATAAAAGTATTCATTTTATATAAAAATCTATTTTATTACATTAATAATACTAATAAAACAAAACTCATCATCATTATTATAATTCACACTATTAATCGATCGGGTCATTTCCAGGAAAGAGGAGCTTTCAATAAGGATTTCTCCCTATCGACGCGTTAATTAAGGTGACCAAACCTCCTCCTTGCGTAACTTCAGACATCCTTAATATTACAAATAATAATATTTGTGACGCCCCCAAAATAGGTATACATCACCCATTCCGGGTTGTCGATACATACGGTACGTAAACAACTACAACTTTATTACTACAATGAAGAAAGCTGTGAGTTTAAATACAAATATTATCTTCTAGACAATATCTATACTCAAATAAATCCTCATCACATTTATTGATACATTATTTTACAAAATGGTGAGGACTACTAAACAATCCTTTCTAAAACCTTCATTCCATACCCAGGCTCAGCATTTCATTATATTCTCGCCTCCCCGAGAAGAATGGAACAAAAGGAAAAGGGTGAGCTCAACTAGCTCAATAAAGAATATTATGACTAAGATAATATACAACAAATTATCGTTAGTCTTCAACAGGAAAAATTTAATAGAATACAATAGACAACAAATTTTAAATCAATATTCGCAATGGAAGTAATAATTCATTAGAAAGAGTTAAGTAGAGAATGCAAACTACTATCTTCTATATATGAATTTAAAAGTTCATCGCTCATCTTTTATCCCCGTAACATCAATCCATAAACATACGGAATCAAATATTCATCTTTGCACTCTGAGGCCAAAGATATTCATCGATTCAGTGTTCATTTAAACACTGTTCATCTTTGCACTTCTGAGCCAAAGATATTAATCGATCGGTCGTGTTCATCTCAACACCTATTCATCTTTGCACTACAAGCCAAAGATATTCTTCAGAAATCATTCATCTTGCACTACGGGCCAAAGATATTCAATAATATCATCATTTAAGACCGAGGATGATGAAAATATTTTTAAAGAAAGCGAATCCAATTGAAACAAAATGACAAGGATTAAGGATTAAGGATTAGTACTTTGTTTTATCCATGTTCAAAAATACCTCAAAATAATCATAGTGGTGTAAAATTCAAGAATGATCAAAACATGGATACAATCGAGCTAGTATCCGAATAGATGTTTTGGACAAAAGAAGAAATTTTATTTTTCTATTGAATAGTGCAGATATCGTGAATAGTGGTCAGTATACTTGAATAGTCCGAGTATCGTGAATAGTAACTCCGACACCAAAAGATAGAAATTCCACAAAAACATTTTCACGCTTCATGAATAGTACTTGTGAATAGTAACTCGTGAATAGTAACTCATGAATAGTAACTCGTGAATAGTAACTCATGAATAGTAACCCCGATATGAAAAAGTTCCAAATTTGATAAAAGTTCCAACCAATATTTCAGCATAATGATATTGAAGAAATAATATCATTACGAAAAAAAATAATATCCCTTACCTCAAAGAATTAGTACTTCGGAAGGAAAGGCTCAAGTGATCTTTGAATGAAACTTGTCTTTGAATAAAGAACTCTCAAAGTATCTAAATACTCACAAAATATTTCAATAATATAGAGAGAAAGAGAGAAATCTTTGTTTCGGTGTGATTTTCAATTTTAACTTAGCCCTCTATTTATAGGAAAATGTTAGCGTACCAAGAAGACTTGACCGCTACACTGATGGCTTTACCGCTACTATTGCCACCCACCACATTTGAAATAAAATTCAGCACATTTCTTCACCAACCACAAGTGGGGCCCACTCAATTCTAGAATTTTCCACCAAAATCAATTATAACCCTAATTTCAGAATCACCACCTCTTAAAATTCATAACAAATCATTCGTTCATTTTAACGGTTCAAAATTTGTGGACATATACTCAACTTATGTATGTATAACATATCCAAAAATTACAACGATCCAGCGGTCGGATTAAAAATTATAACTCACGAATATACATCGTAAAAATCTTGATTTGATTTTTAATACCTCCATTCCGGACAAAATTACCGATAAAACACCTCAACATTAAATCATTCAATTATAACCACATAAAATAAATAAATCCATCGTTTATAAATATTTTCTTATCATATCAATAATTAATTATTCACAAATAATATTACGAATCACAATTATGACAAACAACCGGTAGTTCGTGAAAGAGGGGCTTTCAGATAAGGATTTCTCCTTCTTGCGCCGCAATTAGGTGACCAAACCTCTCCTTGATGTAACTTTCTAGACATTGCCAATAATGTTATCTAATAATATTATTTAAATAATATGAATTATTGATCCGATAATGGAGATAATAATGCAAAGTGACAATTATTGAACAACAATAATATAAAATATCAACGCAGCAATTATTGAATCAATAAAATAAAATCTTGAGCAATAAGATTATCGTAACAATTATTGAGTAAAGTGCCTTCTTACGTAAGGATCAATAATTGATTCAATACGCGTAATGCAATCTGGTGTCTTCTTTGTGCAACCACGCGTATTCATCAGTATTTTAACCACCGGGTATTCCAGCGAGTCTTAACTTGTAATAACTACGCTGGTAGTTATTTTTAACCAACTTATATTTGTCGTTTTCTTCATCCAATCGCTTTCCTTTATGGGGCCCACACATGGTCACTTGCGGCCGTCATACGAATATTCCCACAAGATTTAATATTCCACGACCAAACGAATATTCCCCAAACAACAATGAATATTTTATAACCACTTGCTTATTTTGAAATATTTGCGTATTTTACCCTTAATTATCCACATTAATCAAATCAACCCTTACTATTTCAAAATAATAAATAAAGGAAATTCCTTTTATTTAAAAAAATTTGGGGTCTTACAACCTCCCTTCTTATGAAATTTCGTCCTCTAAATTGACGACGACGATACTGTGTGTTTCAAAAGGTGAGGATACCTCGCTTTCATTTCCGTTTCCAATTCCCGGTCATTTCCTCTATAGCATGATTCCTCCACAAAACTTTAACTTGTGGTATGACCTTTCATGGCGTAGGGACATGCTCCTTCCTATCCAAGATCTTGACAGTACCTCTCATACGTTAAGTCTTGGCTATCTCGGGGTTCTAACTCAATAACGTGGTTCGGGTCTTTCACATATTTAAATAAGGATGATATGTGAAACACATTATGAACACGAGACATACTTTTGAGGTAACGCAAGTCTATAGGCTACATTTCCTACTCGGTCAAGAATTTGAAATGGACCAATAAATCGTGGATTGAGTTTTCCTCTCTTCCCAAATCTTGTAACTCCCTTCCATGGAGAAACTCGCAACAATACATGATCCCCTACATTAAATTCCACGTCCTTTCGATGAAGATCCGCATAACTCTTTTTGTCGATCTTTGTGCCGTTTGTATCGTTGTCGAATCATTTGGATCTTTTTTCGGTGAGTCATACGTCTTAACTTTCGGGTCCCAACAATGTTGCTTCACCCACCTCATCCCAACATATTGGAGAACGACATTTTCGTCCATATAATGCTTCAAATGGAGCCACACCTATACTTGCACGATAATCATTGTTGTAGGAGAATTCCACCAATGGTAAATACTTATCCTAACCGCTTTTGAAGTTCAGGGACACGAGTCTTAATAAATCTTCAAGAGTTTGAATAGTCCTCTCGATTGTCCGTCTGGTTTGGGGATGGTATGCAAAAACTAAATCGCAAACTGTGCCCATAGCTTTTTTGCAAGCTAACCCAAAATCTTGAAGTGAATCTTGGGTCACGATCCGAAACTATGGATACTGAGGTATGCCATGCAACCTCACAATCTCATTTACGTACATACTAGCAAGACGTTCAAGGAATAAGTCTCCGTGATCGGCAAGAAATGAGCAGATTTGGTTAATCTATCAACAATAACCCAAATAGCATTGATGCCTTGAGAAACCGTAGGAAGACCCGTGTGAAATCCATGGTAATGTGTTCCCACTTCCATTAGGAATCTCAAGTGGTTGCAACGGACCCTTAGGTACTAGATACTCTGCCTTTTACACGTTGACAAGTTAAACAAATTGAGATAAACTTTGCAATCTCTCTCTTTATATTGTTCCACCAAAATGTATGTCGAAGATCACTATACATTTTAGTACTTCCGAGGATGGATTGCAAATGGTGTATTGTGTGCCTCCATCATAATCTTGTACTTCAAATCAGTCGTTAGGAACACAAAGTCTAGAGTGGACTCAAGTATTCCTTCTTCATCAATTCTCGCTTAGGAATAGCTCCTTCTTGTACTTTCTTCTTCATACGCATCGACTCCGGGTCGATTGGCTTGAGCAACCTTAACTTTTTCTATTAAAGTTGGCTCTGTCGATATTTGACATCATCGCACTCGTTCTCGCATATGATCTTCTACTTAACGCGTCATTACCACGTTAAACTTTACCGGGATGGTATTGAATAGTGTGGTCATAGTCTTTCAATAGCTCGAGCCAACGTCATTTGCCAGATGTTGAGTTCTTTTGAGTGAAGAAATATTTAAGGCTTTTATGGTGCGAATATATCTCCACTTTCTCCTATATAGATAGTGCCTCCATATCTTTTAGCGAAACGATTGCCGCTAATTGTAGATCATGAGTAGGATAATTCCTCTCATACTCTTTAAGTTGTCGCGAGGCATAGGTTATGACTTTTCCACGTTGCATGAGAACACATCCTAACCCTTTGCTCGAAGCATCGGCGTAGATAACAAATCCATCCGAACCGGATGGTATTGTTAGAACAGTGCCAAATAAGTCTCCTCTTAAGCTCTTGGAAACTTTTCTCGCATTCTTCGCTCCAAACGAATTTTGTATCCTTCCGAAGTTAAATTTGAGTTAATGGAGTAGCGATTCGAGAAAACCCTTCCACGAATCTCCGATAATAACCAACTAAGCCCAAAAAGCTACGTGACTTGATCACCGACTTGGTTGCTCCCAACTTTGTATTGCTTCAATCTTTCACGGATCAGCAGATACTCCATGTTTTGACACACATGCCCAAGAAATGCTACTTCTTCAAGCTTTAACTCGCATTTCTTCAATTTGGCATATAGTTGGTTTTCACGAAGCCTTTGGAGTACCGACTTCAAATGGTGCTCATTATCTTCACGACTTTTGGAATATATAAGGATGTCATCAATAAAGACAACAACGAATCGATCCAAATATTCCTTGAATACTCGGTTCATCATATCCATGAAAAAGCGCAGGAGCATTAGTTAGTCCGAAAGACATGACTAAGAATTCATAATGCCCATACCGAGTTACGAAGGTAGTCTTTGGAATATCCTCAATTCTAATCTTCAAATTGATGATATCCGAGCGAAGATCGATTTTGAAAAGAATTGTGCCCTTGCAATTTGGTCAAACAAGTCATCAATACGAGGTAGAGGATACTATTCTTGATGGTGACATGGTTTAATTCCCGATAGTCAATACAAAGTCGCATACTCCCGTCTTTCTTCTTTACAAATAAAGCAGAGCACCCCGAGGAGATGTACTTGGGGCCAATGAAACCGATGTCCAACAATTCTCGTAGTTGGACCTTTAACTCCTGAAGTTCAATAGGAGCCATTCGATATGGGGTTTTAGAAATGGGCTTTGTACCAGTTCAAGATCAATAAAGAATTCAACTTCACGTTCGGGGTAGGCCAAGGAAGTTCTTCAGAAATCGTCCAGAAAGTCAATAACAACATGGGAATATTATTCAAATTTGATGTGTCTTTATTCAAATCCATAACATGGGCTAAGAAAGCTTGACATCCGTTTTTCAATAAACGAATAGCTTTATGATTAGATATGATAGTGATTGATTATAATGGTTTAGTTGCTTGAATTAAATAACAACAGGTTGGTTAGGAATATGAAAACTAACAACCTTACGAAAACAATCAATTTTGGCATGATGAGTAGTTAACCAATCAATCCCTAAAATCACATCAAAAGCAAGTATCTTTAAAGAGATAAGGTCATGGTGAGTAATGGTGTGCAACTTGAATCAAACAAGATTTATAAGCAGTGGATGTGATGAAAGTTTCTCTAGCGGAGTTTCCACAGATAGGTCAAAGTCTAATTTCTCCGAGTCAAGTTTAAATGTTGAGCACATGCAGAGAGATAAATGAATGGGTAGCACTGGGTATCAAGTAAGGTATAAACTTCGCAAGAATTTATAAATAGCTTACCCGTGATCACCTCGTTTGGGTTCCTCGCATTATGACCCGATCCACAACAAACGCTCTTCCGGAATCGTTGACTTTGACTTTTTCGGGACGATCTTTTGAGTCACCGTCCCTCATTGAACTAGGTTTCGCTACCATACAATCTCGAGCGATATGTCCTTCCTTTCCACAACTATAGCATACCTTGCTGTGTGGGGCGGTTTGACCGATATGTCCCTCTTTTTTTCGCATTTGTAGCATATATGGGGTGGTCGTTTCCTCCCTTAGAACCGATTCTTCGAAGACCGCATCATCTTAGCATGGTCGTTGTTAAATCTCCTCTTTTAAAATCTCCTCGACTCGCTTCTTCTATTTTCATGGCCATGATTACCACCAGAGTGGTTACCATTTCTGTCATCTGTTTCTTTCTCCATGAGTTATCATTATTACGTTGATCGCTATCTACGACACGATCTGGTTGTGGTCCCTCGGTTGACCGTACTCGTTATCTCTCATTCTAATAATTGAGCCCATTTACAACATCTGAATAGAGAGAAAATTTATGAGAAATGAGATCTTCGGCGTATCGCCGGGTTTCAAACCTCTAAGAAACATCCGCGTCATCGTTCCTCATCCTCCACCAAATGAGGTGCAAACACGGATAACTCTACAAACTTTGCCTCAGATCGAGACACCGTCATGTTGTTTTGTTCCAATCGATGAACTCCACTTCCTTCATATGACGAACACTTTCGGGAAAGTATTTGTCATTAAATAGTCTCTCAAACGTTTCCCAAGAGACATCTTTGAGTGCGGTGGATGGGTACGCTTCACTGAGACTCCACCGATAGTCTGCCTCGCCACGGAACATAAAGGTGGCGAATGGAACCTTCGTTCTCGTGCATCCCAAGACATCGAATATCTTGGTAATTTGTTTGACCCATGTTTCCGCCATGATCGGATCTCGCTTTCCTTAAATTCTGGTGGTCCCAACTCTTTGAGCTTGCTGTTTGTGACAACCCGTGAATTCTTTGTCATTTCCTCCTGTATTTTGAACACGAGTCTCCAAATCGATTTTGCATGAATCGCAAAAACTTCTAAACATCTCCTCGTTCATCATCTCGCTTTCAATGGTGTTATTCACGGGAGGAACATTGCCACTGCTGCAGACGTTCTCCTCGTTGGTGAGTCTGAGCGTCTCCACGTTCTCATTTCCATTGTTAATATTCTCATCGACATTCTCAAAACATGTCATAAAACAAGGGTTAGTTAAGGAAATCAATATATCACATAATATCCCTATATCTTGACCAACTAACAAATAAGCTTAGGTAGGACACACTAGCGAAGAAGGATTTACTCGTCTCTCCCTCCTAGTTTATTCCCCGATCTCCATGGAGATCATATCCTAAGCTCGATACCATTTGTGGCGCCCCCAAAATAGGTATACATCACCCATTCGAGTTGTCAATACATGGTGCGAAACAACTACAACTTTATTACTACAACAAGAAAGCTGTGAGTTTAAATACAAATATTATCTTCTAGATAATATCTATACTCAAATAAATCCTCATCACATTTATTGATACATTATTTTACAAAAATGGCGAGGACTACTAAACAATCCTTTCTAAAACCTTCATTCCATACCCAGGCTGCATACTTCGCTTATATTCTCGCCTCCGAGAAGAATGGAACAAAAAGGAAAAGGGTGAGCTCAACTAGCTCGATAAAGAATATTATGACTAAGATAATATACAACAAATTATCGTTAGTCTTCAACAGGAAAAATTTAATAGAATACTGATAGACAACAAATTTTAAATCAATATTCGAAATGGAAGTAATAATTCATTAGAAGAGTTAAGTAGAGAATGCAAACTACTATCTTCTATATATGAATTTAAAAGTTCATAAATCTATCTTTTATCCTCGTAACATCAATCCATAAACATCCGGAATCAAATATTCATCTTTGCACTCACTGAGCCAAAGATATTCATCGATTGGTCATATTCATTTAAACACTGTTCATCTTTTTGCACTACTGAGCCAAAGATATTAATCGACCAGTCATGTTCATCTCAACACTGCTCATCTTTGCACTACAAAGCCAAAGATATTCTTCAGAAATCATTCATCTTCTTTTGCACTTCTAAAGCCAAAGATATTCAATAATATCATCATTTAAGATCGAGGATGATGAAAAATTTTTAAAAAGCGAATCCAATTGAAACAAAATGACAAGGATTAAGGATTAAGGATTCAGTACTTTGTTTTATCCATGTTCAAAAATACCTCAAAATAATCGTAGTGGTGTAAAATTCAAGAATGATCAAAACATGGATACAATCGAGCTAGTATCCGAATAGATGTTTTGGACAAAAGAAGAAATTTTATTTTTAAATTGAATAGTGCCAGTATCACGTGAATAGTCTTCAGATACGTGAATAGTCTTGAGTATCGTGAATAGTAACTCAGACACCAAAAGATAGAAATTCCACAAAACATTTTCACGCTTAATGAATAAGTACTTGTGAATAAGTAACTCGTGAATAAGTAACTCATGAATAGTAACTTCGTGAATAGTAAACTCATGAATAAAACCCGACATGAAAAAGTTCCAAATTTGATAAAAGTTCTAACTAATATTTCAAAGATAATGATATTGAAGAAATAATATCATTACGAAAAAAAATAATATCCCTTACCTCAAAGAATTAGTACTTGGAAGGAAAGGTCAAGTGATCTTTGAATGAAACTTGTCTTTGAACAAAGAACTCTCAAAGTATCTAAATACTCACAAAATACGCTCAATAATATAGAGAGAGAAAGAGAGAAATCTTTGTTTTCGGTGTGATTTTCAATTCTAACTTAGCCCTCTATTTATAGGAAAATGTTAGCTACCAAGGAGACTTGACTGCTTACACGATGGCTTTTACTCGCTACTATTGCCACCCACCATATTTGAAATAAAATTTAGCACATTTATTCACCAACCACAAGTGGGGCCCACTCAATTCTAGAATTTTCCACCAAAATCAATTATAACCCTAATTTAGAATCGGTCACCTCTTAAAATTCATAACAAATCATTCGTTCATTTTAACGGTTCAAATTTTGTGGACATATACTCAACTTATGTATGTATAACATATCCAAAAATTACAACGATCCAACGGTCGGATTAAAATTATAACTCACTTAATACATCGTAAAAATCTTGATTTGATTTTTAATACCTCCATTCCAAACAAAATTCTGCGATAAAACACCTCAACATTAAATCATTCAATTATAACCACATAAAATAAATAAATCCATCGTTTATAAATATTTTCTTATCATATCAATAATTAATTATTCACAAATAATATTACGTAATCACAATTATGACAACAACCAGTAGTTCAGGAAAGAGGGGCTTTCAGATAAGGATTTCTCCTTCTTTGGCAATTGATTAGGTGACCAAACCTCTCCTTGATGAGAACTTTCTAGACATTGCCAATAATGCTATCTAATAATATTATTTAAATAATATGAATTATTGATCCGATAATGGAGATAATGTGCGGTGACAATTATTGAACAACAATAATATAAAATATCAACGCAGACAATTATTGAATCAATAAAATAAAATCTTGAGCGAAGAATCATTGTAACAATTATTGAGTAGTGCCTTCTTTACGTAAGGATCAATAATTGATTCAATACTGCAATGCAATGCTGGTATCGCTTTGTGCGACCACGCCAGCGTATCACGTATTTTAACCAATGGGTATTCCAACGATCTTAATTGGTAACAACTACTGTAGTTATTTTTAACCAACTTATATTTGTCGTTTTCTTCATCCAATCGCTCAGTTATGGGCCCACACATGGTCGCTACCGGCGCAATACGAATATTCCGAAACGATACGAATATTCCACGACCAAACGAATATTCCAAACAACAATGAATATTTTATAACCACTTGCTTATTTTGAAATATTTGCGTATTTTACCCTTAACTATCCACATTAATCAAATCAACCCTTACTATTTCAAAATAATAAATAAAGGAAATTCCTTTTATTTAAAAAATTTTGGGGTCTTCTGATATTAATAACTTTGTTATCTCAATTATTGATTTAATAATATATAAAATATCGACAATAATTGAATCAAATAACGTGAGATCTTGCACGTAATTCTTGTAGCAATAATTGAACAAAACTAAGTGACTTCTCACGTAAGCATCAATAATCAATACAGGTGTGTTCTTATGCAACCCCGCCAGACTTCGTACTTTTAACACCGAAAGTGTTTCAACAGATTAACGGTAAAACTTCCATAGTTATTTTCATAAAATATTTTTATCATTTTCTCAATCCGACAATAATTCCGTTGTGGGGTCCACTAATGATTGTACCGTCGTACGGATATTCCCTGACCAATCAAATATAATACAATAACTTACATACTTTGTAAAATTTATAAATACTACCCACAACTATAACATTATCTCAAATCCATACCATAATATTCAAAAAAAAAATATTTCGAGAAAATTAAATTTTATTCGTAAAATTTGGGGTTTTACAATTTTAATTTTTAAATAGTATCCTTCAATTCTCCTATAAATAGGATGCTTAGTTTAGAATTAAAAATCACACCAGAATCATAGAGTTCTTCTTTTATAATATTGTGCGTATTTCTTTCTAGTTTTAAGAAGCTTTGAGCGTAGAAAACAGTGAAATTTTTCTTCAAGAATATCCCCGCTATACCAGTTATGTGAGACCCCAGATTTTATCAATAAAGATTTAAATTTTGTCGAAATAATTTTTAATATTATGGTGTGAATTTGAGATAATATTATAGTTGTGGGTAGTATTTATAAATTTTGCAAAGTATATGCAAAGTGGTTATATTATATTCGATTGGTCGGGAATATTATTTAGCAGGAATATTCATATAACTACTCAATCATTGGTGGACCCTATAACGTAATTATTGCCGGATCGAGAAAACGCAAAAATATTTTATTCAAATAACGGCGGAAGAAGTTACCGTTGAACTACTCTAGTAAAAGAAAAGAATGTACGTGTGGTTGCATATAAGATACACCAGTATTGATTATCGATGCTTATGTGAGAAGTCACTCGGTTTGATTCCATTATTATCGATTAATAATATGAATTATTATAGCGATAATGACGTTTTGTTTTATTCAGTATTATTAACGTAATAAAATGTAAACATCTTTTATATAAAATAGAATACTTTATTAAAGTTATTCTATAAATAAAATATATTATATTTTATTACGCATAGTGTTGCGTAGTGTTTTGCATAGTGTTTTGCATAGTATTGCATAGTGTTTGCATATTAAAATGTTTTTATATAAATAGAATATATTATATTTTATTTAAAAGATTTTCTTTAAATATGGACCGTCGATTAAAGTAAATCAATCTGGACCGTTCATGGATTAATTACTATGCATTCCATTTTCCTATAAATAGAAGCTCATTCCTTCATTATTTTCTTTATTTAATTCATTAAAACTCTCAGAGAGAGAAATTATAAAGAGAAGTTTATAGAGAAAATTATAGAAAGAAGAAGAGTATTCGCTACTTCACTACTTCTATATTCAGGTTCTTTTTACGGTGAGGGTGTTATTCTTTCTTCTTGAAGAGAACTTACATTATTCCATTCACTATTATTACATTGGAATAACTTTCGTAAAAGTGGCATACCCTATACATAACCTTTGTGTCGTTGTGGCATACCCTATACTTGGTGAAATCCTTATGTTATTCCATTGCTTATTATTACATTGGAATAACTCGTATATGCTGAGTTTACCCTATACTTGGTGACATTCTTCTATTATTACATTGGAACATCACATGCATGTGTTTTACAAGGACACGGTTCTGCTTTTTTATTATTACATTGGAACATCCACATGCATGTGTTTTACCTGGGACTGGTTAAAATCTTTATCATTCTGTTGGAATATCCTATGTCGTGTGTTTTACACCGGATCCGGTTCCATCTTTATTATTCATTGGAACATCCCGCTTGGTGTGAATTTCACACGACTGGATTTCGATTATTATTATTACTGTTGGAATAACTGTCATGCATGCAAGCACCGCATGCGTGGTGATTTCTTTTGTTATTCCATTCTTTATTATACCCAAATTGGTTAAAACTTTGACTTTATACTCCATGAAATTAGTAGAATATCCTTGATATTTGCGTTTCATCCGAGATCTTTTCATGGAAATATTCTTCCGATCATTATTGAATTTTACTTTACTAAACAAAGATATCGTGTTGACAATTTGGACGTTAATAATTCATGGATTAAATAATTCTTGAACTTGTTTTATTGAATTACTATGTCATTGTCATCATCCTCATGTTATATTATGTTATCTTTGGCTTACGTCATAGATGAACTTAGTATGATTATGACCGAGGATCATTCGGTATAATCGTGACTTGATATAAATGATGTGACAAAAGTCCTCGAGTATTCTGTAATGCGATGATGGATAGTTTTGGTATGATTATGACCGAGGGTGATTCGGTATAGTCATGACCATTGATAATTTGATGAAAATCCTTGACAGTGGTGCGAGGGATGATTAGATGTGGTGGTTTATTATTGTTTGAGTCTCGGTGATAAAAATTGATGAAAACCTTTTAAAACCTAAAAGATAGTAGACTTTATTCTCTACTTGACTCTTTTAATGGATTGCTTATTCCGCCGCAGATTAAACTGGTTGTCTATTGTATTTTATCGGTTTAACATCTTTGTTGAAGGCTAATGATAATTTATTACGCATTATCTTAGTCATAATATTTTTCTTCTTGGGCTAGTTGAGCTCACCCTTTCTTTCTTTGTTCTCTTGTGAAATGAGAACATATTTGGGGACAAGTCGGGGAGCGAAGTAATGGTCCGAGAGGATAGCATTAGTAGTCCTCATTATTTCGTGAAATAGTGTGATAATAGTTGTAATGAGGACTCCTTTTGAGTTTGTATAATATCTAGTAGACAAAATTTGTATTCAAACTCACAGTTTATGTCGTATTGTACACGACAGTTATATTAGTAAGTTGTATTTGAATTTATGTACCATGTAAGTGGCGACCCAAGATGGGTGACGTATACCTAATTTTGGGGGCGTCACAAGTTGGAATACTCTTCCTTTTAAGGTAAGGGGTATTATTTATTTCATATTCGCTCACGATATTATTTTTCGTATTCGTACGAAATTTTATTTCATTCAATATTCGCAAGAAATATTATCTTCGTTTAATATTCGTAAGGAATATTATCTTCGTTCAATATTCGTAAGAAATATTATTTTCGTTCAACAGTTGTAATTAAATGATGTTATTTTTGTTCAATATTCATATGAAATAATATTTTCTTCCATACTCTGTAGTATGTAAGTAATATTATTTCATTTCAGATTCCAAATTCTATACTCATTTTGTTAAGTTTTGGCTTCTATACTCCATGAAATTAGTAGAATATCCTTGAAATTTGCGTTTCATCCAGTATCTTTTCATGGAAATATTATTCTGAGCATTCTTGATAAGTTTTAACTTTTTTATGTGAATACTATTCACGGGTACTATTTCAAGTATCTTATTCACAGTACTATTCACTCTGTTCATTATTAACTTACAGTATTATTCATGACAAAATTTGATTTCTTTCGGGTCAAATCATTTTTGATACAATATTATTCCTTGAATTTACTCCACAAAGCCATATCCTGTTGACAATTTGGACATTATTGTATTCTGGATAAATTAAATTATAAATCTTTAAAATTTATCCTTTATTTTCATTTAATTGAATTCTTATATCATTGTCATCATCCTCATGCTTATATTGTTGTGAAAGTCATCTTTGGCCCGTAGTGCATAGATGAACTATTGATTGGTATGCTCATGACCAGGGATTATTCGATATAATCATGACCGTAATATTACAAATGATATGGTAAAAGTCCTCATTGGTCCGTAGTGCATTGATGGACAGTGGTTGGCATGATTATAACAATTGGTGAAAACACGAACATCCTTGGCCCGTAGTGCATGGATAATTCATGGTCGTGATACTAATGAATATCCTAGGTCGTAGTGCAGGGATGATTCGATGATGTGGATTATTTATTAAGCTGAGTCTCAGCGATAAAATTGATGATAAACTTTTTAAATCATAAAAGATAGTAGAGATCATGCTCTACTTGACTCTTCTAATGGATTGCTTGTTCTGCTGCAGTTAAACTTAATGTTTATTATATTTTATCAGTTTAACACCGTTGAAGGCTAACGATAACTTATTCTGCATTATCTTAGTCATAATATTTCTTACTAGGCTAGTTGAGCTCACCCTTTGCTTTTATTGTTCTCTTCAAGAAATGAAAACATAGCCGAGACTAGTCGGAGAAAAGAGTGATGGTCCAAGATGGTGCATTAGTGGTCCTCACTATTCTGTGAAATAGTGTGATAATAATTGTAATAATATTGAATTTGAGTTTGGATATTGTCGAGAAGATAATATTCGTGTTGAAACTCCTAGTTTATATTTTGTCGTACTTTACACGACAGTTGTATTTGAATTCTGTACCATGTATTTGGTGACTCAGAATGAGTGATGTATACCTATTTTGGGGGCGTCACATTGTCTCCGGGTTTGATGCAGTTGTAGCTGTCTTTTCTCAGGATAGTTTCCGAGATTGGACTACTGTTAACTTTTGTCAATCCTCAAGGTTGTCTCTGAGGTTGAATTGATCTACCGGGGTTTGATTTGACCTCCCGGGGTTGTTGTCGGGGTTTGAATGGATATCCCGGGGTTGTCACCGGGGTTTGAATTGATCTTCCGGGGTTGTCACCGGGGCTTGAATTGATCTCCATGGGTTGTCTCCAGGTTTGATGCAATTGTAGCTATCTTTTCTCAGGTTTGTCTCTGAGATTGGACTGCTGTTAACTTTTTTCAGTACTCAGGGTTGTCTCTAAGGTTGAGTTAAGCTTCTAGGGTTTGATTTGACCTCCCGGGGTTGTTATCGGGGTTTAAATTAATCTCCCGGGTTCTCACCGAGGTTTGAATTAATCTCCCGGGGTTGTAACCGGGGATAGATTTAACCTCCCATGGTTGTCGTCGGGGTTTGACTTGACTTCTTGGGGTTATCACCGGGGTTTGGCTTGATCTCCCAGAGTTATCACCGGGGTTTTTAAATGCAAAATTTTAAGTGTCTACAATGATGTTCAACCATTTCCTTAATTATTGTGCACAATTCTAAAGCATCATATATTATGGGACGGAGGGATTATATGATAACCAGTAGTAATCTTTAATTTTTTAGAACCATGATTATAAATTGGATCTCGTCATCTACAATAGTAGCAGCAGATGTTGTTACTATTAGTAGCGAATAACGAGATTACTAAAAAATGAAATTAATAAAAAATTTGTCACTAAATTCACTATTAATAATAACAAAAACAATTATGTCATTCGTTATATTAGTAGCGACATGCGATACTAATACTAGTAAAATCCACTAATAATAATAGTGGATGATGATTTTTTTAATTTTTTTTGAATTATCATTGTTTACAATGGATGGTATAAATTTTATTTATCGTAATATTGATCCAAACAAATTCTAAAATCTCATCTTGAGGCTAAGAAATAGTGCTAGTAATAGTAGTTTCGGCGTATGCAATGCACCTAACCAGGGGCAGCATAGGCAAGTTACCCACGTTGAATTTTTTTAATAAGTATAGGGGTATGACAGATATGTAATTTAATAATTTAAGGATGCATATTAATGGAAAAGATAAATTTAAAGGGAGAAATTTTTTTCATAAACCAATTACAAATATAAGTACAAAAATCTTCTTAGTTTTAAGATTTGGTGAAATCATATAAGTATTTTTTGTATAATTTTTGGTTTTGAATGTTCCTCAGCGTGTGAATTGTAAGATATTGTTTGATTCAAGTTTATTTTTTTTGTTATTGTGTTGGTTGATTATGGTTACTATTTGTGTGGTCTGATTTAGTTTTTGTTTTTTGGTTGTTTGATCTTCAATTAAAAATGTGATCATTTTGGCTGAGTAGTTTCTACTTTTATTGTGATAACTTATAATGATTTTGCCTTATTTTATAATGAAAAATAAAAAAAAATAGAAAATGACTATGAGTCTTTAGCAGTCACTCATTTCTAGTTATAATAATCACTTTTTTTTCCTGCATCTAACTAATGGACCCTGTATAATTTTTGGTGTTCTGGTTATAAATTTTATACGGTTTGTTTCTCTTATTTAAACCTTATAAAAAAAATACCAAAACTAGTTCATGTTTTGAAATTAATTCAAGGTTTTGTTTGAATATAGAAAATAAATTTGGTTCGAGGATTTGAGGATTTGGGAAATTGTGAGACCCTAAATTTTATGAAATAAAAGTATTCAATTTTTTTTTATTTTGGTGAATAGTTAAATTGATAAAAGTTTAAAGTTAAGGGTGACATTTAAAAATTTTTCAAAGTAAGCAAGTTGTTATAAAATAATCGGTGGTAAAATACGCGTGGTTGCATAGTAGCACACGGTATTGATTATTAATGCTTACGTGAGAAGTCACTCAGTTTGATTCAATTATTGTTGATATTTTATATATTATTAAATCAATAATTGAGATAACAAATTTATTAATATTATTATTTGCAATATTAACGATGTCAGAAGTTACGCGAGGAGAGGTTTGGTCACACTAATGGCGTCGATAGGAGAAATCCTTATTGGAAAACCCCTCTTTCACAGGAGCGACACAGTGGTCGATTAATAGTGTGAATTATAATAATGATGATGAAGTTTTGTTTTATTAGTATTATTAATGCAATAAAATGAAAAACTTTTTATATAAAAGCAGAATACTTTTATAAAGTTATTCGTTTTATTAGACTATAAATAGAATATATTATATTCTATTATGCATAGTATTTTGTATAGTAAAATCTTTTTAAATAAAAGCAGAATACTTTTATAAAGTTATTTGTTTTATTAGACAATAATTAGAATATATTATATTTTATTATGCGTAGTGTTTTTATAGTAAAATCTTTTTTATATAAAATAGAATACTTTTATAAAGTTATTCGTTTTATTAGATTATAAATAGAATATATTATATTTTATTTAAAAGATTTTGTTTTATTAGAATATTTTATAGTAAACCAAACTGGATCGTCGTTTAAAATTAAATCAATACTGGACGATTTAGGGAATTAATTCTTATTAGGTCCATTCTCCTATAAATAGAAGCTCATTCCTTCATTATTTCTTACGAATTCTTTGAAACTCTAGAGAGAAACTATAGAGAGAAAGAAGAAAAGTATCCTGCTACTTCACTACGCCTATATCCAGTTTGTTCTAAGGTAAGTGATATTATTTTTTGTACCGTAAGAGGTATTATTTCTTTCGTATTCATGAAGAGAACTTACATTATTCCATTCTTTATTATTACATTGGAATAATCATATATATGGACTACTAGTATACATGGTGAAATTCTTCGTTATTCCATTCTTTATTATTATGTTGGAATAAACATCTATCTCACAAGCATCTAGTATCGTGGTGAAATTCTTTTATTATTTCATTCTTTATTATTACGTCGAGAATATCACATGCAATGCGTTTACGCGTGACATTGGTTCCATTATTTATTATTCTGTTAGAATAACTCGTATGCATGCTTGATCTATCGCATGCATGGTGAATTCTGTTGTTATTCCATTATTTATTATTTTGTTGGAATATCCTGTCGGTGCGGATTACGCCTGACTTGGTTCCATTCTTTATTATTACAGCGGAATATCCTCGTATGTATGCGTTTTGCGTGACAATTCTATTATTTATTATTTTGTTGAGAATAACTTTGTTTATGCGATCTATCTATCGCATGCGCATGGTGAATCCTTACATTATTCCATTCTTTATTATTACATTGGAATAAACTTTGTATATATGGATTATCACATGCATGGTGAACGATCCTTTATATTCATTCCTTATTAAATTGTGAAAATGATCTGTTTACGTTGATTATGATGAGAGTCATAATAAAAGCATTGGACTGATGAAAATCATGGGTATATGTAGTATTAGTAAGTATTATGATGAGTTTTGTTGGTTATTATGTGAAAACATGAAAGTTTCTTAGAAATCATAAAGAGTTAAAAATCAGATTTTGGTGAAAATGGAACATGAAATTCAATTGACCATATCTCCTATTATATTTTAAATTTTTGAGTGTGGTCAAGTCCTAGAATTAGATCTATGAGTTTTCTAACTTATCCAAGTGGAATCACTGGAAAAGATGTTGTAGATTTTCGTGTGGACTAATTTTAGCAAAGGAGTCAAAAATTAAAAATTTCCAAAAAGCTACTGCCCAAAAATTTAAAAGGGTTGTTTCTGCCACTTAATTTGTGAGAAAAGCCTTTTGGGACATGAAAATATATGGTATAAAGTACCTCCTGTCCAAAAATGAGCCCATTCCGACTTAAAATGAGCAAGTTATGACCATTTCAATATTTAGGTTTTTCTGACGAAAAATGCTATAACCAGAGTTCTATAACTCTGATGACCATGAAATTTTAATTAGAAGCTCACGTTAACATGTGTAAGATCTTGCCAAGATTTGGTAATTTCTGGAGTTAAACTTGAGGTAGCTAATTTCTTAAGGAATTAATTAGAAATTGATTTTTGAAAAATAGTAAATGAATTTTAAAAATTTCGAGAAAAATATATGTTCAATATGGGACTATATTCTGCTAAATCCTAGAAAAGAAATATTTTTGGGACTGATTTGGTATTTTTCATGAAAATGATCTAGTTATGAGTAAATGAGTTAAATATATTATGTGAATTAACAAAGTTGAAAAATAGGATTTTATGGCTTGGGAATCCTATATAGGGTATATGCAGATTTTTGATGAGGAATTTGATCATTGGTGATGAAATCTTATGAGTATGACATTTTTGAATGATTAAATGCATTATTTGGTAAAGTGTAAACAATTGAAATAAATTGTTTATAAGTTTAAGAAATAATTAAAATATTATTATAATATTAATAATATTAGATTATGAGTTTATTAAGTGATTGATAGTATTTGGATAAATTTAAAGTCTTTAATATTTATCCTTGTTTTCGTTTGATTAATGCTTATATCATTGTTATCATTCTCATGCTTGTGTTGTGTTGAAAGTCATATGTGGCCTGTAGTGCATAGATGAACTTGGTATGATTATGACCAGGGATTATTCGGTATAATCATGACCGTAATGTTATAAATGATGTGGTAAAAGTTATCTTTGGCCCGTAGTGCATAGATGGACTTGGTATGATTATGATTGAGGATTATTCGGTATAATCATGACCGTAATTGAAAACACGAATATCCTTGGCCCGTAGTGCATGGATAATTCGTGGTCGTGATATTATTAATCCGAGTCTCAACATTATTGGTTTTACAATTGTATATCTTTGGCCTGTAGTGCAAAGATGGACTGTTGGTTATTGATTTTCTGATTGTATATCTTTGGCTTTGTAGTAGCAAAGATGAAGCTGTTGGTTATTAGTTATCTGATTGTATATATCTTTGGTAGTAGTGCAAAAGATGAATTTATTAGTATGATTATGGCGAAATTGTGATTTGGTATAACCATGATTTTTGATGTTTCGGTGAAGATAGGTGATGTAAATTATCTTCGTCCCAGGGTGCAAAAGGAATTGAATCACAATTATGATTATGATTTATTCATATAATTGTGGACATGAATTGTTGATTGATGTTCTGAGGATAAAACATTATTGGTGGACTTTTAACATGGAAGATAATAGACACGATGGTCTATTTGACTCTTTAATGGATTACTCGTTCATTTGCAACTATGGTTGAAAAGTTTTATCATCTACCATATGTTCTAAATTTCTGATTTATTATTGACGAAGGCTATTGATAAGTTAATTATCTTTAGTCATGATATTCTTTATTTGGGCTAGTTGTGCTCACCCTTTTTTTGCTTCACAATTCCTTTCGAGGAAATAAGAGTGTTCTTAGAAGTCGGCGGGGATAACGGGGAATAGAGCGGTGGTTTATAGCTGTTGAGGTTCTCCCTAAATAGTATGGAAATAATTTTATTGAGAACTTTAGATAAGTGTGTCGTATTGTATACGTCATTTGATATTTAATTTTGGTGAACCGAATAGGGTGAGGTGAACCTAACTTTGGAAGGGTATTTTGCCACTATCATACAAGATGTCTAATGACATACAACCTCGTGTTATCATAAGATAGGGTTGTGCACATCCACTTGCTGAGTATATCTATGAGCACCACTTATATGATCTTGGAGCTTATTTGAAATATAATTTTCACTTGGAGATAGTTATCTGTCAAGAGAAGACTCACCATTGGAAGGAACATGATAGTAATCTTCTCATTTTTCTTTGGGGTCTATTGGGTCAACCAAGGATAATTCTTTGGACATATGATATCTATCATAACTTAGATTCATGGCCTCCATGTATACGAAGGTTTCCTTGAGCACTTCCCAAAGATTTTAATTTCTAAAAGCAGTTTTTATTTGTACTTTTATGTAACGTACCATTGTAAGGTTGTGGTCGAGGCACCATGAAAGTTACATACATTTGTATTAAAACTCACAGATACTTGTCGTCAGTATTTTGCCCGACAGTTGTATAAATGAAGTTGTCAGTAGTGTATTTTCTGGCGACCCAAGATGGGTGATATATTCCTATTTTGGGGGCGTCACAGAAATCATTCAAATTGAACTACGACAAGTAACCGAAATAAGTTTTTAAATTGTATCTAAATGTTTTTGTAAGACCCCAACTTATTATTAATAAAATTTAATTTTCTCTATTTATTATTTTAAAATAGTAAGGGTTGATTTGATTAATGTGGATAGTTAGGGTAAAATACATAAATACTTCAAAATAAGCAAGTGGTTATAAAATATTCATTGTTATTCGGGGAATATTCGTTTGGTCGTGGAATATTAAATGCTTTGTGGGAATATTAAATACGGCAGTATGCGACCGTGTGTGGGCCCATGCTTGAAAGCGATTGGATGAAGAAAGCGACAAAAATAAGTTGTTTAAAAATAACAACGTAGTTATTCACAGATTATCTTGTTAAAATACTTAAATTGGTTAAAAACAACGATGCTTTGCGGTATTGCACCGATTATTGATTCTTACGTGAGAAAGCGCTACTTTCGATAATGGTTACGATAATTCTTATTCGATATTTTATTGATTTAATAATTCTTTGCGTTGATATTTTATATATTGTTGTTGTTTTGATAATTGTCATTACTACGTATTTTTCATTATCGAAGCAATAATTCATATTATCTGAATAATATTATTAGATAACATTATTGGCAATGTCTAGAAAGTTACGTCTAAGGAGAGGTTTGGTCACCTAATTACAGCAAGTAAGGAGAAATTCTTATTCGAAAGCCCCTCTTTCACAGGAGCGCGCCGGTTGTCAATATTGTGATTCTGTAATATTATTTGTGAATAATTAATTATTGATTCATATGATGAGGATGAAAGGGCTATTTATTATGAATTATTGAAGTTCCAAAACTCCGAAATAATTGATTTTTGGAAGTTTAAAATATTTAAAATTAGAAAAACGTTTTTTTCATTATGGTGTGTTACACATGTGGGTTGAATGAGTGAATTGAGTTCTTGAAAGGTTGGCGTAGGAAATTTTATTATAAATAATAATATTATATTAAATTTTACGCTTTGGTGTTCTAAGCAATTTCCTATAAATAGGGTGCTTAGGTTAGAATTGAAAATCACACGAAACTAAAGTTTTCTCTCTATATTATCGAGCATATTCTTGTGAGTATTTTGAGTATACTTTGAGTATTGTTAGGCGGTGCAAGTTCCCTTGAGACTATATCAAATTATTCAAACTAGAAGTACTAATCTTTCGAGGTAAGGGATGTTATTTTCTTCTCGAATGATATTATTTCTTGATATCATTATCTTTGAAATATTAGTTGAAACTTTTTATCAAATTTGGAACTTTTTCATGTATGGGGTTACTATTCATGAGTTCTTATTCATGAGTTACTATTCACGAGTTACTATTCATGAGTTCTTATTCACGAGTTCTTATTCACGAAAGTCTTATTCATGAAGCGTGAAGATGTTTTTTTGGGAAATTTCGATCTTTTGGTGTCTGAGATTCTTATTCACGATACTAAGACTATTCACGATATCTGACACTATTCAAGAAAAATAAAATTTCTTCTTTTTGTCCAAAATATCTATTCGGATACTAGCTTTGATTGTATCCATGTTTTGATCATTCTTGAATTTTACACCACTATGATTATTTTGAGTTATTTTTGAACATGGATAAAACAAAGTACGAATCCTTAATCCTTAATCCTTGTCATTTTGTTTCCTTTGGATTCGTTTCTTTAAAATTATTTTTCATCATCCTCGGTCTTAAATGATGATATTATTGAATATCTTTGGCACGTAGTGCAAAGATGAATGATTTGAAGAAGAATATCTTTGGTAGTAGTACAAAGATGAGCAGTGTTTAGATGAACATGATGATGAATATCTTTGGCACGTGTAGTGCAAAGATGAATATTTGATTCGGATGTATATTGATTGATGTTACTGGGGATAAAAGATGAGCGATGAATTTTAAATTCATACATAGAAGATAGTAGTTTGCATTCTCTACTTAACTCTTCTAATGAATTATTATTTCATTGCGAATATTGATTTAAAATTTGTTGTCTATTGTATTCTATTAGATTTTTCCTGTTGAAGACTAACGGTAATTTGTTGTATATTATCTTAGTCATAATATTCTTTCTTTGGGCTAGTTGAGCTCACCCTTTTCCTTTTTGTTCCATTTTTCTTTTTCGGAGGCGAGAATATAGCGAGTGCAAGTCGGGTATGGAATGAAGGTTTTAGAAAGAATTGTTTAGTAGTCCTCACCATTTTGTAAAATAATGTATCAATAAATGTGATGAGGATTTATTTGAGTATAGATATTGTCAGAAGATAATATTTGTATTCAAACTCAAAGTTTCTGGTTGTAATAATAAAGTTGTAGTTGTTTTACATGCCGTGTATTGTATTTCGAGAATAGGTGATGTATACCTATTTTGGGGCGCCACAGTTGGTATCGAGCTTAGGGATATGATCTCTGGCGGAGATCGGGGAATAGAACTAGAGGGGAGAGGCGAGTAAATCCTTCGCTAGTTTGTCTACCTAAGCTTATTTTTTTAGTTGGTCGATATATAAGGATATTATGTGATATATTGATTTCCTTAATTAACCCTTGTTTTATGACGAGTATTTGAGAATGTCGATTGAGAATATTAACAATGGAAATGAGGCCCAGGTGGAGGCGCTTTGTACTCACCAACGAGGAGAGCGTCTGCAGTGACAATGTTCCTCCATGAACAACACCAGCGAAAGCGGATGATGAGCGAGGGGATGTTTAGAAGCTTTTTGCGGTTCATGCAAAATCGAGACGAGGAGACTCGTGTTCAAAATATAGGAGGAAATGATAGCAATTCACGGGTTGTCACGCGACAAGCAGTTCAAAGAGTTGGGACCACCGAATTTAAGGAAAGCGAGATCCGATCATGGCGGAAACATGGGTCAAGCAAATTACCAAGATATTCGATGTCTTGGGATGCACTGAGGAACGAAGGTTCCATTCGCCACCTTTATGTTAGTGTGGCGAGGCTATCTTGGTGGGAGTCGTGAAGCGTACCCATCCACCAAGACTCGGCGTATGTCTTGGGAGGCGTTTGAGAACTATTTAATGACAAATACTTTCACGAAAGTGTTTCGTCGTATGAAGGAAGTGGAGTTTATTAGATGGAGCGAGAACAACATGGCGGTGTCTCGATGACGAGGAAAAGTTTTGTAGAGTTATCCAGTTTGCACCTCATTTGGTGGAGAATGAGGAGCGATGACGCGGATGTTTCTTAGAGGTTTGAAACCCAAGATACGTAAGTATCTCATTTCTCATAAATTTTCTCTATTCGGATGTTGTAAATGAGGCTCAATTATTAGAAGCGAGATAACTTGAAGTACGGTCGGCTGAGGACCATAACCGAGGATCGTATTACGGAGATAGCGATCAGCGTAATAATGATAACCGGCGGAGAAAGAAGCAGACAGAGAGACAAAATGGTAACCACTACTGGTGGTAATCATGGCCGTGAAAATAGAAGAAGCGAGTCGGGAGGAGATTTTAAAAGAGGAGATTTAACAATGACCATGTGAAGACGCAGCGGTCTTAAGCAATAAGCTGGTTCTAAGGGAGAGAAACGACCACCGGTCATATGTTACAAATGCGGAAAAGAGGGACATATCGATCCAAAGCGCCCACAACAGATTCAAGGTATGCTATAATTGTGGAAAGGAAGGACATATCGCTCGAGATTATGATGATGGCGAAACCTAGTTCGGCCGGGGACGGTGACTCAAAAGATGTCCGTTCCCGTAAAAGTCAAAGTCAACGATTAAGGAAGAGCATTTGTTGTATTTGGTCATAATGCGAGGAACCAAACGAGGTGATCACGGGTAAGCTATTTATAAATTCTTGCGAAGTTTATACCTTACTTGATCTGGGTGCTACCCATTCATTTATCTCTCATGCATGTGCTCAACGCGTTTAAACTTGACTCAGGAGAAATTAGACTTTGACCTATCTGTGGAAACTCCGTTAGGAGAAACTTTCATCACATCCATTGTTTATAAATCTTGTTTGATTCAAGTTGGCACCATCACCTTACTGTTGACCTTATCTCTTTAAAGATACTTGCTTTTGATGTGATTTTAGGGATTGATTGGTTAACTACTCATCATGCCAAAATTGATTGTTTTTCGTAAGGTTGTTAGTTTTCATATTCCTAACCAACTTTGTTATGCAATTCAAACAACTAAACCATTAAAATCAATCAACGTCATATCTAATCATAAAAGCTATTCGTTTATTGAAAAGCGGATGTCAAGCTTTCTTAGCCCATGTTATGGATTTGAATAAAGACACGTCAAATTTGAATAATATATTCTGTTGTTATTGACTTTTCGACGTATTTCGAAGAACTTAGAATTACACCCCAAAGCGTGAAGTTGAATTCTTTATTGATCTTGAACCTGGTACAAAGCCCATTTCTAAAACCCCATATCGAATGGCTCTATTGAACTTCGGGAGTTAAAGGTCCAACTACTGAGGAATTGTTGGACATCGGTTTCATTAAATCTAGTACATCTCCTTGGGGTGCTCTGTTTTATTTGTAAAGAAGAAAAGCGGGAGTATGCGACTTTGTATTGACTATCGGGAATTAAACCATGTCACCATCAAGAATAGGTATCCTCTACCTCGTATTGATTACTTGTTTGACGAGGTTGCAAGGGCACAATTCTTTTCAAAATTGATCTTCGTTACGGATATCATCATTTGAAGATTAGGCGAGGATATTCAAAAGATCGCCTTTAGAACTCGATGCGGGCATTATGAATTCTTAGTCATGTCTTTTCGGATGACTAATGCTCCTAATGACTTTCATGGATATGATGAACGAAAGTATTCAAAGAATATTTGGATCGGGTTTGTTGTTGTCTTTATTGATGACATCCTTATATATTCCAAAAGTCGTGAAGATCATGAGCACCATTTGAAGTTTGGTACTTCAAAGGCTTCGTGAAAACAAACTATATGCCAAATTGAAGAAATGCGAGTTCGGCTTGAGGAAGTAGCATTCCTTGGCACGTGGTGTCGAAACATGGAGTATCTGTTGATCCGTGAAGATTGAAGCAATACAAAGTTGGGAGCAACCAAGTCGGTGGATGAAGCACGTAGCTTTTGGGCTTATTTGGTTATTATCGGAGATTCGTGGAAGGGTTTTCTCGAATCGCTACTCCATTAACTTCGCCTAACTTGGAAGGATACAAAATTCGTTTGGAGCGAAGAACGCGAGAAAAGTTTCCAAGAACTTAAGAGGAGACTTATTTTTCAAGACTGTTCTAACAATACCATCTGGTTCGGATGGATTTATTCTCTACAATGATGCTTGAGCAAAGGGTTAGGATGTGTTCTCATGCAACGTGAGAAAGTCATAGCCTTTATGCCTCATGACAACTTAAAGAGTATGAGAGGAATTATTCTACTCATGATCTAGAGTTGGCGTATTGATCGTTTCGCGCTTAAAGATATGGAGGCACTATCTATACGGGGAGAAAGTGGAGATATATTCGGACCATAAAAGCCTTAAATATTTCTTCACTCAAAAAGAACTCAACATGTGGCGTGACGTTGGCTCGAGCTATTGAAAGACTACGACCACACTATTCAATACCATCCTGGAAAAGCGACGTGGTAGTGGTGACGCGTTGAGTAGAAGATCATATCACGAGGAGCGAGTGCGATGATGTCAAGTATCGCATGAAGAAGAAAAATCAAGAAGGAGCTATTAGGGCGAGAATTGATGAAGAAGGAATACTTGAGTCCACTCTAGACTTTGTGTTCCTAACGACTACGATTTGAAGTACAAGATTATGATGGAGGCACACAATACACCATTTGCAATCCATCTGGAAGTACTAAAATGTATCGTGATCTTCAACATACATTTTGGTGGAACAATATGAAGAGAGAGATTGCAAAGTTTATCTCAATGTGTTTAACTTGTCGGCGTGTAAAGGCGGAGCATCTAGTACCTAAGGGTCCGTTGCAACCACTTGAGATTCTAAAATGGAAGTGGGGAACACATTACCATGGATTTCAAGTTACGGGTCTTCCTACGGTTTCTCGGGGAATCAATGCTATTTGGGTTATTGTTGATAGATTAACCAAGTCTCTGCTCATTTCTTGCCGATCACGGAGACTTATTCACTTAAACGTCTTGCTAGTATGTGACGTGAATGAGATTGTGAGGTTGCATGGCATGCTGTATCCATAGTTTGGATCGTGACCCAAGATTCACTTCAAGATTTTGGGTTAGCTTGCAAAAAGCTATGAGCACGGATTTCTGATTGATTATTCGCATACCATCCTCAAAGCAGACGGACAATCGAAGGACTATTCAAACTCTTGAAGATTTATTAAGACTACGTGTCCTAGACTTCAAGAGGCGGTTGAGATAAGTATTTACCATTGGTGGAATTCTCCTACAACATGAGTTATCGAGGCAAGTATAGGTGTAGCTCCATTTGAAGCATTATATGGGCCGAAAGTGTCGCTCTCAAAGTATGTTGGGGACGAGGTGGGTGAAGCAACAGCTTGTTGGGACCGAGTTGATACATATGACTACTGAAAAAGATCCAAATGATTCGACAACGTATACAAACGACACAAGATCGACAAAAGAGTTATGCGGATCTTCATCGAAAGGACGTGGAATTTAGTGTGGGGATCATGTATTATTGCGAGTTGCTCCGTGGAAGGGAGTTACAAGATTTGGGAAGAGAGGAAAGCTCGATCCACGATTTATTGGACCATTTCAAATTCTTGGCCGAGTAGAAAATGTAGCCTATAGACTCGCGTTACCTCGAGTATGTCTCGTGTTTATAATGTGTTTCATATATCGTACTTCGTAAATATGTGAAAGACCCGAACCACGTTATAGAGTTAGAAGCAGGACGAGATAATAGAAGACTTAACGTATGAGGAGGTACTGTCAAGATTTTGGATAGGAAGGAGCATGTCCTACGCTGTGAAAGGTCATACCACAAGTTAAAGTTTTGTGGAGGAATCATGCTTTATAGAAGAAATGACACAGGAATTGGAAGCGGAAATGAAAGCGAGGTATCCTCACCTTTTCAAAACACCCAGAGTCGTCACGTCAATTTCGAGGACGCGAAATTTCATAAGGAGGGAGGTTGTAAGACCCCAACTTATTATTAATAAAATTTAATTTTCTCTATTTATTATTTTAAAATAGTAAGGTTTGATTTGATTAATGTGGATAGTTAGGGGTAAAATCACGCAAATACTTCAAAATAAGCAGTGGTTATAAAATATTCATTGTTGTCGGGGAATATTCGTTTGGTCGTGGAATATTCGTACTATCGGGAATATTAAATGCGACATGGTATGACCGTGTGTGGGCCCATAACGGAAAAGCGATTGGATGAAGAAAGCGACAAAAATAAGTTGTTTAAAAATAATAGCGTAGTTATTACCAAGTTATCTTGTTAAAATACTAATTGGTTAAAACCAGGTGGCTTTGCGGTATTGCACCAATTATTGATTCTTACGTAAGAAGGCACTTTCTCAATAATGGTTATAGTAATTCTTTATTCAAATTATTTTATTGATTTAATAATTCTTTGCGTTGATATTTTATATTCTCATTGTTTTGATAATTGTCATTTACGGATTTTTCATTATCGAAGCAATAATTCATATTATCTCGAATAATATTATTAGATAACATTATTGGCAATGTCTAGAAAGTTATGTCTAAGGAGAGGTTTGGTCACCTAATTGCGGCGTCGATAAGGAGAAATTCTTATTGGAAAGCCCCCTTTCCTGTAGAGGCGCACTTGGTTGTCGATATTGTGATTACGTAATATTATTTGTGAATAATTAATTATTGATTCATATGATGAGAAAAATATTGATTTTATGTGGATATAGATGGAGAAAAATTTTAATGTGACAATTGTTGAAAATTGAAATTTTATCTTTTTCTGATAAAATAATTCATTTAAATATATTATTATATTTTAATAATATAATAATGGTGATATTTTTACAACGAATGTGGGATATATGAGTATACGAGGAGGAAGAGTATTTTTGTTGCAATAAATGTTTAAAACATGTTAAACATGTGATTGGACCCCATTTATTATTTGAAATTTGATTATAGCTTGTAAAATCGCCCGTTTGTGGATTTCGGTCAATTTCTATTTGGAATTTGGAAAAACTTTCTTCTGCAAAGTTGTAGAGAATTGAATTTCCTATAAAAACTCGCGAGATTCGAATTTTTTGATGAAAGGGCTATTTATTATGAATTATTGAAGTTCCGAAGCTCCGAAATAATTGATTTTTGGAAGTTTAAAATATTTAAAATTAGAAAAACGTTTTTTTCATTATGGTGTGTTACACATGTGGGTTGAATGAGCTGAATTCAGTTCTTAAAAGGTTGGCGTAGGAAATTTTATTATAAATAATAATATTATATTAAATTTTTCTAACTTTTTGGTGTTTCTAGCAATTTTCTATAAATAGGGTGTTTAGGTTAGAATTGAAAATCACACCAGAACTGAAGTTTTCTCTCTATATTATCGAAGCGTATTCTTGTGAGTATTTTGAGTATACTTTGAGTATTGTTAGGCGATTGCAAGTTCTTCAAAGACTATATATCCAGATTTCAATTTAGAAATCTTAATCTTTCGAGGTAAGGATGTTATTTTCTTCTCGAATGATATTATTTCTTGATATCATTATGCTAAAATATTGGTTGAAACTTTTTATCAAATTTGGAACTTTTTCATGTCGAGGTTACTTATTCATGAGTTCTTATTCACGAGTTACTATTCATGAGTTCTTATTCACAGTACTATTTATGAAGCGTGAAGATATTTTTTTTGGGAAATTTCTATCTTTTTGGTGTGAGTTACTATTCACGTATCTGTGACTATTCAATAGAAAAATAAAATTTCTTCTTTTGTCCAAAATATCTATTACGGATACTAGCTTTGATTGTATCCATGTTTTGATCATTCTTGAATTTTACACCACTATGATTATTTTTGAGGTATTTTGAACATGGATAAAACACAATACGAATCCTTAATCCTTAATCCTTATCATTTTGTTTCAATTGGATTCGTTTCTTTAAAATTATTTTCATCATCCTCGATCTTAAATGATGATATTATTGAATATCTTTGGCCGTAATGCAAAGATGAATGATTTCTGAAGAATATCTTTTTGGTAGTAGTGCAAAGATGAGCAGTGTTTAGATGAACATGATTAAGTGATGAATATCTTTGGCTGTAGTGCAAAGATGAATATTTGATTCCGGATGTATATTGATTGATGTTACAGGGATAAAAGATAGCGATGAACTTTTAAATTCATACATAGAAGATAGTAGTTTGCATTCTCTACTTAACTCTTCTAATGAATTATTATTTTCATTGCGAATATTGATTTAAAATTTGTTGTTTATTGTATTCTATTAGATTTTTCCCTGTTGAAGACTAACGGTAATTTGTTGTATATTATCTTAGTCATAATATTCTTTCTTGGGCTAGTTAAGAGCTCACCCTTTTCCTTTTTGTTCCATTTTTCTTCTCGGGAGGCGAGAATATAGCGATGCAGTCGAGGGGTATGGAATGAAGGTTTTAGAAAGAATTGTTTAGTAGTCCTCACCATTTTTATAAAATAATGTATCAATAAATGTGATACGGATTTATTTGAGTATAGATATTATCAGAAGATAATATTTGTATTCAAACTCACGCTTTTCTGATTGTAATAATAAAGTTGTAGTTGTTTACATGCAGTATATTGATGAATTTCGGAATAGGTGATGTATACCTATTTTGGGGGCGTCACATTTTTTATTTGAAATTATTTTTTAAAATTTGGATTATGAATATTTATTGTAATTTATAAATATTATTATGACTAGTTTAATTTTTTCTAATTTAACTTTAAAAAAAAAAATAATTAAAATTTACCCCTGCTGAAAAAAATTCATGAATATGCCCTAATAAGTTGTAACCCCCTTTCTTGGTATCAAACTATCAATGCAACCAACTAGGCATCTACAAACATGCAATTAAACAAGTTCCCATTCTGTTTCCAAAAGTTCTTTTGCTAATATATTAGGGAATTAATATCTACATATGACCCACTCACAATTCATACGAGTGAATAAGAGATCATATAGAAATATTAATTTTTATGTGAAAATATTAGTTACTCATATATTTTTGTCATTTCATTTATAACAAATAAAATATATATATATATATATAATATTATCTCCATTCCATAATAATTAACTTTTAAAAGAATAAATTATTTATTTTTTATATCACCCAACTTCTCTCATTTTCCCAATATTTTTTTCTTTATATTAATAGTTTTCAACTTCCCATAAAGAGATAGTGATGAAATTTTATATAAATTTTAATTCTTAAATAATAATATTAACTTTCTTAATTCACGTGCATGAAGATAAAACGTAGAGTCATTCTAGAGGGACATTATTATTGAACTGAATTATTGGACAAATTCTTGTATATGTATTCAAATTACACCTAAAATACTATATTCTATAAAAAAAAATCGTTAAAATAAATACTATACATTTTTTGAAAATCACAAGAATTTTTTTAAAAAAAATATCCAATAATCCGGTCCAATAATAATATCCGCCTAGAATTATTGTAAAACGTATTATTATTGTGTGAACTTATTTATTTATTGTCAGTCTTGTACTCTTGAAAAACGAAGAGCTGAGGGCAGCAGTCGCAGTAGCTTTAATCGCTATGACTATTCAAACCAACCAAGCTTCTCTATCTGTTGAGTCTGCTATGAGGTGGTGATGAGGGATTCAGTTACTACGCTTAGAGGTGGTTTACCATTCATCCAAATTTTCTCTTTCTTTTAGAGATCTCTAACATTATTTTCAACTATTTTAAAATATTTTAATAGATAAATCATATCAGAAAAATTATCTTTAATAGTCTTTTTAATTTTAGGTATTAAATTTGCAACTTTATTTTCTCTTTTCAGAATTAATAAGTTGATATTGTCTCTTCAAAATATTTATTTTGTTTTGAGAGAATCAAAATCATATGAAAAAGACTAAAAACATTTATTTTACTTGATGAGTTTGATGTACAACTTATTTTTATTTTGTTTAATATACAATTATCAATTATTATTGTTTTAAGTCAAATACTGCATTAATTGAATTAAAGAGACTGGCGAGGCACACAATATTAAAGTAACAAATAATGCTCTTCAAATTGCCACGTAGGTGTTACAAACTTCAATTTGAATTTTTTTTTTGCTACTACAGTTAGAGATGCATTAACATGTAAATTTTATAAATGGCCTGTTTGGTAATGATTTAATTTAAAATGAATTACAAGAGATGTTTGTAAGACCCCAGCTATTATAAATAAAGATGAATTTTCTATAAATATTATTTTTGAATATTATGGAATAAATTTGATATAATGTTATAGTTGTGGGTAATATTTATAAATTTTTGAAAGTATGTAAGTTGTTATAAAATATTCGTTTTGGTGAGAATATTCTTTTGTTAGGGAATATTCGTATAACTACTCAATCATTGGTGGACCCCATAATGTAATTATTGGCCGGATCGAGAAAGCGACAAAATATTTTATAAAAATACTTACGGAGGTGTTACCGAATTAAAAAGCTGTTGAACTAAATTGGTAAAAAAATGCTGATGTCTGGCGTGGTTGCATAAGTAGACAGCGGTATTGATTATTGACGCTTACGTGAAGTCACCAAATTTATCTTTCGATTATTCTTCTGATGAATTCTTTGATCATATCTCTTATATTATTGATTGATTATTGTCACAATGATCATACGTATAATATGTTATATTATTAATTGAGACGACAAATTATAAATGATTAATAATTGTTGAAAGATTAAAATGTGTTGATTAAAAATAAAATGATTTGTGGTAATATTTATTCAATCCTTAATGATATAAAGAAAGTACATTATGAGGACGTTTGTGGTAAGTTTGATTATTTTATGGGGGGCCATATGTCATGTCATCTAAGAGTCTCTTCGTCAATAGTAATTAATTCTGTGAATGAATAGTAATTACCTTCGTCGATAGTATTTACCTTCGTCGATAGTATTTACCTTCGTCAATAGTAATTACCTTCGTCAATAGTAATTACCTTTACCAGACGTCAAACCACCACTTGTTTCATATTACAAAGCGGCCAAACCACTTGTCGTTTCACATTCTGAAGCGTCGAACCACTTGTCGTTTTTCACATTCTGAAAGCGTCGAACCACTTTTCTTTTCACATCGTCAAATACAAGCCACTGCACTTTTCACGTGGTAGGTCTTTAAGCTAGAAATCTTCTATAAATAGAGGCCTAAGGCTTCATTATTTTCGCTTAATTCATTCAAGCTTTTGAGAGAGAAAGTATAGAGAATAAGAGAGAAGAAGAAGAGTATTTTATTCTTACTGTTCTTCGCGAGATTCAATCTCCTACCAAAAGTAAGGGTGTTATTCTTTCTTATTCACGTAAGAGAACTCGTTGTTATTCCATTGCTTATTATTACATTGGAATAACTCAGATATGCTGTGATAATTCTATACTTGGTGACATTCTTCTATTATTACATTTGGAACATCCCGCATGCAATGCTTTTATTGGGACCGGTTCCATTCTTTATTATTATTCCGCTGAACATTGGAACATCGCATGCATGTGTTTCTTACGGGACTGGTTAAAATCTTTATTATTATTACATTGGAACATCCATGTCATGCGTTTTCACGCGGACCGGGTTCAGTTATTTATTATTCATTGGAATAACTGCGTATATGCGATTCATCGCATGCATAGTGATTTCTTTTGTTATTCCATTCTTTATTATACCCAAATGGTTAAAACTTTGATTTTATACTCCATGAAATTAGTGGAATATCCTCGATATTTGCGTTTCATCCGAAGATCTTTTCATGGAAATATTTTTTACGATCATTCTTGAATTTTACTCTACAAAATAAAGATTCGTGTTGATAATTTGGACGTTAATAATTCTGGATAAAATAATTCTTGAACTTGTTTTTTCAATTCTTATATCATCATCATCATCCTCATGTTTATATTATGTTGAAAGTCATCTCGTGGCATGTAGTTCATAGATGGACTTGGTATGATTATGAATGAGAGACTATTGATTGTAATCGTAACCGTAATGTTACAAATGATGTGATAAAAATCCTCGATGGGTAGTAGTGCATTGATGGATGATTGTTGATATGATCATGACTATTAATGAATACACAACTATTCTCTGGTAGTAATGCATGAATAATTGTGGTCGCGATCTTAAAGAATATCCTTGGCCAGTAGTCAGCGGGGTGATTCGATGATGTGGAATATTTATTAAAGTCGAGTCAAATTTATAACTTGATGATGAAAACCTTATAAATCATAAAAGATAGTAGATTTTATTTTCTACTTGACTCTTTTAATGGATTCTTTGTTACCGCAGATTAAACTTGATGTTTATTATATTTTATCGGTTTAACATTGTTCAAGGCTATTGATAATTTATTCGCATTATCTTAGTCATAATATTTCTTCTTTGAAATTTAGTTGAAATTTCTTTCTTCTTTCACCGTTTCTTCGAGGAAATGAGAACATAAATTTGGGACGAAAGTCGGGAAGCAGAGTAATGGTCCAGGAGGATAGTATTAGTAATCCTCACTATTCTCGCGTGAAATAATGTGATAATAATTGTAATGAGGATTTCCTTTTGAGTTTGTATAATATCTAAGTAGATAATATTTGTATTCAAACTCACGGTTTACGTCGTATTGCATACCTACAGTTATATTAGTAGTAAGTTGTATTTAAATTACATGCACCTACGATTTGACTACCCAAGATGGGTGATGTATACCTAATTTTGGGGGCGTCACAATGTTTCTTATATGTCATTATATATATACTCATCCGTTAAATAATACATGAAGTTTTAGAGTTGTGCATAAAAATAAAAATCAAGAAAATAATTGTATAACATTAAATATAGTATTAACTGTCTAGTTATAATATTCTTTATCATATACTTATCTCATATTTTTTATATCGTAACGTTTTCTATAAGTTATAATTTTAAAAAGATTATGACTAATTCTTTTAAATTATATAAAATGTCTTATATTGTAGAACGGAAGAAGTATTTATTTAAACACAAATTAGTGAGTATCATATTGTGACTATCACTAATAGAGAAAATAATCATAGTGTCATTTTTGTTTGATAGTATAAGATAGTAATATATGATTTTCGATAATTGATATTGTGAGTTTTAGTATGAACGCATTAATTGTTTTTTAAATAAAATTATTTTTAATTTATTTTGAAATCTTCATAGAAATAAGAGGGTGCACCTCAAGTGGGTGGGTTCACTCAGATTGTTAATATTTATTTAACATGAATAAAATATATATATTATATTACCATATAGGTCCACATGGTGTGTATATATAGAATATTTTTAAGAGTAGTTCTATATGGACATCTTTTTTAGACAGGAAAATTGGATATTTTTTTTTTTTTTTTTATGTGACTCAAAAAAATATATAGTATTTATATTTTAATGAGTGAATTTTTACAAAATATAGTATTTTTAAGTGAAATTTAGATACATATACTGAGAATATGGTAAAAATATTATATATTTTATAAAAATTCCTATTGAAATAAATACTATATATTTTTTTAAAATCACAAGCAAAAAAAAAAGAAAAAAAAAATATCCAATTTACCTATCTAAAAGACTTGTCGGCCAAGACTTTTTCTATTTTTAATGGTTCATAGTCATCGTAATCAAACCTACTACCATCACCTTTTCGTTTGTCGTGACAGATTAATTGGCAATAAATAAATAAGCTTTTCGTTTGCAATGAATGACTGATGGTGGTAGCTGGTAGGTTTGATTAATTAATAAATAAGTCTCTTATTATATAAAATCGTTTACTTATTATTTATATATATTTATATGTATATTTTGATAGAATATATAATTTGTTTTGTACGTGAACTATCAAAATATATATGTGAATGTATGCTAGCAATTTTATGTGATAGTAGAGTAGATTAATGTTTTTTGTTTGCCGCCTCACCTCGTTTTATTTAAGAGAATTAATATTATTATATAAAAAATTAATATTTTCGTATGATTCTTCGAATCACATAAAAATATCATTTTAACATGTAAAAATATCACCAATTAGTGATAGTCACAATATGATAGTCATAAAAATATCATTTTAACACGTAAAAATATCATTTTCAATTGGAGATATTAAACAATTAATTTTCCATTCTAGAAATATTATATTTAAAAAGTAATTCCACATAAATGAATTTTTTGTCGGCCTCTAAATATGAATCAAATTTATTGCATGGCTACGATTCACAACGATATACTACCTACCACGTGAAAAATGTGTAAAAGTTACTACTAATTTGATGCGAAATTTGTTTTTCTCTCTTACCATAACTACGATTCCAATCTCTAAGTTTGATGTTAATCACTAATCAGTCCCTAAAAATTGCAAGCAAGTAAATGAAGTTTTATTATTTTCTATTTTCAAAAATAATTGCTGATAAATCCCTCAAGATTATTATAAACTACAATCCTACACATAAATCATAAAAGTTTTTGAAAAATAACCTCAATATCTTTGATTTTACCGATAAATACCTCGAGCACTACACATAAATTAGTTACCACCAGATGCCTCAAAATTTCTACACGTAAATGATTTGACCAGACAAAAGCTGAGCAGTCACATTGTTAACCCAATTATCCGTCAGAATAAGAATCTCTCTGTGTCTGTCATACTTGCTACTCATAATATAATGCCTTTTTGTTACCACGTGATATTCCCGTCCTTGCATAAAGGGCAACTTCGTCAGTTTCTTATTCCAAAATCTGCACTAATAATGCTAGGAATTTTATTTATTTTTAAACTTAAATGACATGACATTGAATATTTTAATAATATATATATATAGGATTTTGAACATTTGATCGAAGATTTTGGCTTTAAGAATACTAGAAAAAATATCTTTCAATAAATATATTCTCATATATTTTATTATTGTCGAACTTCATATATATTTTGTTGTAGTCAATTTATTACGTTTTAAGCTCCGAAAATATATATTTTTTTGAATATAACTTGTATTTATTATATATATTTTTTACCTTTATGATGAAGACAATGTTTCGAAAATGGTTTGGTTTTCATTTTTTGCCCCGGCCCACCAAAATCTCAAGAACGACTCTGCCTAGCATCATTTTTTTAAATATTAATGAAATCCAACAAATAAGGGTGTTCAAAATTAAAACACAAGTAATCTGATTTTGGGTCTTCCAGCCCAATTTTATATATACTAGTGGCCTTTTTACAACTTTTCCAACCTGATGTGTTTTTCAAAAGAGGTATTTAAATAAAATACGACTAGTGTTTAGAGATAATCTTTAAAAATTCTATAGATGTTAGTAAAATTTTATGTTTGAAAATCACTAAATTTTTTGATGTTATTCTAAAAGTATTTAAAATCTCTATTAAAAGCAGTACTATTGTTAATTATAATTTATTAACAAATATTTTTAATTCACCACATGATCTTTGACAAGTGGTTAAAAAGTGTATAAATAAAGTATGGTCGTGGGTTAGTTAATTTTGGCCTAGGAATTGACCAGTAGTGTATAACCTCAATATGGTAAGGAAGGCCTATTGATCAAGCACAGCACTCTCTCCCGGACAAAGAGGTTGAAAATTTGAAAATGGGAATTTTAAACCTCTTTGTTGCTTCTTCAATGCCGGTCCTAAAGGTGCTATTAGTGACTGCAGTTGGATCATTTCTTGCACTAGACCCTAACAATCTACTTGGGGAGGAGGATGCGCTGAAGCATTTAAACAGTGTAAGAGTTGTATTTCATTTCCTTTAAAGTATTGATTATATAGTCAGAAATTACATGCTGATGAAGCTCAAAGTGCATGTCTCTTCTTTCCATCTTGGTCTGGATAAAGAATTATCTCCCACATTTCTTTGTGGTCCAATTAAATAAATTTTAGGAAAACTTGGTTCTGTTTTTTTTTAGTCCTATATATTAGCTTTAGTTCTGCAAAAAATTATTGCTTTTGATCATCAGAGGACTGGACCTAGTGCGCAAAGCATATTTTGATGCTTGTAAACTTGCTGATTTGGCTAGAGAAGTCATAAGAAGAGTAGAACTAGCTTGAAATAAGTAGGTTACCATCATGAGATACGGAAATAGATAGAATGAAATTTTCGAATTGTTGGGAAACTCAGGTGCATCATCCGATGAGATAATGTACAATAATAGACAAAGAATATAGCAATACTTCCAATGCAAGTGTAAAAATTCCTTTTTATCAATTAAACTATAGTTCATTTTTTTTTTTATATAAAAGAGCTACATTAGCTAAGGTTATCCTTGTAAAGACTGCTCCTTTAAATTAGTTTTCCGCCAAAAAAAAAGAAGAAGTTTTTTTCATCCATTAAATTAATTTTCCATTTCTGCACCTGATTTAGTATTTACAGTGTGTGCATGCATAGTGTGTGCCTGGTTTGGAGGTGTCTGTCACTCAAAATCTAACTCCCTTCTCTCAAGCTTTTCTTGCTCCACTAATTATCCTACTCCATCCACTCCTGTATTCTACGCTCGATGAAAATCTTGAGCAATTTCTATACAAGATTCTTGTTCGAATGAATGATTAACTGATTTCTTCATTTTGACATAACTGACATGCCTTCTATTGTGAACAGATTGTATTTTATGTGCTCAATCCAGCACTTGTTAGTAGCAATTTGGCTAAAACAATAACATATGAAAACTTTGTTAAGTTGTGAGTTCCTTTTGCTATCATGTCAACTTGAAAGATATAGTATAAGTTTATTTATCCCATTTTTAGTTGCCTTGCTTTCTTGTTTTATTGTAGGTGGTTCATGCCTATAAATATCCTCATCACATTTATAGTTGGTTCCGTGCTTGGATGGGTTGTTAACCTACTCACAAGACCTCCACCACATCTACGAGGCCTTGTTATTGGTTGTTGTGCTGCAGGTACATATGATTTGAATTTCTTGAACATGTCACTTGAATTGATGCTTCGAGTACTATAGAATCCAGGAAATCGCAATACCTTTGAAACATGTAGTAGAACTACATATGATTTGATTTATGGTTAATTGAAACTTTGAGGCATGTATACGCACCTATGTTTATAGAATTAAATAATAGATACAGAAGTTAGTCATGGAAATTAAGTATTAAAGTGATTAAACTATCAATCATTTGCTACAAAGACTCCAGTCTAAGGATACTTCCTAAAAAACAATTCAAGGAATGAATTCGTTTCTCAAATCGTGGCTAAAATAGCTGGCATCCACAATCATCTGTATTTTTTTTTGTAGGAACTGTATGGTCCTAGGCACAACTTAAAGTGGTTCATAAATAGTTTTATTCATTTGGTGAATACAGGGAACCTGGGCAACATTCTCATGATTATTCTCCCAGCAGTTTGTAAAGAGAAAGGAACACCTTTTGGAGATCCTGATATATGTAGTACATATGCACTGGCTTATGCTTCACTTTCAATGGCAGTATGTTTCCCTACTTAACTTGGAGTTAACATATATATATATATAGAGAGAGAGAACCAGGATCCTATGAATCCCGGATTTTAGTAAACGACGAACCTTTTTTTTTTTTGCTTTTTTTTTTATACAACTAAATATTTATGTGTTTTACATGTGTGTTTTTGTGTATACGATGTACAGTCATGTTTTTGTTATGTATACAAATCACACCCAAAACATCTGTATTATGTAAAATTCAAGTTCCATAAATTTTTATTTTTTTTTAAAGTTGTATTAAAAAAAAAAGCAAAAAAATATAGATATGGTACTAAATATAGCGTCGAACGGACCAGACTATATATATATATATATATATATATATATATATATATATATATATATATGTGTGTGTGTGTATACATATATATGTTAATATATATTATTTAATATATATATATATATATATAAATATATATATATATATATATATATATATTAATCATTATTTTTATTTTATTTTTTTTGGGGTGGGAGGAGGGGTGTGGACTTTCAAACATGACCAAAGGGAGAAGCAATGTGTGCATAATGTGAATTCTGAAACATTTTAGGGATGACATTTATGTATAATCAGTAGAAGTTTTCATTGATAAACTGTCGCAACATGTCAATGTAAGGTTGAGCACATGTAAGGAATATTCTGAAAGGTAGAAACAGCTATCTACATGTAAAAACAGTTTCTTGTGCCTGCAGTTCTGAATAAGCAAATGTGTTGTGTAAGATTCAAAAGTTGTTTTGTTACCATAATTTCCATTAAGCATACATGTTATGACTTTTTATATCACCAGTTACTTATTGCAATGTTTCCATGTTGCTGTTGTTGCATTGCAGCTAGGAGCCGTTTGTCTGTGGGTTTATGTGTATAATATCCTTCGGATCTCTGCACAATCGAGTTCAAAAGGAGTAAATGGCTCCTCTGTCTGTAAGTCTACTAGTGAATCATCCATCACACAACCAGAGAGTTTCACTGAACCACTACTTTCTCCAAAAGACTTAATTGCATCTGAAGACCATGCAAATGCATTGCCCTGCACTAGATTTGATGAAAAACCTCAGGTTATTTACTGCTTTTAGATTCTTGTTTATTTTCGTGTTTCTTGTGTTTCTTGATCTTTTCATTAGTACCTTTTTGGTAGGGAAATTTCATGCACAATTTCTTAGATTTTTTTCCTTCCCTTTTTACTGCTAATTTTAACATCATAACTACGGAAATACAGAACAGATGCAAGGAAGGAAAATCACTCTTGCATCAACCTTTAGTTTCCAGTTAAACACGGTTTTGTACACACCTTCTCGTTGTTATGATACCTTTATTGATTTATAGACATAGTCCAAAAGGTAATACACATATTCCATCATCTAAGACTGAGTTTTCTTTTCTTTTGGATAGGCCCATTCAAGTAATTCTACCGAGTTTTAAAAAATTGTAATCCCTTATTTATAGAAAAAAAGTTGTAAATCAGATTATAAATATAGAAAGGACCCGTTTAGTGCAGAGCAGAGCACTTGCACTAATAGAACTTCAGGTGAAAAGGCTTTTATGTAGATTTATTTTTTATTTTTTATGCAGTTTGAGTTGAGAAGATTTTGAATTTATTGGGGAAATGAAGTGTACATTTCTCAGCCTATTGTCTATGAATTTTTGTAGTGTATTTGAAAGTTTCTTGCTTCTTCTTCTACTTTTTTTATTCACGTTCCTTTAGTTACAAGAAAACTTGTTTGAGATTTGGCTTTAATAATGGATCTTTTGACAGTTGAAATTCGCATACAAAATAAAGCAGCGTGTGGTGGAGCTCTCAAGGAAGCTCAATCTGAAGAAATTATTTGCCCCCTCGACCAATGGAGCAGTAAGATTATATTGCTTATGGTTAATATTTATGTTAAACACTTGGTGTCTAGTATAAGTCGTATTATTATTATTATTATTATTATCCTTTATACTTTATAGTATATTTTGGTACAAACTTTTAAGCTAGAAATGCATGCGACTTAGTAATGTGAAAGGCAAGAACAAGAAGGTGCTAAACTGAGTTCAACTAAAAACAATGTCAAAAAGTGGAACCTTAACTCAAAAACTCTCTTTTCTTGTACAGATTGTTGGGTTTACAGTTGGACTTATACCTGCAATCAGAAAATCAATGATTGGCGATGCTGCCCCTCTCCGCGTAATCGAAGACTCTACACTTTTACTGGGGTGAAAGCTCTACCGCACTTTTCTTGCTTTAAATAAATTAGATTAATATTAGACAACTTGAATTTCGAGGTTTGTACTGGAGCACCAGAATCTAGGATAAAGACTTGTGATACCTGGCATATATAGTGGGCTGATTACTTAATCTGAACTATGTTCCATTTGCCTTACTTATGAATGCATATGAATTGTACTCCTTCAACTAAGGTTATGAAAACGGCTTCTTATGGCATTAAGAGGCATCTAATCTTTTATTGAGCTAGAGAAGATTAGTTTTGTTAAGTTTTTTTGTTCATTACTCGACTTAAAGTATTCCACGAATGAACCACTGAGGCTCTCATTTATAGATAAACTTTTAGATTATATGCCCAGGACTAGGTATGGAACAACCGAGCTAAATAGAATTTGCATTTTGACAGTAATTATCCACGGGTTGGTATTTATGGTCAAGTTTGGACCTATCTTGAGTCCAACTCAACAATTTCCACTTTCATGTTTTTTTGTTCCTTTATTCTTATTGAATCATTCTGTACCTGAACTCCATAAACTGCAGGGACGGAGCTATCCCACTTCTCACTCTGATAATTGGAGCGAATCTTCTTAAAGGTAACAATTGATAATAACTGTGCTACTTTCTTCAGGCTGGAATATCTTCTGAACAAACGAAGCGTTTGATGCTTCTTTTTATTTTCGTTCAGGTTTGCGAGCATCAGGAATTCAGAAATCCATGGTTATTGGCATCATAGTTGCTCGTTATATTGCCCTGCCATTAATAGGCATTATGATTGTTAGAGGTGCACTCATGGTTTAATTTGGTACAGGCAGATCCCTTGTACCAGTTTGTTCTTTTGATTCAGTTTGCAGTTCCACCTGCGATGAACATAGGTACAGTCATCACTAGGATTAAGAGACAGAAGTCTGCCTCATACTTTATCCTGTCTAAGTGCACATCTTCATTCTTCTTAACATTCTTTCTTCTTCAAAATATTTTTGTAATGTGTTTTGCTAGTAGATTAAATGCAGATCCTTTTATTTTTGTGGAATCTAGTGTTAGGTATGCTACATTAAGTGCTTGTATGGTTGGAGGGCATTTAGAGTGTGTAAGTTCAAACGCACACTAAAATCTTGTTAGACTGGAAACACTTTTTTCAAACCCAAACGAAGCTTTTGGGGCATCAAACACACTACAACAAAAATAGTGCGGACAGTTGCAAATGTAAAGCTACAAATCTTATTGCCTAATGAGCGAAATTATCTTATTGCCTTAGAATTTCTTCGTCATACTTTCTAAGGTTTAAAGAGCTAAAAATAAAATCTACATGCGTTTTGAATCGTCTGTTTCATGTTGCAGGCACAATGACGCAGCTGTTCAGAACTGGTCAAACTGAATGTTCTGTTATCATGCTATGGACTTATGTGTTTGCTTCGATATCACTTACCCTCTGGTGTACTTTCTTCATGTGGCTGGTTGCTTGATTTCATAGATTCTCAAATTACATTCCATGGTCTGGTAAAGGAACACAGATTCTTACACATGGTGATGAACAAGTGAATGCTACGGAGTCTATGGGAAATAATCTATTTATCTTACATGAAACCTTTTTTCATACTTCATTCACTTAACCTTTTTTCATACTTTCGATTTAGCTTCTGTAGATCTCTTACTTTTTGGCTAAACTTTCTTCATGTGGCTTATCATGCAAGTTCATTAGCTTTGCTTAATCAATGCTACATTTGAGATTTGAGATCAAAGAATGGATGGAGATAACTCGTGAATCTGATTCATTATAGTATATGCAAGTGGATCTGGGGTGAGAGAATGCTCTGTTAAATGAATGGAATGGCTTGAATGATTCTCAAATGTCTCAAGGAAAATGAAGACTTTTATGACACTAAAGAACCTCTTCGTTTACATGTAATAAGTTTTTGATTCGGTAAGCAAATAGATTTTACCGTTAGAGAAAGCCAAAAGAGTATAGAGATAAAAGACAATTCTTCTAGACATGATTAAAGAATGCTCGAGAGAAGCAATAGATCACAACCATTCACTACAAAGCTAGTACTAGATCTTGGAAACAGCATTCCCTATATCGAAGTACATGAATTAATTCAGCTGCATGGTTGGATCACATTCAAAGAGAGGCCTTCTCTACATCATCAAAGTAAGAGTGCTCCATTGCTTTCTTTGCTGAGATCCTTTTAGATGGTTCATACTGCAACATTTGCTGCAAAGCCCAGAAACAATTAATAAGCGCAAGTTCTATAATTTAGCAGAAAACCCAGAAGATTAATGGGGAAAAATGGCTGAAAAGCTTACAGATAACAGATCTAGACCATCTTCATCCAGATTAGAGACAGTTGATGACATTTGCTGAGGTTTCCACTGGGGATATTCATGCCAGTTCATTAGCTTGCTTACTCCTGGCCACATTTCTTCATTTGGAGTGCCCAATAACCTGCAATGGTATTCCCAGGACAAGACACAGTTAGGACAACTGATAGCAATATAGGAGGAGGCACAAAGATGAAAGCAAATTATATCTCTATAAACCTGAAAATGTGAAGCAACTGCTGCAGCTCAGAATCTCCAGGGAATAGAGCTTGCTTTGTCACCAATTCAGCTAGAGTTCAAATCAAGAAGTGGAAAATTTACAAGTTTATAACTACAATCTATATATCCAATATCAAATTTGATACTATATTAAAGAATATTGAAGGGGAAGTGTACCAAATATACAGCCAACAGACCACATGTCCACTGCTGTTGAGTAATGGGTAGCTCCCAAAAGGACCTCAGGAGCTCTATACCAGAGAGTCAATATCTACAATAGGTGATGATAAGTAAAAGCATTACCAACTGTAAAAATTTGTATTCACTCATGGTTTAATTAGAAAAAGGATGGAAGAACAAACAAAGCAAGCACCAATACCTCATGTGTATACTTCTTAATAGGTAAAGTAAATGCTCTGGCCAGTCCAAGATCTGCTATTTTAAGCATTGAGGTCTTTCGGTCCATCAAAAGGTTGTGAGGCTTAAGATCCCTGAATTAAACCAGTGAGAGAAATATTGTTAACTAAAACTAGAAAGTACTACAAAAATATTGTTCAGCAATGGGAAAAAAGCATGCCAAAAGAATGAAATTAACGAGTACCAACTAATTACCTGTGCAATACACCATGACCATGGCAGAATGCAACCCCCTTACAAAGTTGATACATCAAACTCTGCATTCAAGAAGAAAAAATAGTTAAATAACCAACTTCCCCACCATATATCAGGAAGCTCCATCACTGATAAACTCCAATCTCCTCTGTACCTTGATGGTTTTTGAGGGAATGTTCTCCCCAGTTTGACGAAAAGTTCGGATGAATTTCTTGAGATCAGTGTCCATGTACTCAAATACCAAGTACAAAACTGTCTTCCCTTCTTTATTCTGGCCTTGTTTGACATCCATCAACCTATAATATATACAAAAGTAGACCAGAAACCAAAACAAACATTTAGTTCAGCGCAATTAAAAGTGAGACTGAGAGTTTTCTTTTTCTATTGGCGGGTGGGGAGGGGGATCAAATGCATCTAAACAGTAAAATTGGGGGAAACCCTAACCTAGTATAAGAACGAATTGACAAAATCAACACTAGAAATCGAAAATTTCTCAATTTGGTACAAAATAGGCCAAGTAAAATTGGGGGTAACCATAACCTATTATAAGAATGAATTAACAAAATCAACTAAAGAAAAGGAAAATTTCTCAATTCGGTACTTCATAGACATGAATCCAAGTAGGGAACGCTGTGAAATTGAGACCAATTAAAACCCTAAAATATAAAAACAAAAAAGTTCAACAAAAGTAATTTAGGAAGTTCAACAAATAATGCGAAATAGAACCAGAGAAATTAGTAGTATAAACCTGACAATGTGGGGATCCCTCGAAAGCATACGCAACAAGGAGACTTCACGGAGAGTGGTGGGAGGGACTCCTTCATCGTCCTCGTGGAGTCTCGTCTTCTTCAGGGCTACAATTTTGCCGGTAGCCCTTTCTCTCGCTCTGTAAACCTTCCCGTACGTTCCTTCGCCTACTTTCTCAAGCTTCTCGAAAGCATCCATGGCCGACACTGATGATTTCTCCATTTTCTCTCTCTCTATCTAGATCTACGGGATATTAGTGCTCGTCGGAATGGCGGATATTTTTGATCCCGATTATATAACCCCTTGGTGGAGTCGACCTATCTCCCACTTTTGTCCAACGGAAACAATCTTTTGAAATTCAAATATAGGTCACAACCGCGGAAGGATTGATTTTCCGTATATGCCCCTCGTGAAATTCTTTATTTGTTTGTTTTTTATTTTTGGGTAAGTAAAATATATGAGAAAAAACATAAACCAATTGTTCAAGAGTAATGTTAAGAATGAATATTTTAATAATAATTTATTACACACTCAATTACATAAGATTTACCCAATCAATATTATGATCGTACGTCATTTGAGATACTTTTTGAAACACAAAATTTAATACTTCTGCAAATACCAAGACCTTAATTATGAATTTCTTATTTATATTATAAATCTATTTATAAAGTAACTATGGGTATCGAGGTCATTTTTGACATCTTGTGTCATGCATGATCATTATTTTTCTCTTTAGCCTCTAAAAGCTTATTTTTTTTTTTTGTCTTTATCTAAAAGCTTAATTATGGAAAAAAATATTATTTTTACATATATTTTAATTTTAATTTTTACACGTCACATATGAGATTAATTCTAATTTAAAATTTAATTTTTTTTCATATTAGTGTTCTATAAATCTCATAATTTTTTTTTTATTTAATTACATGCACAGTCAAAAAGCACTTATTTTTATCTCTCTCTCACCCTTTTCAAGCATGTTTTTAGCTGACACAGTACTATCAATTTTAGAAAACAACAATAAAATTATTAAATATATCAAAAGTGCTATTAATTATAATATTTATTGTTTTAAAAAGTTAAATGAATCTAAATCTAAAAACATCTCATCTCAAACTTGATAAAAAAAAAAGAAAGTGTATAATTTTGGAACCAAGAGAAAATGTTAATTTGATTAATTTTGGTGCACTAACCATCACACTAGGTAATTAAAACAAGCTCAAAAGAGATTCTGTGTCTAGTCTAATCTGAGTGAGAACAAACATTTCAAGCATGACCAAACAGATTGATTATAGTAGTTACAGGGGAATGTGATCTAACTCTGCTGATTCTTTAACAACCAAAGCTCCCAGGCCCCAGCACATGGTTTCAATATTAACATACCTCATCACAATCGATCAAAACAAATCTCAGAAGTTTAGCACATCCAAGCTCTATAGAGTTTGATTGGATATTGGACTAAGTTGTATCATATCATATTAATAATGGAACTTGCTTTCATGAATACAACCAGAACAAAAACAAAACTTCCAACTCTCTCCTACGCCGCAATCACAATTCTCATAATTATTTGGCATGAAGAAACTACAAAAATAAGAATGAAACAAGAATGAAGTTTATTGTCACCAACTAATTGTTTTGCACCTAGAGAAGTTAAAAGAAAGCAGAAAAAGAGAGGAGGAATTTGGGGCAGAGGAGGCATGACTTTAGCGGTGGAAAATCACTGAATAAGTTCTACTTCTACAGCCCACTATTTCCAGGGGAGGACATAACTGAGAGAATGTTTGTCACAGCAGCCATGGCACTTAAAGCTGCTTTCAAGACATCCTGTGAACACCCTGGTTTCACGATAGTTCGCACCTGGAAAGAGAAACATGAGGAAAAAGATACTAGATCAAAACAGATTCATCCAAATAAAAAGGAGGCTAATATGAGGAAGGAGATAAACCTCACTACCAAAATGTGGCACTTCACCTAGAAAGCTGTGCTACATCAAATGGCCAAAGACCATCCCAATATGCAGTCTTTAAAATAGTTCACCAAGTATTAATGCGTTTCATTATTCCTTTTATCAATCCACAAATATAAACACAAAGCCTAGTACACTTGCAGAAACGAACAAAGGAGGATATTGTCATTACAGGAAGAAAAAAAACACCTAGTAACCCCCACTCCCCCCCCCCCCCCCACAAAAAAAAAAAGTAAAAAAAAATAATAAATAAATTTAATCCACTTCAATAGTAATTAGAAATAACCGAGTGGAAAGATAATGCATACAAAAAGAACAACGGAGGATTTTGTCATTACTAAACTACCATTGACCAAATTCTAATCTAAGGAAATATCGACTAGCTAGTTAGGAAGAGCCTATAAAACTAGTAAAATTAATGTGTTTCCCATCATCAAAACTAGGACCATATGCAAAACCAATGTTTTCAAACCTGGACCGTTCATCGAATCGGGAAAAAGTACCGGGTGGATGGAACACTGGTCCAATCAGTGGTCGAACCGTAATTAACCCAGTGACGTCATTAATATATAAAAAAAATACATTAATTATTATTATATATAATGTTTAGTAAATATATAAAATTAATCAATTTATCTACACAAAAAACTAAACCTATTTATAGAATATTTACTTTATACAATTCAAATAAATACTAAATGTATATGAAAAGAAAGATATTAAATCAAATAATATAAATGAACATAAAGGGAATATGCTTTTGCCAATTTGAAAAATTTGGACTATAATTAATGGATTGGGTTGTATGGTGTTTATTGTTTAGTAATGGAGGCTATAGACCGATTGTTTGGGCCTCTAGATTAAAAAGAGGAGAATATTACGAGTAATTGAAACTTGAAAGGGTTCCAATTTTATTCAAGCTGTGTGTTTCACATTTGGTATTAAGTATGTCCTAGGATTTTTCTGTTTTCTCTCTCTTCTTCCAATTCTATGAAGAAATGCAAAAAAAAAGGTAGTCTGTAATTTTAATTCTTCAGTTTCAACATGACATGGTTTCGATGTTTTTATGGTTCCATAACTTACAGAAAGGAATTGGGGAAAATCACCTATTTTAAGGGAAAAAGGTAATTGGAAATGGAGGCTAGGGTAGGGGTGTCTAGCCATGGAGGTGCGAGAAAGTACTTACAACAGCATAATCACCACCAGTAGCGGCACAACCACCAACCGTTGTAGTCTCAGATAGGTCTTGCCAATTCTCAACCATAAAGCGATTATTTCTTCTTTTCTTTTTGATTTTTTGTTTTGGCTCAGATCTGGACATAATTTTGCCATTATTTTGTGATTATTGTTTGTAAATATTGTTAAAGGCTTATTGGGTATGTATAATGGATTTGGAACGCAACGGAGAAGTAGAAGAGCAGACCTGCAGAATCGGCTGAAGCTTTTTTTTTTCTTTTTTTATTAAAGTAGGTAAGGAACCAGTCTGACTCGCGAACCAGTCGTCGGTTCGTTGAGTCAGGTAGTTCAACCGCCGGTTCTCCGATTTTAAACGGTTTTTGAACAAAAATGGGTTATTGGTTAGGATTGTTCAGGTTTTTTCCGTTCAAGGATTGACGGGTCTAGTGCAAAACTAATGATAAGAAACTCAAGGTAATGTGCTAGAAGATCTGTAAGCATTTGTTATCTTTGTTTTTCATAAGTAATTTAAGCCAACACCAGAAAGCATAATAACATAGAGATACCAGTTTTAACAACCGATGTGAATAACATCTAAAAAAATCATTTTTGTTCAGAACCTTGTCAAGATATTCTTGCAATTCCTTGATGCGACCCATGTAATCCTGATCCTCAACACACAAAGTTACAGCCTTCGCATCAGCACCAGGACCATCAAACTGAAGGGGCCCTGGGTTTCTGTAAACATCATCAATCAAAAATCTTGTAGCATTTTGACTAAGCAACCTGCACCAAACCCAGCAGTGAATTAGCAGCAGTAGGACAATAGCTATTAACAGTAGTGCTCATCCATTTTAACTACTACATTAAGAGCAAGATTATATATCATGTTTCCAGATTTCATTAAGAAAGAGTAACCTGCAAACCTCCTTCCCCTCCCTCCCACAAAAGAAATCTACTAAATGAAGCAGCAACAACAAACAGCCCAGAATTTTTACTTTTAACAACCTAAAGATAAATTAAGAAATCATGATAAGGTAACATACTCATATGCTTTGCCTTTCAAATCCACGGTAGCAGGATGCAAAGCAGGTTTCCCAATGGGACCACTACCATAACGCTTTACAGTCATCATTGCCTGCAGTTACCAACCGATTAAGCCCAAGGAATCAAATTTCATAGCAAACAATGCCAAAAAAAAGGAGCAAGAGACACTTGACTACTCAACTAAAAATTAAGTTCACATACACATGGTATAAGCAAGAGCAAATATTCATCCTTCGCACAGACAACCCAGAAAGGGGGGAGTAGGGGTACAGTTCTGACATCTCTAGAATTTTCTTATATATGTGAACTGGTTAACAAGCATGTGCCGTATAGAGGTAAAAAAAAACCTTACCGTTATTGGGGCTGCACCACAGCGCCACTTGTTCAAAGGATTTTTCAAGTTGGTTACAGTTGCCAAATACCCATTAAGACCAGCTGCCAGAATATGGTAAGCTATGTGTCCAAGAACCTAAGTAAACATTGTTTCACAAAAGTTATTTTTAGGTCCAAATGTTATTTTAAATTTATACATGGGATGCAATATTGTATTGAAAACAGGATAGCAAAGGAGGTGAATCAATTCAAAGCAAAATCTTACATAGGCATAATCACAATCAAACTTTGAAGGTAAAGATCCCCGAGCTTGATAGCCAAAGAAGTGACAAATAGCATTAAATTTTTTCCCTTTGTATGTACCTTCATTCTGTTTACATTTCCAAAGAAACGCCAATTTGATGTTAAGAATAATTATAAATAATTCAGGTCATCACATAAACAAACAATGGTGTACAACCACTTGTTTGGTTTCAAACAAAAGAAGTGCAACTAGGGACAATTACACAGTTATCTAAAGGAATTTGAATATCGGAACACAAAAATTGCAGATATCATGAAAATCGGCTTTGTAACAAAAATGGCAGTCAAACCACCTAATAATAGTGTAGCAACTCAAATTAAAATCATGCTTAATGTACTACACCAAAATTACAAAAGAGAATATAAGTCTTCCACAATCCATCAAATTCCCAATAGAATGACGGCACAGACTTTTGTGACCGGGGACTGGTGCGAGGGCGCGAGGAGGAAACTTCTTAAGCCTTCTTGACTATGAGAGGCATTATTATAAAGGACCAACACGAAAACTAATTAGTTATTATTAACAGGTGGCTGAAGATAAATTGCTCTCAGTTTTTTTATGACTAAACTGATCTAAGAGAGAAGCGATAAACGGATACTCCCTCCCCCAAGTTTCTTTATCAATATCCATTTAGATCACCAGAAAGAAATACTACTACTAAAAACAACCATCCAACTACAGACATGTTGCCCCGGGGGGGTGGGGGTGTCAAATTAAGTGGAGCCGTGCATTTCCTTCCAAACTAATGCAGATCGATTGAATGTAAACTCCCCTTGTTATTGGCAGTTTTTTCATCAATAAAGCTTTTTATGTTATTTAACGGCTTTGTGGCACTAAATTACCAGTTTTTATTAGTAAAAAGTGCACTCAAATAGCCAGAAAGCCCAGGTGAATTTAGAAAACAACCAGAGTCTGCATTCTGCAAAGGATAGCAAAAACTTAAGGCACAATCCAATAAATATTTCCTCTGCAAATAGAAAGATGATTTGAGAGAAAATGTAAATGGAAATAAAGGGAAGGTGGGTGACTATAAGAAAACTTGTTGCAGCGGGGTCTATTAATCCTATGCAGACTACATATAAACAAGATAAAGACGATGTTTCTCTAGTTCTCTGGGTTTGAAAATAAAGGAACAGGAAAGGGGGTGGGGAAGTGGGTTTGTAATTTTATACTAATCATAGAAGAAAATGAATGAACCACCAGTTTGGTTAGCATCAGATTGTGATTCATCAAAATAAGGGCGCTATCCTACCAAGCGCTTGTTCATTTCTTCTTCCACAAGATGAGCAAGAAGCTTCTCTGTCTCAATCTGAAAAGGGCATATAGAGAACAGGTTAATCATGATTCAGAGGTTCCCCTTGTAATAACAAAATTATGGATAGAAGTGTCGAATACCTGGGATAGTTGTGCAGAGTCATCTGATTCAGGATGTAGGAGCAACTGCAATATACGTACTTCAAATGAGAGAGCCCTTACATGCAGGTTAAGTGGAAGGCATGTATCAATATTATGAAATATGAGAAAATAGACCTGTTTCCTGATGAAGGGAGGCAAAAATTCAAACAAAGCAGACGCCCAAGGTGACAGTTGAGAGGAAATGTTATCAACTGAAACACCTTGCCGGAGTAAACCATGAATTCCCTGGAAGGAGGGAGATGTTAAAACAAAACCACGCCAAACTAAAAAATTCCCACATTTAATTAGAAACACAAGTGACAAAACACAAGCTTTGACACTTGCAACTCGAGAAGAGGAAGGTGGGGTGACAGTCAAGTAAATAATTAACTTATTCTATGTACCGTGGCTTTACCTGCAAGAGAGCATACACTTCAGGAATGCTTTCTATAAGCCCCTCCGGTAGTAGGATGACACCGTGGTACTTGTCTGTTCAAAATAGATCCAGTTAGGTGATAACAATAGAGTAACAAACAACAAAAGATGGCAATAGCAATAGATTAATTTCTCACCTTGTTCTGCACGGGCTTGCACTGCATCACACAGTTGTTTTGTAAGGTCAAAAAGAGTAAGTTTTGATGCGGCCACCTCCTCACCTAGAATAACCTACGATGAACATATCAAAGTTAATTCACTAAGAAGTTCAAACGTATCATCTTCTTAAAGGAAATATCAAATCAGTATTATAGAAGATAAGGAAGCAAACCATGTTTGGATGTGACTGAAGAGTGCATTCCAAAGCAACATGTGATGCTTTTCTTCCCATGAGTCGGATAAAATAATAATACTGAGGAGAAAACAAGTCTCTTAGATTTGGTTGAGAAAAGAAAGTACGTATCTAACAAGTTGGGCAAGACAACAAAGGGGTAAAAAGAGCAGATGGGGTACTCAAATTCATTTTAAATTACATAAAGCATGTCTACTGCTCACTCATCATTGCTACAAACACTTCTGAGTGAACAAGTAAGATGTACAAAGCAAGGTTCTGGATTACCTTCTCTGCTGAGAGGGCATCAGTGCAGACGTTGCTAATAAGCTGAGAATTAACCTAAATATAAGGGAGAAAATAAGGTATTCATTTCCTTTTTGAAATGTCATTTAACATGTAATCATAAAGAATGGAATTGAGACACAATTTCATGTACTCGGTCAAAACTTCAAGATGGCACACCTTACAGATCGTATCAAAACCAACATTTGCTTCAACAAACTGGTTCTTGAGATCTCCATTCAATGTAACAGGAACCCCAACCACCTTCAGATTCAGAACACAATCAATTACCATAGTCTCAGTTCAGTACAATAAGCAGGGAGGAGGTTGTAAAGCTCCATTTATAAAGATATATGCAAAAGCATTCTAAATGTAATAAATATGTATGGTCAAAACATGGTACATCTAGGAATAATAACTATAACAATCATCATGCTGTATAGGATGTCATTTTTATCACAATGAATACAAACATGCACATATACCTTTGTCGGGCATTTTGCTTCTGCAAAAGTTTCTGCAAGCTGTGCAGCATCTGTGTTTGATGTTACCCCTGTAAAAAGTACCCAAATTTCCAGTTAGAGAGTAGAATGGGATGCGTGTGTGTATATATATATATATATATATATATATATATAGAGAGAGAGAGAGAGCATCAGATACCTCCAATAATGACAAGGCTGTCCAACTTCAAAGCTTTGCATGCAGCTAGTGCAGCATTGACTTGCTCAGTTGTTCTAATTTGATCCTTTGTCCTTCCCAGCAAATCATAACCACCTTGAAAATATTAGACACAGCCATAAGTTTCTTGCATCTATTTGGAAAATGGAAATCTTAATTTAAGATTATTCTTGCTCATCAAACCTTGGTTTTTGTAGGTTGCAAGAATGTCATCTGTAATTTCAAGAGTCTTTTGTGCAAATAAACCTTCAGATCCGCCTGGTAACATACAAAAAAAACCCATTTAGATAAAAACCATTTCACAAGAAAAAGATACACTCATGCACAATCATCCACTTGGAAATAAACCTTTAAACTTGGAACAATGTGCCCTGAACGTAATGTAATCTAGAAGGCAAGTTAACAAATAACAAAAAGGCCACTTCACCCAGGAGATTCTCATTACAAAACGAAGCATTTTTTCATTGCAATATGTGCATAAATTTTTCTAGAGGTCCATCCATAGCAGGAAAAGTAAAACTACATTCCGAAATCGAAAATAGAACGCCACTTACCCAGAAATCCAAGCAAAGTACTGCTGGAATTGTGAGTTTTGAGAGCATTATGAAGACCCCAAATGACATTATGTCCTCCAGGTGATTGTCTACCGCAGAAAACCACTCCAACCCTGAGATGTAAGAATAAATTATATCTAGATAATATTATGGTCCTTACTACCCTTTATACCAACAAAGTTGATTCCGTCATGACATAAATGACAAAAAAACATAGTTTCATAGGAGAAAGATGCAACCAATTCTATAATGAAAGTAAATTCATTTTTCCATTTCTTAACTATTATTGGTGCAAGATAAATAAAATGTGCTGGGGGGAAACAACATGAGAGTTCACCGGTTCACCCTCGGTATATTTTTATTCCAGTACTTGCCCTAATATGTTTTTGCTTGGCAAGTGAACTGAAAGCAAAATAAAGTGATTATTAAATGTATACCTTACTGCTGGATGCTCAGTTATGATCTGGGCATCAGGGACCTTGGCAGTTGCTCTAAGAAAATGAACTAAAGGCTGACCGTAAGTGTGTGGAAAGGATCGACTTATGGTGTGAGCACCAGAGGGGTCCGCAGAAGCAGTTGCATCACCAAACTCTACGCGCATGCTTTTTCCCTGTAAGTTATACCACACAAGCATTAAGCTCTGAAGGACAAATCATGGGAGTCAAAGAATTGATAATTCAATTGCCATATAAATTATCAACCAAAAGGGAACAAAAAAAGAGAGTAAAATATTATGTCAAACAAGCAACTTAAAATCAAAATAAAAAGGCTACCACAAAGGATATTAACAAGAAGTTAAGGCACTACATTGCTTCTGCAGATACAAACACAAAACTAAAATGTTAGAATGCAGATTGTAAATATCTTCAAAATCTGAAGGGCATGCATAAGAATGAATCGCAACACATTTTTATTCCATAATAAGATTATAATTGTCCAAATGGCATCGAATTTTTTTCAAATCAAACACAAACCAACAACAACATAGGAAATTACACACATCTGTAGCTTAGACAGTGATAAGAAACAATTATCCAGACACCATGTAAGACACTCGATATTTTAATTTTTTGCATAGATCATTAATATAAGAAAAACTAACTTCAACTTCAACAGTTTAAACTTTGTCCACCTTTAAGGATATGCATAAAATGCACCCACTAATTCAGTTCAAATAAATGGGACATAATATTTTTCTCCATTTCTTCAATTTTATGGAGTAAGACTTTTTCCAATCCTTTCCCAATGTGTTATTTATTATTCTTGACATGCTATCAACCTTAACCCATACATGTGCTGTAAACAGTAGCACTGTGAAAAGAATCATCATGAATGCCTGGTAACATTAAACAACATGACGGTAACTATAGAAAACCAAGCCAGGACGTGTTAATTTTACCCCATTTTATTCGCATTCTACCAAAGCATACGCATCCAACAAATTGTACATCATCTATCTATCTATATCATAAATCGGGAGGAAGAAATGACAGTTTTCTTGGCTTAAACAAAAAAGCAAAGCTTTTTTGACTTTCTTATTTTACCCCTTAAATTTTCTTTATTCACTTTTTTCCTTTTCTCTTATGTTTCATTTTCCCTCTTTTAACACACGTTGTGTGTGCCATATAATCTAGTAGTTTATAACCAGTGTGTAGAATATAAATTCTTCAATAAAGCAATAATACTTCACTTCATCTCTAGTAAAGCACAACAATCCAGAGAATCCAATATTTCTTAATGCATGCATTGTATCATCAGATAAATCAAAATCAGGCAGACCAATAACATTTATGCACTTAAAAAATAGCATGATCTAGCACTTCAGATCTATTTTTCTGCCCTACAACACTGAATTTATAGAACTGAAATAAATACTCAACGAATGTCAAATATTATCACAATCTACTACGAAAACAACCGATATCGAAAGGAAAATTCAAATAAACATATAACAGGCAAATGTTAAAGCCGAAACAGAGAGCGCAAACAAAATAATCACATGAATGCTTTAAGCAATGGAAAACGTATTTCCAATAAACAGAAAGAAACTGATAAATCATAACCAAATGGAGAAAAAGCGACCTGAAGACAAGGAGGAAGTTCAGGTTGGTACTGAGATCGAAGTTTCTGTAGATCAGAAAGTTCTCTGGCAACTCCGAAATCTGAATCCATTACCAATTCACTCCCTTCCCCTCTCTCTTCCGGTTGTTCTCTTCTCTCTCTTCAATGGGACTCGTCGCCGTACTGTTATTCACCTAAACAACCCACTCTATTTTCTTCTGTTGTGTTGTGTTTGGTGTGATCTAATAAACAAACCGCTTATAAAGGAGGGAACAGGGGGCGATACAACCATCAGGCCGCCACCCGTATAACCTTCCGCTACTACAAAATAATAGAAGCCCATGTTTTTCACGATTACTACAATGAAGCCACACCCACTCTCAAATTCAATACGTGGGCTTTTGACCTTTTCCTTTTTAATAATTATTATACTTTCTACTACTCAAATTATAAAATATTTTTTTAAGTTAATTTGATATATTTTTAATCTTAAGTTTGAGATAATTCACGTAAAATTATGAAATAATAAATAAGACTTGTACTTTTTAGATAGTTTATGATACAAAATTATGTTTAGAAAATCAACGCAGATCAAGGTTTCATATTCAGATCGGTTATTGAACCGAAAAAAATACCGGGTGAATAGGTCATTGGTCCAAGAGTGGTTGAACTATTATTGACTCAATAACATCATTAATATATACAAATATATATTATTAGTAATTAATAAATTTTAAAAAAATTGTTTTTTATAAAATACAACATAATAAAATTGAGTTACAATATTACTAAAAGTGGTTAATTTTAATATTAAAAAAAATTAGTACAAAAAATAAATTATTTAAAAATCGGTTAACATGGAACCACCAATTCGACCGGTGGATTAATTGGGTCAACCGATTTTTGACAAAAATAAATTTGTTGATTTAAATTGGACCAAAATGTCGATCAAATTCAATTTTAACCTATTGAACTAATAATCCGGTCTGAGTTTTAAAACCATGACATAAATATCATATTGACTTTCTCTCGTCGAATAGATAGAAAAAGTTGGAGAGGGATTTTTTGAAATTCTCTCCTTTCCAACGTATTAATTCCTAAAACAAATATAAATTCCCAAAAACAACTATAAATTGCACAAATGAATCACCCAAATGCTTTCAACCTACTTTCGGCCCAAAAAACAATAAACTCTCATAGAATGTTATTATTTCCGTTCATAAAAGATTGTGGTTTAAAATTTTTGTATATGGATTAAGAAAGTAGTAATAGTATCATTTATCAACTAAAATTTATTTGAAATTCTATCACTATCCCTTTATGGGAACTTAAAAAATATTAATATAAGGGAGAGAATTTATTGGGACAATGAGAGAAAGTAGAATTAATATAGGAAAGTAAATAATTTATTCTCCTTGAAAATTATAAACGACAAATATTTTAAAATAAATTTTTCCTTCTGAAAGTACGATCTTTTAGGAACAAAGAAGTATTTGAGTGCACTCAATGAGCTTCTATTTTTTCTTTATTAAATATTTTTCTCTCATCATTTGTGTACATCGTGCATTGGTAAAATGTTTTGACAGGGGTAGATATGTCATTGTGGTGATATCAATAGGGGAGGAAGGTTTCATGGGGCCCACGAATGGTTTCATAGGTAGGTGTAAACTTTTTTATAAATAAAGATGAATTTTTATAAATATTATTTTGAATATTATGGAATAAATTTGATATAACGTTATTATATGATAATATTTATAATATTTATAAAGTTTTAAATATAAAATATTGTTATAAAATATTCTTTTGGTGGGAATATATCGATAGACGACTACTCAATCATTAGTGGACCCCATTAACGGAAGTATTATCGTAGTTAGAAAAGCGATAAAATTATCTTTCTATAAAATAACTACGGAGGTGTTACTGATTAAAGCGTTGAACTACCGGTGATAAAAGTACAAGAATGTCGCGTGGTTTCATAAGTAGCACGCAGATTGATTATTGATGCTTACGTGAGAAGTCACTTATTTATACTCAATTATTACTTCTGATAATTCTTTGATCATATCTCTTATATTATTGATTCAATTATTGTCACGATATATCATCCATATAATATGTTATATTATTAATTGAGACGACAAGTTATAAATGATTAATAATTGTTGAAAGATTAAAAATGTGTTGATTAAAAATAAAATGATTTGTGGTAATATTTATTGATCCTTGATGTATATAAAGAGTCTCATTATGAGACGTTTGTGGTAAGTTTGATTATTTTATGGGGGCGTATATGTCATCATCTAAGAGTCTCTTCGTCAATAGTAATTACCTTTGTGAATAGTAATTACATTTGTGAATAGTAATTACCTTCGTCGATAGTATTTACCTTAGTCAATAGTAATTACCTTCTTCAATAGTATTTACCTTCGTCAATAGTAATTACCCCTTCGCAAATAGTAGTTGTCACTTCAATATTACCAAGAGTTAACTCTTTCTTGATTGTTCCAAAGGTTAATTACCCCTTCATGAAATAGTAGTTATCTCTTCAATATTACCAAGAGTCATTTGACCCTTCGTTAACACTCAAGAGCCACCCTCGCTTTTTCTATAAATGAAAAGTTTCATTCCTTCATTATTTCTTACTTAATTCATTTCAAACTCTGTAGAGAGAAACTATAGAGAAAGAAGAAAAGTGATTTTCGCTACTTCACTTTTCCAATATTGATTTCTTCTAAGGTAGGGAATATTATTTGTTGTACTTTCGTAAAGGGTGTTATTCTTTCTTATTCATGAAGAGAACTCATTGTTATTCCATCGCTTATTATTCTATTGGAATAACTTCTGATAATGATTTACCCTATACTTGGTGACATTCTTCTATTATTACATTTGAACATCACATGCATGTGTTTTACAGGACTGACCTGGTTAAATCTTTATTATTATACATTGGAACATCCCATACATGTGTTTTACAGGACTGGTTAAAATCTTTTTATTATTATTCTCATTGGAACATCACATGCATGCTTTTTTGGGACTGGTTCCGATTATTTATTATTCTGTTAGAATAACTTCGCCTGTCTTGGCCTATCGCATGCATGGAAATTTCTTTTGTTATTCCATTCTTTATTATACCAAGTTGGTTAAAACTTTGACTTCTATACTCCATGAAATTAGTAGAATATCCTCGATATTTGCGTTTCATCCAAAGATCTTTTCATGGAAATATTCTTCCGATCATTCTTGAATTTTACTCTACAAAACAAAGATCGTGTTGTGAGTTTGGATGTTATTGGTTCTGGATAAATTAATTCTTGAACTTGTTTTATTGAATTCTTATATCATTGTCATCATCCTCATGTATATATTATGTTGAAAGTCATACGTGGTCTGTAGTGCATAGATGGACTTGGTATGATTATGACCGAGGATTATTGATTGTAATCACGTAGTAATGTTACAAATGATGTGATAAAAATCCTCGATTGGTCAGTAGTGCATTGATGGACACGATTGTTGGCATGATCATGATTATTAATGAATACACAAATATTCTTGCCCGTAGTGCATGAATAATTGTGGTCGCGATACTAAAGAATATCTCATCGTGGTCAGTAGTGCGGGGTGATTCGATGATGTGGAATATTTATTAAAGTTGAGTCTCAAATATATAAATGATGAAAAACCTTTTAAATCATAAAAGATATTAGATTTTATTTTCTACTTGACTCTTTTAATGGATCTTGTTTTCGTGTAGTTAAACTTGATGTTCATTATGTTTTATCGGTTTAACATCTTGTTGAAAGGCTAATGATAATTTATTCGCATTATCTTAGTCATAATATTTCTTCTTGAGCTAGTTGAGCTCACCCTTTCTTTCTTTCATTCTCTTCAAGAAATGAGAATATAAATTTGAGACGAGTCTGGGAAGCGGAGTAATGGTCCGGAGGATAGCATTAGTAGTCCTCACTATTTCGTGAAATAGTATGATAATAATTGTAATGAGGACTCTTTTGAGTTTGTATAATATCTAGTAGACAATATTGTATTCAAACTCACGGTTTATGTCGATTGTATATATTTACGCTTATATTAAGTAAGTTGTATTTAAATTACGTACTATGTATCCGACTACCCAAGATGGGTGATGTATACCTAATTTTGGGGCGTCACGGTTAGTATCGAGCTTAGGGATATGATCCACCGGCTAAGATGTGAGAATAGTATTAGGAGGGAGAGGCGGGGAATGCCTTCGCTAGTATGACCTACCTAAGTTTATGTCTTTATTTTATTGGTCCGGTCGGAATATAGAGATAAATTGTTACATGTCAATTAACCTTTTGTTTTGTGGCGATTCGAAAATGACATCCGAGAATGTTGAGAATAGAATGGAGCACAAAGCGATCGTTTATTCACCACATATCAATAATCAGGATAATGTGCATCAGAAGGCGAAAATCCTCACGCAAACAACAACACCGACCAAATGATGAATGATCAAATGTTCAGAGAAGCTTTTATGCAATTTATGCAACAAAGAAAGCGAGAGAGACTCTGTCCAAAACGTAAGTGGAAACACGGAAAACTCTCAAGGTCACCGCTAAACAATTCAAGGAGGGACCACCGGAGTTTAAGGGAGAAAGTCAAAACCACTTCGGTGGAAGCATGGATAAAGCAGATTACCAAGATATTTGATGTCTTGGGATGTTCCGAGGAGCAAAAGGTTCCCTTTCACGCCTTTATATGTCTTGCGGAGAGGAGACATTGGTGGGAATCGGTAAAACGTACTCAACTCTTTGTCAGATCAAGATATCTTGGGAGAAGTTCCAGAGCATTCAACGACAAATACTTTTCCGAAAGTATTCGCCGCCATGAAGGAGGTGGAGTTTATCAAGTTGGAACAAAACAATATGACCGTGTCGCAATACGAGGCAAAATTTGCGGAGTTATCACGGTTCGTCCCCACTGGTGGATAATGAAGAGAATGGCGCGAATGTTTTTAAGAGGTTTGAAGTCGGAGATACGTCAACATCTTATTTCTCATAAACCGTGTTTGTATTAGGATGTTGTAAATAGGCTCGATTAGTGGAGCGCGATAACGAGTCAATGAAACTAAAAAGAAGCGGTAAGCAAAATTATAATACCAATGAGAGTAGTCATCGAGCGGTGACAACAAGCGTGGAGGGAATCAATGGGCGGATATGGTAACCACTTTGGTGGTAATCAGGCCAAAACAATAAGAATGGACATTTCAAGAAAAGGAGATTCAACAATGATGGAAAGACGTCAAGACCAAAGAAAGACCCGTTGTTAAGGAAGGAGAAAGACCACCTATAATATGCTTCACAATGAGGAGAGGACACATCACCAAATCGCGCCACGTCGTCAAAGCATGTTATAATTGTGGGAGAGAAGGTCACTTAGCTCGATTTTTCATTTCCCAAGACAAATTCAACTAGGATGGAGGCACCAAAGGTCATCCCCTAAAAGTCAAAAATCAGTAGTGCAAAGGAGAGCGTTTGTTTGTGACCTCCCAAAGAGCAAGGAACCTGAATGAGGTCATCACGGGTAAGCTTATCATAAACTCTAATGAAGTCTATACTTTATTTGATACTGGGTTCTACCCATTCTTTTATTTCTCCTACTTGCGCCATCGATTAAATTTGACTCAGGAGAAATTAGACTTTGACTTATCGTGGAAACTCCGTTGGGAGAAATCTTCATTACATCCACTGTTTATAAGTCTTGTTTGGTTCAAATCGGTACCCTCACATTACCTGTCGATCTTATTTCATTAAAAATACTTGCATTTGACGTGATTCTAGGGATTGATTGGTTAACTACTTATCATGCAAAAATTGATTGTTTTCGTAAGGTTGTTAGCTTTCATATTCCTAATCAACCTATTATGCTAATTCAAACGACCAAACCATTAAAATCAATCACGGTCATCTCAAGCCATAAAGCTATTCGTTTATTGAAAAGCGGATGTCAAGCTTTCTTAGCTCATGTCAGAGATTTAAACAAAAATACGTCAGTTTTGAACGATATTTCTATTGTTAATAAATTTCCGACGTATTCCCCGAAGAACTTCTGGCCTACCCCAGAGCGTGAAATTGAATTTTGTATCGACCTTGAACCCAGATAAAACCTATTTCCAAAGCCCCATATCGAATGGCTCTATTGAACTTCAGGAGTTAAAGACCCAACTGCATGAATTGTTAGACATTGGCTTTATTCGTCTCTAGTACTTCTCCTGGGGTGCTCCTCATTCTATTCGTGAAGAAGAAAGATGGGAGTATGCGACTTTATATTGATTATCTGGAGTTGAATCATGTCACCATCAAAATAGGTATCCATTGCCACGTATTGATGACTGTTTGACCGACAGTAAGGAGCCAAATTCTTTTCAAAGATTGATCTTCGTTCCGGATATCACCAATTGAAGATTAGAATCACCGACATTCCAAAGACGGCTTCGTAACTCGCAGACGGGCATTATGAATTCCTAGTCATGTCCTTTGGATTGACTAATGCTCCCGCCGCCTTCATGGATATGATGAACCGAGTATTGAGGAATATTTAGATCACTTTGTGGTCGTCTTTATTGATGACATCCTTATTTATTCCAAAAGCCGTGAAGATCATGAGCAACACTTGAGGTCGACACTCCAAAAGCTTCGTGAATATAAGCTTTATGCCAAGTTGAAGAAATGCGAGTTCGCTCGATGAAGTAGCATTCCTTGGGCACGTGGTATCAAGTCATGGAATATCTGTTGACCCAACAAAGATTGAAGTTATTCAAAGCTAGGAACAACCTAAATCAAATGGACCAAGGCACGTAGCTTTCTCGGTTTATTTGGTTATTATCGGAGATTCGTGGAAGGATTTTCTCGAATCGCTACTCCATCGACTCGGTGACTCGAAAAGATACAAAAGTTCGGTTGGAGCGAAGAATGTGAGAAGAGTTTTCAAGAACTCAAGAGGAGACTTATTTCAAAGACTGTTCGACAATACCATCCGCTCGGAGGGATTTGTCATCTCAAAGTGATGCTTGAGCAAAGGGTTGGGATGTGTTCTCATGCAACATGGAAAAGTTATAGTTTATGCCTCGCGACAACTCAAAGAATATGAGAGAGGAATTATCCTACTCATGATCTAGAGTTAGCAAAAATGTATCTTTGCACTTAAAATTTGGAGGCATTACTTGTATGGGGAGAAAGTGGAGATCTTTACGGATCATAAAAGCCTCAAATATTTCTTCACTCAAAAGGAACTCAACATACGACAACGACGTTGGCTTGAATCATTGAAAGATTATGATCATACCATCCAATACCATCCCGGAAAAGCGAACGTGGTGGTAGCGACGATTGAGTAGAAGAGATCGTATCAAAGCACGAGTGCGATATTGTCAACGAAAGGCCCATTTTGTGTGACTTGCAAAGGATGGAGATAGAGTTAAAGACTCTGTGGACGATGTGATGATAGCGAGTATACGAGTAGAACCGACTTTAATCGATAAAGTTAAAGTCGCTCAAGCTACGGACACGGAGTCGATGCGTATGAGGAAGAAAGTGCAAGAAGGTCTTTATCAGGAAGCAAGAATCGATGAAGAAGGAATACTTGAGTCAACTCCGGACTTTGTGTTCTAACGACCTCGATTTAAAGTATAATATCATGATGGAGGCGCATAACACACCATTTGCAATCCATCTCGGGAGTACCAAAATGTATCATGATATTAAATCATACATTTTGGTGGAGCAATATGAAGAGAGAGATAGCGATGTTTATCTCAAGGTGTCTAACTTGTCAACGAGTTAAAAGCAGAGCATCAAGTACCAAAAGGTCCATTGCAACCACTTGAAATTCCGAATGGAAGTGGGAGCACATTACCATGGATTTCGATTCACGGCCTTCCTAAGGTTTCTCAAGGCATTGATGCGATTTGGGTCATTGTTGATAGATTGACCAAGTCTCGCTCATTTCTTACCGATACGAGAAACTTATACACTTGAACGTCTTGCTCAGTATGTATATAAACGAGATTGTAAGATCGCATGGTATGCCAGTATCCATAGTTTCGATCGAGACCCAAGATTCACTTCACGATTTTGGGTTAGTTTGCAAAAAGCTATGGGCACAGATTTTACGATTTAGCTTCGCCATATCATCCTCTCAGACGGACGGACAATCGGAGAGGACTATTCAAACTCTTGAAGATCTATTAAGACTCGTGTCCTTGATTTCAAGGAGTTGGGACAAGTTCTTACCATTGGTGGAGTTTTCCTACAACAAAAGTTATCAAGCAAGTATTGGCATGGCTCCATTCAAGCGTTGTATGGAAGAAAGTGTCGTTCTCAAAGATCTTTGGGATGAGGTGGGTGAAGCAACGTTGTTGGGACCGGGAGTTGGTACGTATGACTACGAAAAAGATTCAAACGATCCGACAACGATAAAAACCTCACAAAATCGTATAAAAGAGTTATCCGATCTTCATCGAAAGAACGTGGAATTCGATATAGGAGATCATGTGTTGTTAAGAGTTGCTCCATGGAAAGGAGTTACAAGATTTGGAAAGAGAGGAAAACTTAATCCTCGATTCATCTGGTCCATTTTAATCCTCGATCGAGTAGAATCGTGGCCTATAAACTCGCTTTACTGCCAAATATGTCTCACGTGTTCATAACGCTTTTCACATATCCATGTTACGTAAATATGTGAAAGACCCGAACCATATTATTGAGTTAGAACCCGGACGAAATAGCGGAAGATTTGACGTATGAAGAGGTTCATGTTCAAATTTTGGATAAGAAGGAACATATTCTACGCCCAAGGTTATACCTCAAGTCAAAGTTTTGTGGAGGAACCACGATGTTGAGGAAATGACTTGGGAGTTAGAATCAAATGAAATCAAGGTATCCTTACCTCTTGACATACCAGTGCACGTATCCTAATTTCGAGGGCTAAATTTCATAAGAAGGGAGGTTGTAAGACCCCACTTTTTATAAATAAAGATGAATTTTCTATAAATATTATTTTGAATATTATGGAATAATTTGATATAATGTTATAGTTATGGGTAATATTTATAAATTTTGCAAAATATGCAAGTGGTTATATTATATTCGATTGGTCTGGGGAATATTCGGTTTAGCGAGGAATATTCGATACAACTACTCAATCATTGGTGGACCTAATAATGTAATTATTGTCGGATCGAGAAAACGACAAAAATATTTTATTAAAATAACGGCGGAAGTTTTACCATTGATCATTGTTGAACTACTTTCAGTAGTAAAGAAACGAAGAATACGTGTGGTTGCATAAGAAAGCACTTGCAGTATTGATTATTGATGCTTATGTGAGAAGTCACTCGGTTTGATTCCATTATTGTCGATTAATAATATGAATTATTATAAGCGATAATGACGTTTTGTTTTATTCAGTATTATTAACGTAATAAAATGAAACATCTTTTTTTATATAAAATGTAATACTTTATTAAAGTTATTCTATAAATAAAATATATTATATTTTATTATGCATAGTGTTTTCGTAGTGTTGCATAGTGTTTGCATAGTAAAATGTTTTTATATAAATAGAATATATTATATTTTATTTAAAAGATTTTGCTTTAAATATGGATCGTCGATTAAAGTAAATCAATCTGACCGATTCATGGATTAATTACTATGCATTCTATTTTCCTATAAATAGAAGCTCATTCCTTTATTATTTTCTTCTTTAATTCACTTTGAAACTCTCAGAGAGAGAAACTATAGAGAAAGAAGAAAAAGTATTCTCGCTACTTCACTTCGCCAATATTCAGGTTCTCTAAGGTAGGGAATATTATTTGTTGTACCGTAAAGGGTGTTATTCTTTTGTATTCATGAAAGAACTTCTTTTGTTATTCCATTCTTATTTATTCTCATTGGAATAACTCAGATATGTGGAATCCCCTATACTTGGTGATCTTCTTCTTTTATTCCATTCTTCTATTATTCTCATTGGAACATCCGCATGCATGTGTTTTACAGGACTGGTTCCGTCTTTATTATTCTGTTGGAACATCTTGTCATGTGTTTTACACCGGACTGGTTCCGCTTTTTATTATTACATTGGAATATCCTATCGTGTGTTTTACACCGGATCCTGGTTCCATCTTTATTATTCTATTGGAACATCGTGCCTTGTGAATTTCACCGATTGGTTCCGTTATTTATTATTCGTTGGAATAACTCCACTGTCTGCGGCCTATCGCATTGCGTGGTGATTTCTTTTGTTATTCCATTCTTTATTATACCCAGTTAGTTAAAACTTTGACTTATACTCCATGAAATTAGTAGAATATCCTCGATATTTGCGTTTCATCCAAAGATATCTTTTCATGGAAATATTCTTCCGATCATTCTTGAATTTTACTCTACAAAGCGAAGATCGTGTTGATGATTTGGATGTTATTAGTTCTGAATAACTTAATTCTTGAACTTGTTTTATTGAATTCTTATATCATTGTCATCATCCTCATGTTTTTTTTTAAAGTCATCTGTGGCTGCTGTAGAGCATGGATGGACTTGGTATGATTATGACATGAGGATTATTCGGTGTAATCATTTAACCGTAATGTTACAAATGATGTGGAAAAAAAGTCCTCGATTGGTAGTAGTGCATTGATGGACGCTTGTTGTTGGCATGATCATGATTATTAATGAATACACAACTATTCTCGCCCGAGTAGTGCATGAATAATTGTGGTCGTGATACTAAAGAATATCTGTGGTCAGTAGTGTGGGGTGATTCGATGATGTGGAATATTTATTAAAGTTGAGTCTCAAATTTATAACAAAGAATGAAAAACCTTTTAAATCATAAAAGATAGTAGATTTTATTTTCTACTTGACTCTTTTAATGGATTGTTTGTTCACCACTGCAGTTAAACTTGATGTTTATTATATTTTATCGTTTAACAATGTTCAAGGCTATTGATAATTTATTCGCATTATCTTAGTCATAATATTTCTTTCGGGCTAGTTGAGCTCGCCTTTCTTTCATTTATTCTCTCTGTGAAATGAGAACATAATTTGGGACGAGTCGGGGAACGGAGTAATGGTCCGGAGGATAAGATTAGTAGTCCTCACTCATTATTCGTGAAATAGTGTGATAATAATTGTAATGAGGACTCCTTTTGAGTTCAGTATAATATCTAGTAGACATTATTTGTATTCAAACTCATGCTTTATGTCGTATTGCATACCATACAGTTATATTAGTAAGTTGTATTTAAATTCTGTACCATGTATCTGACTACCCAAGATGGGTGATGTATACCTAATTTTGGGGGCGTCACAAAGAGAATGTATTTTAGAGAGAAAATGTGTTATCTATGGACACAAATAGAGTGAGTACGAGAAAAACCTCTCTAAATCCAATATAGATCTATTTTTTCTCATTAAATCTCCCATCAATCTATAGTCAAGTCATCCATACAAAGCTTAAGGAAGAAGAAACTCTTATTCTCAATGTTCATTTCTTGTCTTTATATTAGATCTATCTTATTTGATCAATTATTGTGTTTGGGCTTTGTTTGTTTATAGTTATTTTTTCATTTGAGACTCTCCTAACATTCTAGATCATATTTAGAGGTGTTTAGATTCTATGTTTTGGATTATGGATAGTTAGAGAGGATTTCTCACTGATGAAATCTCTTTCTAACTTGTTGGAGATATTTTTTTTAATGATTTATCGATTTTAACCTTGATTCGACTCTTTTTTACTGATTATTTTGCTTGGGAGTTATTTTTTTTTATTGATTTCTAGGTCACCCAAATATCTTAGATTAATATCTAGTGGTGAAGGGATCTTACCTTTTGGCCAACGACGAGAACCTTGTTAGGGTAGCAAGGATTCAGAGAGCCTTCTTGAGTCTTCAGGTTGAGAGAGAATCTCCTAGTCTTCCAAAAGGTCCAAGAGTCAAAAGTCAGGTTCCCTTCCCAATGGAGTAGAAGGGGTATTTATAGAGTTTTCTGAAGAGTGATCATGTGCTAGGCACATGACTTCGAGGAAATCCCAAACTTACCCTTAGTCATTAGAGTAATGTCCAGATCATCCTTTCCTTCTAGCCACCAATCTAATTCCTCAATCAATTCTCAAAATGAGTCACCTCCACGAGTCTTCTACCTCGGGATACGTGGAGGCTTCTCTCGGGTCTCGCACATTTATTTTCCACTTTTTTGTTTGTCATTCAATTCTTTAGATCGTATGTGAACCTTAATTTGTACTTGGGCTCACACTATTATTATAAATAAATTCAAAACTTACTCGCATTTGGAGAATGCTGACGTGGCACTGGGGAAAAGTGTATTTTACTGTATTGTAATTTACAAGTGTGTTTTTAGTGTATTTTGTCAATAAAATCTAAGTTGGTCAATTGACTAATAGAGTGCTGACACGCATGGGAGTTTTATGTGTGTCAGCATTCTATTGGTCAATTGACCAACTTATCAAAAAATGAACTTCATGCTAACCGGATTATCCAAAAATGAACTTCATGCTAGTAGAATCCAAATAAGTTACATGTATTTCCCTCCAACTCAATATTGTTTATTTCCCTTCATGCATTTCAGTCCAACAGACAGTGTTAACCATCCCCTCATTGTGGAAAGAGAAATAGGAGTAGAAGAACAGAACTTTAGAAGATACAGAGAAATACCATACCTGAAATGACTTCAGTTTTGTGTCACTGTGATCTAATTTTTACTTTGAAAATATTTTGTTAAAATCTGATATTCATCAGAGAAAGAAACAAAAATGTTGGTGAAATTCACTATATTCAAGTTCAGTATGATTTTGAACAAAATCCTTTTTAAGCTCCCTCATTGATGGAAGGAAATAAAAAAAATTGGAAGCACTAGCCAATACCAACTTATAAAGTGGTACTCAATTACAACCTTCCTTTGTCAGAACTAACTAAGATCATATCTTAACAATGTCATCCGAGATAAAAATTAATTCAATCTAACTCAAAGCAAAATCAAAATAAATTTTGCAGAGCAGTGTGCAAATTTCTCAATGTTCCATGTTTTTTCTTCATGCTTAACCAGAGCTGTAACATATCACCTCTTCGGTAATCCTTCAATCAATTCTTTCGCCTCTTTCAAAGCTAAGCTCGTAATTGCCCTTACTGCCTAAATCATCACGATTCTAGCCAGGGCATCTGTGACGGCTCCAGGTGCTACAATTGCGGCTACAGGGGCAAAGGAGGATGCCTTTACACCGAGCATCTCTTTGACGTACTCGACGAGCTTTTGGGCGTCTATGAGGGTTAGTCCTGAGATTAAATTATCGAGCTCAACTATCTTTTAAGAGGCTTTGACGGCGGCGAGAAGGAGGACAAAGCTGGCTCTGCTATGAATTTTGGGGGTACGGAGAGGGAATTATAGGGTTTGCTTTTAATGTTTTCTATTGGTCGGATGACGGCAATCCATAGGGGATCTGCTGCAACAAGGGTGTACCGTTGTGATATGCGCTCTATTGGTTTCTTATCCTCCAAGGAAAAGGTCAAAGCGCGTAATTATTCCTCCTCGCTCTTCCTTATAAATTACCGAACTACAATTTTCCGCTCGTTGTTTTGTTTTTTTTCTTCTATCCTTTTTTTTTTCCTTCTTGTTTTCTTTTCAATTCCCAAATTCAATCTGGGCTTTCAGAATTTTAGGGTTAGGGTTTAGTAAACATGTGCGATTTGGTAGTTGGTGAAGATGATTTAACGGAACAAATCGATTGGGAACGCCTATTGAATGATGATACTCTGCAGTTTGATGATTCGAATTTCTTCGATCATATAAATCTCTGCGATGGTTCTTCAGAGCAGTTATCGGATCCTTCTCCTGATACTCCTGTTTCTCTCGATGAGATCGAGAAGTTTCTGATGAACGATGACGGCATTGATAGGGTTGATGACGTTTCGGTTCCGAACGAGGTGGGCAATTGTTTATTTTCCGATATTCTGCTTGATTCGCCCGTTGAATCCGACGACGGTGGTCAGAAATCGAGTTCGCCGGAGGTTGAAAATAATAACAACGCCACCGACGATGGAGGCCATGGAGAGGCGGATGACCCTATTTCTAAGAAACGAAAAAGGTATAATTGCATAGTTGATGATTTCATCGCGTGTCTTGTTAGGGAATAATTATATTTATATGTACAAAAGATTGATATGTTGGTTGGGATTTAGTTAAAGCCTACAATTGGTTAAGGAATAATTTTATTTTGTACATAAGATTGATATTTTGGTCGGAATTTTGGTTAAAGCCTAAAATTGATATCCATTGTTTATGTTCTTTCAGTTTTTATTTTTAAGCCTTTGCTTTTAATGTGTTGACCTTATTGTATGCTTAAATTTGAGGACTGTATTTGAATGTGTAATAATTTCCTTCAATTGTATTTTCAATTATCATAGATGTTAATTTCATTGAATGCTAGTTATATTATCAGCCATCTGCTGAGCTGAGTAGAAGTTGTGTGATTATTTTCAGGCAAGAGAGGAACAGGGATGCAGCCTTGAGATCGAGAGAGAGGAAGAAGCTGTATGTTAAGGATCTGGAGATGAAAAGTAGGTACTTTGAAGGGGAATACAAGAGACTGGGAATGTTGCTCAACTGTGTCATAGCTGAGAACCAAGCTTTACGCATTTCCTTGAATAGTAGTAAGGCATTTGATGCTTCCATGACCAAGCAGGAGTCTGCTGTGCTCTTGTTGGGTATGAAACAGCGAAACCATTTCTTCTTTTGTTCTCTGTTTTACTGTTATATGCTATTATTGTGATATACTGGGTGGATGTTGACCTATCCTATCTAGCATGGAATGTCAAGTGACATTTGTTCAGTTTAATTAGCTAAGTTATGATCCTGCCCAAGCTCTTTTAAGTGTCGGACATACAGAAGCCAATCCCTAATGGAGGAGCAGGTTACGTACAAAAAGATATGACCTTCATCTGAGCCCATCTCCCAGAACCAATTACTACTTTTGTAGTTGGGCCACGAAATCGTCCATGTTGCAAAATAATTACACTTTGTCCCTTCTGACATAAATCAAAATTAAGAAAGCTTGATTTTTGAGAAACACTAATAACCTGTAGATCACCTGGCAAAGCATTCTTCCCTAGATCACAATCAACTAATTTCTTAATACTTTTGAGAGTGTCTTCGCGCCATTATTGTTCTTCATATTCCTATGATTAAAACATTGTGCTCCCCCTCCCCCTTGAAAAAGCGGCACTAATTTTTAACAAACCCAGTTCTGCATTTGCTTCCATGCCTTTTTTTTGGGTACATTGGTGGGGTTAAAACCTGTGTTACTCGGATTCGCCATTTTTGGCGGAGTGAGTACCCGTGTCGCACGACACCGGTACGGGTGTGGGATCCATACGGGATTCGGCCATAGAATCCAGATACGGCAGGTGATTCATCGGAGGAGAATAAGAAGAGATGAGGAAGGAGGAGGAAAAAGAAAGAGGAAAGACCGGAGAAAAAGGAGTGAGAAACTTACAATCTGTCGCCTTTTTCTTTTCCTTCTCCAACGAGAACGAGTATTGGAGTATGTGAGCCTTTTTCTTCTTCTCCTCCAACGAGAAAACAGAGAGTTAAAATAAAAATTACAGTTGGGTACCCCAAAGTTTTTATAATTTTTTAATTTAGTCCCCCAGGTTTTTTGAAAGTTCAAAATAGCCCTTGGAAAATTACATATCAGTCTCTGTAGTTTTGTTTTCTTTCATTTTAGCCCCTAAAGTTTCAGTAGTTTCAGTTCTGCCCCTGTTTCTTTATATTTTTGCACTTCAGCCCCTGAAGTTTCATGATAAATGCATGTCTATATGAATTTGGACAGTATAAACATTATTGTTAAAAAATCATAACATACCGTATCCCCACACCCGTGTCCAAATTTGGATCCATATCCACGTATCCTCTATTTTTTAACTTCACGTATCCGACACCTAGATTCGTACCCACACCCGAGTCCGAGTAACACAGGTTAAAACTGCAAGAACTAAGCACAAGTAATGATTCTGGGTTTGGTTACCTGGGCATAGCCTTCAAATAAGATGTTTTTCAACTGGTCCAGCAGCAGGTAGTCTAGAACATAAATTCCTAATGCCTCTCAGTCTCTCCCCGTATATGCTTCACATGAAAGACCCAAGGCTGTTCTAGAAGTTCCAAATGTGAAAGGTCACATTACCCAGTGGATGCTCCAATACTACTTTGATAAGTTGAATCCATTTCAAGCATGATGCACTTGTGATTGTTTGTCTAAGCTAATCCATGCAATGTACCCCAAAAGTTCCGCCCGTGTAAGATGTTTAACATCCCATGCTCATCATCCCTTCCATAATTTTCTGTCATTACTTCTTTTGTATGTAGTGTCGATAATTATATGTAGTGTCAATAGTTAACTTATTTTCTAAAGTTAGTAATTACCTAATGACTGCTTAAATTTTTTCTTTTTTCCTTGGAAGTTATAAAAAAAACCACATTGGCAACCAGTATTACTATGTTTTAGAGGAGTTGTGTCAAATATATATTATTCAACTGTCAAATTGGTGGTAGCCATGAACACAGGGTGTCTTTACATAAGGCAAATGATAAATAGAAGTCCTCCCAAAGATACAAAGAACCCCTGGAGCACCAAATCTAAATTATGCTCCTAAAACAAGCTCCCACCCCCAAAACTCCACATGCTGTATTATGGATCCTGGAAAGATCTCATTCAACCTAAAAAAATAGAGAACTCAAGATAAAGACCAAATTTTCCCATTCTATCTCTCCATCCCTTGAAAGGATTGATTGTTGCTTCTTCTACAAAGTCTACCACAAGTAATTTGGGATCAAAATCAATCATCGCCTAAAGCTCCTCCCTATTTTCACTCCTATCCAAGCGACCTAAAAAACTCCACTTTCTTATAATGTTGAGTAGTCTAGTCAGCAAAATGTTGTGCCTTATGTCCTTCACATTGATTTCATTTATATAGTGGGGTGGATTATTGTAGGAGTGGTGTGGATTATTGTAGGCGTGTTGTGGACAACCCTTGTATGCTCCACACAAAATATATTAATAATAATTAAATAAATAATTAAATAAATAATTAAAACGTCGGAAAGAATCAAATGGTTCTGTTGATATGTTTTGAAGATCCTTACCCGTTAGGACTTAGGTTGTAAAGTAATGTTGTTATGTGCATGATTTTGGGCTTCCTTATTAGTTGTTGCAACCAAATTAGAGATGAATTTGAATTTTTTTAATTAGACCCTGACAAAGTGAATGCTGAATGGTTAACATGTTGTTGCATTCATTTTTCTATTGTGACCATCTTGATTAATATCGGTATTGATCATTCTGCAGAATCCCTGCTGTTGGGTTCCCTGCTTTGGTTCCTTGGCACCATTTGTCTGCTTCTGCCAGAGCCGCTCCTGTCAACAAAGGTAGAAGTTCCACTGAAAAATGTGGACAACCAAAATCGGGGAAGTCTGGCTCCAAGAAAGGCAGGAAGTAAGGTCTTTGAACTTAAGGTATTTCAATCCTTCATGATGGGCAAGAGATGCAAAGCTTCAAGGTCAAGGATGAAACCAAGTTCCCTTGCTCCAGAAATTTTGGTATGACTCGTAGGATTGAATGGCCTAGACATGAGAACTTCTTTCTCCTGTTGTTCTTTTCTGAAGTTTCTTTTTTCTTTTCCTTATTTTATTGTTTTAGTTGTTATGGTAATTTGCTCTAGAGGCAAGTGCAGGATCCATCAGGACCATCACCACCTTCCAAATTATATATAAATAATCAAAGTAATAGACTCTATAGTGATGGGATTTAACTAGGACTTCTAGTTCTGAGCAAGTAAAGATGCATGGTTTATTAACCTTGTTTTGGATATTGACTGCCTTTAATGAGGGTTAAGATTATCATCCCTTGTAGTTGTATCCAATTTTAATTTATTTTTATTTTTTATGTTTACAACTAGTTTATTAACCTTATTTTGGATATTGAGTAGGATGGTTATGGGTTGGTTTTGGTTTTTAAAATATGGTTATGGTTCTATTTAAAAACTAAAATCATATTAACCATTTTTAATATGGATAATGTGGGTTGGAACCGTATAGTTATGGTTAAAAATCATATTAACCATTTTAATAATATTGTTATGGGTTATGGGTTTCACAAGACTGATTTGACATGACAATATTATGTGATTCCATCCCACACCCATTCCACCCCACCCCACCCCTCCCCACCCCACCCCACCTACCCCACCCCTACCACTAAAAAATAATATTATGTGATTATGTATATACCCCTTTTCCCCACTCCAATCCAACCAAAAATAATAATATTATGTGATTATGTATATACCCTTTACCCCCCACTTCCGCCCCCACTCCCACCTACCTACCCACCCACTCCACGCAACCCCTTACCCCCACCCTACCACCTCCACTACCACCAAAAAAAATAATATTATGTGATTATGTATATATCTTTTACCCCCTCACCCCACTACCACTAAAAAAAATAATATTATGTGATTATGTATATACCCCTTAACCCCCACCTACCTACCCACCCACCCCCCATCCACCCACCCACCCACCCACCCAACACTTCCTCTCAAAAAAATGATATTAAGCGATTATGTATACCCCTCCCCCACCCCTACCCCTACCCCTACCCCTACCCACCTACCCCCACCTCCACCCCCACCCAAAAAAAATAATGTGTACACCACCCACCCCCACCCCCCCCCCCCCACCCCACCACACCACACCACTCTCTCCCAAAATAAATTAATATTAAGCGATTATGTATACACCACTCACCCTCTACCCCCACCCACCCACCCACCCAAAAAAAATAGTCGTGTTTGGTGCGGTTACTGAGAGAGAGAGGAGTGCAATTGAATAGAATATGGGTTGAAAAATGGTTAACCACTTAATTAACTATATTTGTTTTAAAAATATGGGTTTAAACTTTAACCAATCTGAATAAATAAAAATGGTTAATCGACCCATTTGATTTCGATTAATATAATTTGACCCAACAATTAACTACTTATATTGTCAGATCTAATATTGAGTGGTTTTAAGAAGGCATGATCTTTTACTTTTACTACTCTCTCCATCTCGCAAAAACGGACTTAGTTTGAATTTTAAAGTCAAATTGATCAATTATAGAATTAAAATTTATTCCATTTAAAATAGTGGTAAAGAGGGTAAGAAATTATGTTTAATTTACTACAACTTTCAATTTTTAAAAGTTTAAGGTCAATTTGATCAGAAAAGTCAAAAGTATTTGTGGGACAGAGAGAGTATATTTTATGTAGTACATGTCTTCAATTTTTTCTCTATTTTGATTTTTTATGTTTACAAAATCAAGAGAAGGTTACCAAAAAAAAATTGGATTGATGTTCTAATTCTTTTAAGGGTAATGGAGAGGAATTAAGGAAACTCAGAAGTAATTTATCAGGGTGGAAGCAAGGAAAATTTATCTTTAATACTTTGCTTGATTTTAATTTTGACTGTATTGAGAGATATATAACCATACATAGTAAAAAAGAACACTTTAAAATTACTAGTTTACTTTACATTTAAAGTGAGTTAAAATTTGAGTAGATTAAAGGGTAAGTTATCAAAGTAAAAAACGTTTCAATTTTTGTGTTTACACTAAAAAAAACCATCTTATTTTCATCAAATTTTATTAATAGATGATTTAAGAAGCTTTCTAACTATTTCTGGTTAGGTTAAGTGGTGAAAGCCTCACTTACCCACCCAGTATTGAAACAATCATTATCTGAAGTTTAGTTGATAGTTTAGCGATAAAGAAATCTTTTATCTTATGTTTGTTTGCAAATAGTACACTTTGGGATAAGAATATTAACTATAAATGTCTTATTTATTTTTAGATTTGCGCTTAAAACTATTAATTTTGGGAATATAAAATAGTTTAAAATGTGGGGGTGGGGGTGGGGGTGGGGGGGGGGGGGTGGGCGTGGGCGTGGGGGTAGATGTATACATAATTACTGAATATTATTCTTTTTAAGTGAGAGTGGGTGGGGGATGGGGATGGGGATGGGGGGGTGAGAGGCGTGGGCGAGGTGGGGTTATTTTTGGGGAGTGGGGGTGAGGGGTGAGCGTGGACGGTGGGCGATGGGCAAAATGAGAGTGTATAAATAATTTAAAAATATTATTATTTTGGGGTTGGGGTTGGGGTTGGGGTTGGCAGGTTGAGAATGTATACATAATCAGTAAATATTATTTTAGGAGGATGAGAGTATATACTTAATCAGAAAATATTATTTTTTTTGGGTTTGGGGTTGGGGTGGGGTGGGTGTATATATTATCATTAATTTTTTTTATGTACAAATAAGTTTAAAATATGTTATTATTGGACATAGTATAATAGTCCAAACGATATTTTTTAATCCAATATTTTGATTAATTCTGAAAAAATAAACATAACATGAGATTATTTTAAGTTATCCCATGAATAATCACTGAATATTATTTTTTTTTGGTGGGAGGATGGGGGGTGCGCGTAGGCGTGGGCGAGGTGGGGTATTTTTGGGGAGTGGGGGTGAGGGGTGAGCGTGGGTTGTGGGCAAGATGAGAGTGTATAAATAATCAGAAAATATTATTATTTTGAGGTTGAGGTTGGGGTTGGGGTTAGGGTTAGGGTTAGGGTGGGGGTTGGCAGGTTGAGAATGTATACATAATCAATAAATATTATTTTAGGGGGATGAGAGTGTATACTTAATCAGAAAATATTATTTTTTGGGGGGTGAGGGTGAGGGTGAGGGTGAGGGTGAGGGTGGGGTGGGTGTATATATTATCATTAAATTTTTTTATGTACAAATAAGTTTAAAATATGTTATTATTGGATATAGTATAATAGTCCAAACGACATTTTTAATTTAATATTTTAATTAATCCCGAAAAAAACAAACATAACATGAGATTATTTTATCATATAAAAAATAAACACGTGACTATAACTATTTAGTCCAGAATTAATAGTATTGAGATTATAATAGCATGAATTATAATCTCGAATTATAATCCTTATAAATAAAAATGACCCTATATTTTTATTATATCTTAAGGATAAAAATGAAAAAGGCCAAGTTCATGGGCCCTATTGTGACGCCCCCAAAATTAGGTATACATCACCCATCTTGGGTAGATCGGATACATAGCATGTAATTTAAATACAACTTATTAATATAAGCGTGCAGGTATAATACGACATAAATCGTGAGTTTGAATACAATATTATCTACTAGATATTATACAAACTCAAAAGGAGTCCTCATTACAATTATTATCACACTATTTCACGTAATAGTGAGGACTACTAATGCTATCCTCGGACCACTCGTCCCCGACTATATTCTCTATATTTCTCAAGAGAACAATTGAAAGAAAGGGTGAGCTCAACTAGCTCAAGAAGAAATATTATGACTCAAGATAATGCGAATAAATTATCATTAGCCTACAACAAAGATGTTAAACCGATAAAACATAATGAACATCAAGTTTAACTACAATGGAACCAAAGAATCCATTAAAAGAGTCAAGTAGAAAATAAAATCTACTATCTTTTATGATTTAAAAGGTTTTTTCATCATCGTTATAAACCGAGACTCACTTTAATAAATATTCCACATCATCGAATCACCCTCGCACTACGGCCAAGGATATTCTTTAAGTATCACGACCACAATTATTCCCGCACTACTACGCCAAGAATATTTGTGTATTCATTAATGGTCATGATCATGCCAACAATCGGCCCATCAATGTACTACTACCATCGAGGATTTTTATCACATCATTTGTAACATTACTATTACGACATAATCGAATAATCCTCTCGGTCATAATCATACCAAGTCCATCTATGCACCTATGTGCCATGATGACTTTCAACATAATATATACATGAGGATGATGACAATGATATAAGAATTCAATAAAACAAGTTCAAGAATTAATTTATCCAGAACCAATAACATCCAAACTATCAACACGATATCTCGCTTTTATAGAGTAAAATTCAAGAATGATCGTAAGAATATTTCCATGAAAAGATATGGATGAAACGCAAATATCAAGGATATTTTACTAATTTCATGGAGTATAGAAGTCAAAGTTTTAACTAATCGGGTATAATAAAGAATGGAATAACAAAAGAAATCACCACGCATGCGATAATCGCAGACACAGTAAAAGTTATTCCAATGTAATAATAAATAATCGGAACCAGTCCCGCCAGAAACGCATGCATGTGATGTTCATGTTCCAATAATAATAATAAAGATTTTAACTGTCAAATTGTAAAACACACGCATGTGATGTTCCAATGTAATAATAATAAAGACGAAAACCAGTCCGGTGTAAAACATACGCATGTGATGTTCCAATGTAATAATAGAAGAATGTCACCAAGTATAGGTAAACCACGATCACAAAAGTTATTCCAATAGAATAATAAGCAATGGAATAACAACAATTCTCTTCATGAATAAGAAAATATAACACCCTTTACGAAGTACAACAAATAATATTCCATACCTTAGAAGAATGAATATTGGAAAAGTGAAGAAAATAATACTTTTCTTTTCTCTCTATAGTTTCTCTCTCTAGAGTTTCAATGAATTCGTAAGAAATAATGAAGGAATGAGCTTTCATTTATAAAAAGCGAGGGTGCTCTTGAGTGGTCTTAACGAAGGTCGAAATGACTCTTGGTAATATCAAGAGACAACTACTATTCATTTGAAGGGGTAATTAACCTTTGGAACATCAAGAGGCAAGTTAACTCTTGGTAATATCAAGGGACAACTACTATTTGCGAAGGGGTAATTACTATTATCGACGAAGGTAATTACTATCGACGAAGGTAAATACTATTCAAGAAGGTAATTACTATCGACGAAGGTAAATACTATCGACGAAGGTAATTATTATTCACAAAGGTAATTACTATTCACAAAGGTAATTACTATCGACGGAGAGACTCTTTAGATGATGACTATGGGCCCCCATAAAATAATCAAACTTACCACAAACGCCTCATAATGAGACTCTTTATTTACATCAAGGATTTAATAAATATTACCACAAATCATTTTATTTTTAATCAACACATTTTTAATCTTTCAACAATTATTAATCATTTATAACTTGTCGTCTCAATTAATAATATAACATATTATATGAGATGATAATTGTGACAATAATTGAATCAATAATATAAGAGATATGATGCAATAATTATCGTATAATTATTGAGTATACTAAGTAACTTCTCACGTAAGCATCAATAATCAATACCGTGGTGCTACTACGCAACCACGCCAGACATTTGTATTTTTTACCACCGGGTAGTTCAATGCTTTTAACGGTAACAAAACCTCCGTATATTTTTATAGAAAGATAATTTTGTCGTTTTCTAACTTACGACAATACTTCCGCTAGGGGTCCACTAATGATTGAGTCGTCGCATTTAATATTCCCCCATTAAAACGAATATTTTATAACTAAATAACAACTTGCTTACTTTGCAAAATTTATAAATATTACCCACAACTATAACATTATATCAAATTTATTCCATAATATTCAAAAATAATATTTATAGAAAATTCATCTTTATTTATAAAAGTTGGGGTCTTACAACCTCCCTTCTTATGAAATTTTGCCCTCGAAATTAGGGTACGTGACCGGTATGTCAAGAGGTAAGGATACCTTGATTTCATTTGATTCTAACTCCCAAGTCATTTCCTCAACATCGTGGTTCCTCCACAAAACTTCGACTTGAGGTATAACCTCGAGCGTAGAATATGTTCCTTCTTATCCAAAATTTGAACAGAACTCTTCATACGCCAAATCTTCCGCTATTTCGTCCGGTTCTAACTCAATAATATGGTTCGGGTCTTTCACATATTTACGTAATATGGATATGTGAAAACGTTATGAACACTAAACATATTTCAAGCAGAAAGCGAGTTTATAGCCACGCTCCTACTCGATCGAGGATTAAAATGGGACCGATGAATCGAGGATTAAGTTTTCTCTCTTTCCAAATCTTGTAACTCCTTTCCATGGAGCAACACTTAACAACACACGATCTCCTATATCGAATTCCACGCCCTTTCGATGAAGATCAAAGATAACTCTTTTGTCGATTTTTTGAGGTTTTTATACGTTGCCGGATCGTTTGAATCTTTTTCCGTAGTCATACGTATCAACTCCGGTCCCAACAACGTTGCTTCACCCACCTCATCCCAAAGATATCGAGAACGACACTTTCTTCCATACAACGCTCGAATGGAGCCATGCCAATACTTGCTTGATAACTTTTGTTGTAGGAAAACTCCACCAATGGTAAGAACTTGTCCCAACTCCCTTGAAATCAAGGACACAGAGTCTTAATAGATCTTCAAGAGTTTGAATAGTCCTCTCCGATCGTCTCGTCCGTCGAGGATGATATGGCGAAGCTAAATCGTAAGTCTGTGCTCATGACTTTTTTGCAAACTAACCCAAAATCGTGAAGTGAATCTTGGGTCTCGATCGTAAACTATGGATACTTGGCATACCATGCAATCTTACAATCTCGTTTATGTATATATAAGCAAGACGTTCAAGTGTATAAGTTTCTCAGATTCGGTAAGAAATGAGCAGACTTGGTCAATCTATCAACAATGACCCAAATCGCATCAATGCCTTGAGAAACCTTAGGAAGACCCAGAACTAAATCCATGGTAATGTGCTCCCACTTCCATTCGGAATTTCAAGTGGTCAGAATGGACCTTTTGGTACTTGATGTCCGCTTTAACTCGTTGACAAGTTAGACACCTTGAGATAAACAAATACGCTATCTCTCTTCATATTGCTCCACCAAAATGTATACGATTTAATATCATGATACATTTTGGTACTCCCTGTGATGGATTGCAAATGGTGTGTCAGGCGCCCATCATGATATTATACTTTAAATCGTGGTCGTTAGGAACACAAAGTCCGGAGTCGACTCAAGTATTCCTTCTTCATCGATTCTTGCTTCCTAAGATAGCACCTTCTTGCACTTTCTTCCTCATACGATCACCCAGTCTCAGTAGCTCGAAGCAACTTTAACTTTATCGATTAAAGTCGGTTCTACTCAGATACTCGCTTATCATCACACGGGTCCTCGAGTCTTTAACTCTATCTCCATCCTTTACAAGTCACACAAATGGGCCTTTGCGTTGACAATATCGCACTCTGATTGTGATACGATCTTCTACTCAACGCGCCACTACCACGCTCGCTTTTCCGTGATGGTATCGATGGTATGATCATAATCTTTCAACAGCTTCAAGCCAACGTCGTTGTCGCATGTCGAGTTCCTTTTGAGTGAAGAAATATTTGAGGCTTTTATGATCCGTAAAGATCTCCACTTTCTCCCCATACAAGTAATGCCTCCAAATTTTAAGTGAAGATAACAACCGCTAACTCTAGATCATGAGTAGGATAATTCCTCTCATATTCTTTGAGTTGTCGCGAGGCATAAAGGCTATAACTTTTCCATGTTGCATGAGAACACATCCCAACCTTTTGCTCAAGCATCATCGTAGATGACAAATCCTCCGAGCCGATGGTATGTCGTAACAAAATGAAATAAGTCTCCTCGAAGTTCTTGAAAACTCTTCTCACATTCTTCGCCCAACCGAACTTTCAGATCTTTTCGAGTCACCGAAAGTTAATGGAGTAGCGATTCGAGAAAATCCTTCCACGAATCTCCGATAATAACCGCCTAAACCGAGAAAGCTACGATTATGGCCATCGATTTAGGTTGTTCCCAGCTTTGAATAGCTTCAATCTTTTGCCGGGTCAACAGATATTCCATGACTTGATACCACGTGCCCAAGGAATGCTACTTCTTCAAGCCGTAACTCGCATTTCTTCAACTCGCATAAAGCTTATATTCACGAAGCTTTTGGAGTGTCAATTTCAAGTGTTTTCATGATCTTCACTCGCTTTTGGAATAAATAAGGATGTCATCAATAAAGACGACCACAAAGTGATCTAAATATTCCTTGAATACTTGGCTCATCATATCCATGAAGGCAAAGAGGAGCATTAGTCAATCCAAAGGACATGACTAGAATTCATAATGCCCGCATCGAAGTTTCAAAGCCATCTTTGGAATGTCATCGTTCTAATCTTCAATTGGTGATATCCTAACGAAGATCAATCTTTGAAAAGAATTTGGCTCCTTGCAATCGGGTCAAACAGTCATCAATACGTGGCAATGGATACCTATTTTTGATGGTGACATGATTCAACTCCCGATAATCAATACAAAGTCGATACTCCCATCTTTCTTCTTCACGAATAGTAACAGAGCACCCCAAGGAGAAGTACTAGGACTAATAAAGCCAATGTCTAACAATTCCTCGCATTGGGTCTTTAACTCCTCAAGTTCAATAGAGCCATTCGACATGGGCTTTGGAAATAGGTTTTGTACCGTGTTCAAGGTCGATACAAAATTCAATTTCACGCCTGGGGTAGGCCAGAAGTTCTTCGGGGAATACGTCAGAAATTTATTAACAATAGAAATATCATTCAAAATCGACGTATTTTTGTTTAAATCTATGACATGAGCTAAGAAAGCTTAACATCCGCTTTTTCAATAAACGAATAGCTTTTATGGCTTGAGATGACCGTGATTGATTTTAATGGTTTGGTCGTTTGAATTGCATAATAGGTTGATTAGGAATATGAAAGCTAACAACCTTATTTAAAACAATCAATTTTGCATGATAAGTAGTTAACCAATCAATCCCTGTAATCACATCAAATGCAAGTATTTTTAATGAAATAAGATCGACAGTGTAATGTGAGGGTACCGATTTGAACCAAACAAGACTTATAAACAAAATGGATGTAATGAAGATTTCTCCCAACGGAGTTTCCACAGATAAGTCAAAGTCTAATTTCTCCTGAGTCAAATTTAATCGATGAGCGCAAGTAGGAGAAATAAAAGAATGGGTAGAACCCAGATCAAATAAAGTATAGACTTCATTAGAGTTTATGATAAGCTTACCCGTGATGACCTCATTCGGGTTCCTTTCTCTCGGGAGGTCACAACAAACGCCTCCTCAGACTACACGGGTTTTGACTTTTTCGGGACTACCTTTGGTGCCTCCATCCTAGTTGAATTTGCTTCTTGAACGCACAAAATCGAGCTAGTGACCTTTCTTCCACAATTATAACACTTTTTGATGGCACGGCACGATTCGGACCGATGTGTCCTCTTCTCCGCATTTGAAGCATATGATAGGTGGTCTTTCTCCTTCCTTAACAACGTGGTCTTGGTGTCGATGTCTTTCCATCATTGTTGAATCTCCGCTTTTTGAAATGTCCATTTTTAAATAAAAAGAATTTCCTTTATTTATTATTTTGAAATAGTAAGGGTTGATTTGATTAATGTGGATAGTTAAGGGTTAAATACGCAAATATTTCAAAAAAATAAAGCAAGTGGTTATAAAATATTCATTATCGCTTGGGAATATTCGTTTGGTCGTGGAATATTCAGATCGCTTTGGGAATATTCGTACGACGCACAAGCAAAACCATGTGTGGGCCCCATAACGGAAAGTTTATTCGATGAAGAAAAACGACAAATATAAGTTGTTTTTAAATAATCTACAGAAGTTGTTATTGCTATAATCATCGTTTGAATACCCTATGGTTAAAACACACTAATACGCTGTTGTTGTCAAAAAAGAAGATACCAGATTGCACCAATTATTGATTCTTACGTAAGAAGGCACTACTCAATAATGGTTACAAAGAATTATCGCTCAAAGATTTTATTTAAAGTTAATAATTGTCATATTGATATTTTATATCATTTGTTTCAATAATCATTACACAAGATTTTTCATTATCGGCAATAATTCATATTATCCTAATAATATTATTAGATAACATTATTGGCAATGTCTAGAAAGTTCGTTTCTAAGGAGAGGTTGGTCACCTAATCGCGCTACGCCCAAGAAGAAGAAATTTTATCGAAAGCCCCTCTTCCTGAAACGCCCTCACAATATCAGGATTCTCGTAATATTATTTGTGAATAATTAATTATTGATTTATATGATGAGGAAAATATTGATTTTATGTGGATATAGATGGAGAAAATTTTTAAATGACAATTGTTGAAAATTAATATTTTATCTTTTTCTCGATAAAATAATTCATTTAAATATATTATTTTAATAATATATTAATGGTGATATTTTTACAACTAATGTGGGATATATGAGTATACGAGGAGGAAGAGTATTTTTGTTGCAATAAATGTTTAAAACATGTTAAACATGCTCATGGGACCCCATTTATCGATCAAATTTGATTATAAATGTAAAATCGCCCGCTTGTGGATTTTTGGCCAATTTCTATTTGGAATTTGGAAAAAACTTTCTTCGCAAAGTTGTAGAGAATTGAAATTTCCTATAAAAACTCGCGAGATTCGAATTTTCTGATGAAAGGGCTATTTATTATGAATTATTGAAGTTCAAGTTCAAATAATCGATTTTGGAAGTTTAAAATATTTTTTTTAAGAAAAACGTTTTTTTGTAATGTTGTAATGTGAGTGGTCACATGTGTTATAAATGATTGAATCAGATTTTAAGGTGGGCTTGAATTTTTTTAAATATATATTATTATTTTATTAAATTTTTCTTTTTTGGTGTTCTAAAGATTTTCCTATAAATAGGTGCTTAGGTTAGAATTGAAAATCACACCGTAAATCAAGTTTTCTCTCTATATTATCGAGTTTATTCTTGTGAGTATTTTGAGTATACTTTGAGTATTGCTAGATTAAGGCAAGTTCCTTCAAAGACTATACCCTAGATTCTATTTGTAAGATCGATCTTTCGAGGTAAGTGGATATTATTTTTTTCAGAATGATATTATTTCTTCAATATCATTATGTCAAATGTCGATCCAAGTTTTTATCAAATTTGGAACTTTTTTTCATGTCTGGGGGGTTACTATTCATGAAGTTACTATTCATGAAGTTACTATTCACGAAGTTACTATTCACGAAGTTACTATTCACGAAGTTACTATTCACGAAGTACTATTCAAGTACTATTCATGAAGCGTGAAGATGTTTTTGTGGAATTTCTATCTTTTGGTGCTCTGAGTTACTATTCACGATATATTAAGACTATTCACGATACTATTCAAGACTATTCACGATACAGACTATTCAATTTAAAAATAAAATTTCTTCTTTTCGTCTAAAATATCTATTCGGATACTAACTCGATCAGATCCATGTTTTGATCATTCTCGAATTTTACACCACTATGATTATTTTTGAGGTATTTTGGACGGATAAAACCAAGTACTAATCCTTAATCCTTAATCCTTGTCATTTTGTTTTCATCGATTCGCTTTAAAAAAAAAAAATATTTTTCATCATCCTCGCCTTAAATGATGATATTATGGAATATCTTCGCCCAGAAGCAAAAAGATGAATGATTTTTAAGAATATCTTCGCCTCAGAAGAGCAAAGATGAATGATTTTCAAGAATATCTTTCGCCAGAAGAGCAAAAGATGAATGTGTGTTTAAATGAATAAATTAACTAATCGATGAATATCTTTTCGCCCAGAGTAAAAGATGAATATTTGATTCCGTGATGTATATCGATGATGATGTTACAGGATAAAAGATAGACGATGAACTTTTAAATTCATACATGTAAGATAGTAGTTTGCATTCTCTACTTAACTCTTCTAATGAATTATTATTTCACCATGTAATATTGATTTAAAATTTGTTGTCTATCAGATTCTATTATATTTTTCCTCGTCAAGACTAACGATAATTTGTCAGATATTATCTTAGTCATAATATTCTTTATCGAGCTAGTTGAGCTCACCCTTTTCCTTTTTGTTCCATTTTTTCTCGTGAGGCTAGAATATAAATGAAGTATTTAGCCTGGGTAATGGAATGAAGGTTTTAGAAAGGATTGTTTAGTAGTCCTCACCATTTTTGTAAAATAATGTATCAATAAATGTGATGAGGATTTATTTGAGTATAGATATTGTCTGTAAGATAATATTTGTATTCAAACTCACGCTTTTATCGTTGTAATAATAAAGTCAGTAGTTGTTTCGCATCACGATCGACAACTCGTAATAGGTGATGTATACCTATTTTTGGGGGGGCCAGCTTGGTATCGTAGTTTAGGATATGATCTCCATGAGATCGGGAATGTAACTAGTGAGGGAGAGACGAGTAAATCCTTCGCTAAAGGTGTCCTACCTAAGCTTATTTGTTAGTTGGTCAAGATATAGGATATTATGTGATATATTGATTTCTTAATTAACCCTTTTTTTTTACGACAAGATTTGAGAATGTCGATCGAGAATATTAACAATGGAAATGAGACCGTGGAGATGCCTCAGACTCACCAACGAGGAGAACGTGCAACAGTCGGGCAATGTTCCTCCCGTGAACAACACCATCGAAAGCGATGATGAACGAGGGATGTTTAGAAGTTTTTTTGTAGCTCATGCAAAATCGCATTTAGGAGACTCGTGTTCAAAATGTGGAGGAAATGATAGAATTCACCAAGTTGTCACAAACCAAGCAGCTCAAAGAGTCGGGACCACCGTAATTTAAGGGAAAGCCGATCCGATCACGGCGGAAAACAGGGTCAAACAAATTACCAAGATATTCGATGTCTGGGATGCACGGAGGAACAGAAGGTTCCATTCGCCACCTTTATGTTCCGCGGGCGAAAGGCAGACATCATCGGTGGGAGTCTCAGGAAGTTGCACTCCATCCAAACCAAGACTCAAAGATGTCTGGGAGACGCTTTCAGAAGCTATTTAATGACAAATAATTTCCCGAAAGTGTTCGCTATACGAAGGAAGTGGAGTTCATCGATTGAACAAAACAATACGATTTGTCTCAAAGACGAGGCAAAGTTTGCAGAGTTATCCGTGTTCAGACCTCATTTGGTGGAGAATGAGGAACGATGACGCGGATGTTTCTTAGAGGTTTCAAAACCCTAAGATACGCCAAGATCTCATTTCTCATAAATTTTCTTTATTCAGATGTTGTAAATGTGGCTCAATTATTAGAGCGAGATAACGAGTACGGCCAACCGAGGGACCACAACCGTGGATCGTATCGTAGATAAAGCAGCCAATGTAATAATGATAACTCATGAGAAAGAAACAGACGGACAAAATGGTAACCACACTCGTGGTAATCATGGCCATGAAAAAATAGAAGAAGCGAGTCAGAGGAGATTTTAAAAGAGGAGATTTAACAACTACTATGTGAAGATGACAAATACGGCAAAGAATCGGTTCTAAGTGGAGGAGAACGACCACCCATTATATGCTACAAATGCGAAAAGAGGGATATATCACCAAACCGCCCACAACAGCTCAAGGTATGCTATAATTGTGGAAAGGAAGGACATATCGCCGAGATCAGACAAAGAATAAACCTAGTTCAATGGGGATTTGACTCAAAAGATCGTTCCCGTAAAAGTCAAAGTCAACGATTCCGGAAGAAGAGCGCTTTGTTGTGATCGGTCATAATGCGAGGAACCCAAACGAGGTGATCACGGTAAGCTATTTATAAATTTCTCAAGTTTATACCTTACTTGATACCGGCATACCCATTCATTTATCTCTCCCGCATGTGCTCAACGCTTAAACTCGACCGAGAAATTAGACTTTGACCTATTCGTGGAAACTCCGCTAGAGAAACTTTCATCACATCCATCGCTTATAAATCTTGTTTGATTCAAGTGGCACCATTACCTTACCCGCTGAATTTTATCTCTTTAAAGATACTTGCTTTTGATGTGATTTTAGGATCGATCGTTAACTACTCATCATGCCAAAATTGATTGTTTTCGTAAGGTTGTTAGTTTTCATATTCCTAACCAACCCCGTTGCATTTAATTCAAGCAACTAAACCATTAAAATCAATCATCATCATATCTAATCATAAAGCTATTCGCTTATTAAAAACGGATGTCAAGCTTTCTTAGCCCATGTTATGGATTTGAATAAAGACACGCCAAATTTGAATAATATTCCCGTTGTTATCGATTTTCCCGACGATTTCAAGAACTTCCCTGCCTACCCCCCGTAACGTGAAGTCAATTCTTTATCGATCTTGAACCCGCACAAAGCCCATTTCTAAAACCCCATATCGAATGGCTCCTATTGAACTTCAGAGTTAAAGGTCCAACTATGTGAATTGTTGGACATCGGTTTCATTGGCCCCAAGACATCTCCTCGGGGTGCCCCTGCTTTATTTGTAAAGAAGAAAGACGGAGTATGCGATTTTGTATCGACTATCTGGAATCGAACCATGTCACCATCAAGAATAGGTATCCTCACCTCAGATTGATGACTTGTTCGACCAAAGTAAGGGGCACAATTCTTTTCAAAATCGATCTTCGCTCGATATCATCACCAAGATTAGAATCGAGGATATTCCAAAGACCGCCTTCGTAACTCCCCAGATGGGCATTATGAATTTTAGTCATGTCTTTTGACTAACTAATGCTCCCCGCGCTTTCATGGATATGATGAACCGAGTATTCAAGGAATATTTCGATCAATTCGTTGTGTTGTTTTTATTGATGACATCCTCATATATTCCAAAAGCCGCGGAAGATCATGAGCACCATTTGAAGTCGGTACTCCAAAGGCTTCGTGAAAACCAACTATATGCCAAATTGAAGAAATGCGAAGTTCGCTTCGAGGAAGTAGCATTCCTTGGGCACGGTGTCAAAACATGGAGTATCCGCTGATCCCGCCAAGATCAAGCAATACAAAGTTGGGAGCAACCCAAGTTCATGGATCAAGTACGTAGTTTTTTGGGCTTAGCCGGTTATTATCTGAGATTCGTGGAAGGGTTTTCTAATCGCTACTCCATTAACTCGCCTAACTCCTAAGGATACAAAATTGCTTTGGAGCGTAAGAACGCGAGAAAAGTTTCCAAGAGCTTAAGAGGAGACTTATTTCTAAGAGACTGCTCTAACAATACCATCCGGTTCTTGATGGATTTGTTATCTCACGCCGATGCTTCGTGCAAAGGGTTAGGATGTGTTCTCATGCAACGGGAAAGTCATAGCCTATGCTCTCGCGACAACTTAAAGAGTATGAGAGGAATTATCCTACTCATGATCTAGAGTCATGGCAAAGCATGTTTTCGCGCTTAAAATATGGAGGCACTATCTATATGGGGAGAAAGTGGAGATATATTCGCACCATAAAAGCCTTAAATATTTCTTCACTCAAAAAGAACTCAACACGCTAAGCAATGACGCTGGCTCGAGCTATTGAAAGACTACGACCACACTATTCAATACCATCCCGTAAAGTTTAACGTAGCCGACGACGCATCGAGTAGAAGATCATATGCGGAACGAAAAGCGATGATGTCAAGTATACGACAGAGCCAACTTTAATAGAAAAGTTAAGGTCTTTCAAGCCACCCAATCTTGAGTCGATGCGTACGTATGAAGAAGAAGAAAGTACAAGAAGGAGCTATTCCTAAGTTTAGAATCGATGAAGAAGGAATACTTCGAGTCCACTCTAGACTTTCAGGTTCCTAACGACTGATTTGAAGTACAAGATTACGATGGAGGCACAACACACGCCATTTGCAATCCATCCTCGAAGTACTAAATGTATCGTGATCTTCTACATACACATTTTGGTGGAACAATACGAAGAGAGAGATTGCAAAGTTTATCTCGATGTGTTTAACTTGCCAACGGTAAAGGTGAGCATCTTGTACCTAAGGGTCCGCTGCAGAACCACTGAGATCTGAATGGAAGTGGGAACACATTACTATGGATTTCGTTACGGGTCTTCCTACGGCTTTCAAGGCATCAATGCTATTTGGGTTATTGTTGATAGATTAACCAAGTCCGCTTCATTTCTTGCCGACACGGAGACTTATTCCTCGAACGCCTTGCTAGTACGTGACGTGAATGAGATTGTGAGGTTGCATGGCATGCCCAGATCCATAGTTTCGGATCGTGACCCAAGATTCACTTCAAGATTTTGGGTTAGCTTGCAAAAAAGCTATGGGCACGGATTTGCGATTTAGTTCTAAGATACCATCCCCAAACTGGACGGACAATCAGAGAGGACTATTCAAACTCTCAAGATCTATTAAGACTCGTGGTCCTAGACTTCAAGGGTAGTTGGGATAAGTATTTACCATTGGTGGAATTCTCCTACAACAACAACAGCTTATCGTGCAAGTATAGTGTGGCTCCATTCAAGCATTATATGGACGAAAATGTCGCTCTCCAATATGTTGGGATGAGGTGGGTGAAGCAACATTGTTGGGACCCGAAGTTAAGACGTATGATCACCTAAAAGATCCAAATGATTCGACAACGATACAAACCAAGACAAGATCGACAAAAGAGTTATGCGGATCTTCATCGAAAGGACGGAATTTAATGTGTGGGGATCATGATTGTCATGAAGTTGCTTCCATGGAAGGGAGTTACAAGATTTGGGGAAGAGAGGAAAGCTCAATCCACGCATTTATCGTCCATTTCAAATTCTCGACCGAGTAGGAAATGTAGCCTATGACTTCATGCATTCTCCGAGTATGTCTCGTGTTCATAATGTGTTTCATATATCTGCATTTCAGAATATGTGAAAACCCAACCACGTTATCGAAGTTAGAACCGACGAGATACCAAGACTTAACGATGAGGAGGTACCGCCAAGATCTTGGATAGAAGAGAGCATGTCCCACGCCAAGAAAGGTCATACCACAAGTTAAAGTTTTGTGGAGGAATCATGCTATAGAGGAAATGACCCGAATTGAAACTAAATGAAAGCGAGGTATCCTCACCTTTTCAAACACTGTGTACGACGCCAATTTCGAGGACTTAAATTTCATAAGGAGGGGAGGTCAGAAGACCTCAAATTTTTAAATAAAAAGGAATTTCCTTTATTTATTATTTTGAAATAGTAAGGGTTGATTTGATTAATGTGGATAGTTAGGGTTAAATACGCAAATATTTCAAAATAAGCAAGTGGTTATAAAATATTCATTATCGCTTTGGGAATATTCGTTGGTCGTGGAATATTCAGATCGTTTGGGAATATTCGTACGACTGCAAGCAGCCCATGTGTGGGCCCCATAACGGAAAGCGATTGGATGAAGAAAACGATAAATATAAGTTGTTTTTTAAATAAACTACAGAAGTTGTTATCAAGTAATACATCATTGAATACCCTATGGTTAAAACACACTAATACGCTGTTGAAACAAGAAGATACCAGTATCGCACCAATTATTGATTCTTACGTAAGAAGGCACTACTCAATAATGGTTACAAAGAATTATCGCTCAAAGATTTTATCGAGTTAATAATTGTCGCTATTGATATTTTATATATGTCGTTGTTTCAATAATTGTCATTACACACAAGATTTTTCATTATCGGCAATAATTCATATTATCCTAATAATATTATTAGATAACATTATTGGCAATGTCTAGAAAGTTCGCTCAAGGAGAGGTTTGGTCACCTAAATCAAGCGCCAAGAAGAAGAAATTTTATCGAAAGCCCCTCTTCCTCGAACCGCCTCGTCACAATATCAGGATTCTCGTAATATTATTTGTGAATAATTAATTATTGATTTATATGATGAGGAAAATATTGATTTTATGTGGATATAGATGGAGAAAATTTTTAAAATGACAATTGTTGAAAATTAATATTTTATCTTTTTCTCGATAAAATAATTCATTTAAATATATTATTTTAATAATATATTAACTGGTGATATTTTTACAACTAATGTGGGATATATGAGTATACGAGGAGGAAGAGTATTTTTGTTGCAATAAATGTTTAAAACATGTTAAACATGCTCTCATGGGACCCCATTTATCGATCAAATTTGATTATAACCGTAAAATCGCCCGCTTGTGGATTTTTGGCCAATTTCTATTTGGAATTTGGAAAAAACTTTCTTCGCAAAGTTGTAGAGAATTGAATTTCCTATAAAAACTCGCGAGATTCGAAATTTTCTGATGAAAGGGCTATTTATTATGAATTATTGAAGTTCAAGTTCAAATAATCGATTTTTGGAAGTTTAAAATATTTTTTTAAGAAAACGTTTTTTTTGTAAGTTGCAAGTGTGAGTCACATGTGTTATAAATGATCTGAAATCAGATTTCTAAGGTGGGCTTTGAATATTTTTAAGATATATTATTATTTTATTAAATTTTTCGCTTTTGTGTTCTAAGATTTTCCTATAAATAGGTGCTTAGGTTAGAATTGAAAATCACACCGTAAATCAAGTTTTTCTCTATATTATCGAGTTTATTCTTGTGAGTATTTTGAGTATACTTTGAGTATGCTAGAGACGGCAAGTTCCTTCAAAGACTATACCCTCTTAGATTCTAGCTGTAAGATCGATCTTCGAGGTAAGTGGATATTATTTTTTTCAGAATGATATTATTTCTTCAATATCATTATGTCAAATGTCGATCCAAGTTTTTATCAAATTTGGAACTTTTTCATGCTCTGGGGTTACTATTCATGGGTTACTATTCATGAGTTACTATTCACGAGTTACTATTCACGAAGTTACTATTCACGAAGTTACTATTCACGAAGTTACTATTCATTTAGTACTATTCATGAAGTCGTGAAGATGATTTTTTTGTGGAATTTCTATCTTTTGGTGTTTGAGTTACTATTCACGATACTAAGACTATTCACGATACTAAGACTATTCACGATACTCAGATTATTCAACCTAAAAATAAAATTTCTTCTTTTCGTCTAAAATATCTATTCTCGATACTAACTCGATCAGATCCATGTTTTGATCATTCTCGAATTTTACACCACTATGATTATTTTTGAGGTATTTTGGACGGATAAAACCAAGTACTAATCCTTAATCCTTAATCCTTGTCATTTTGTTTCATCGGATTCGCTTTTAAAAAAATATTTTCATCATCCTCGCCTTAAATGATGATATTATGGAATATCTTTCGCCTCAGAAAAGCAAAAAGATGAATGATTTCTTAAGAATATCTTCGCCCAGAAAAAAAAGATGAATGATTTTCAAGAATATTTTCGCCCAGAAAGCAAAAGATGAACAGTGTTTAAATGAATACGACTAATCGATGAATATCTTCGCCCTCAGAAAGCAAAAAGATGAATATTTGATTCCGTATGTATATCGATTGATGATGTTACAGGATAAAAGATAGACGATGAACTTTTAAATTCATACATGTAAGATAGTAGTTTGCATTCTCTACTTAACTCTTCTAATGAATTATTATTTCATCATGTAATATTGATTTAAAATTTGTTGTCTATCAGATTCTATTATATTTTTTCCTCGTCAAGACTAACGATAATTTGTCAGATATTATCTTAGTCATAATATTCTTTTATCGAAGCTAGCTGAGCTCACCCTTTTCCTTTTTGTTCCATTTTTCTCGTGGAGGCTAGAATATACGTAGTACGTAGCCTGGGTATGGAATGAAGGTTTTAGAAAGGATTGTTTAGTAGTCCTCACCATTTTTGTAAAATAATGTATCAATAAATGTGATGAGGATTTATTTGAGTATAGATATTGTCTGTAAGATAATATTTGTATTCAAACTCACGCTTTTATCGTTGTAATAATAAAGTTGTAGTTGTTTCGCATCATGTATCGACAACTCGTAATAGGTGATGTATACCTATTTTGGGGACTATTTCACGTAATAGTGAGGACTACTAATGCTATCCTCTCGACCATTACTCCGCTCCCGACTCGTCCCAAATTTATATTCTCATTTCAAGAGAACAATGAAAGAAAAAAGGGTGAGCTCAACTAGCCCAAGAAGAAATATTATGACTAAGATAATGCGTAATAAATTATCAATAGCCTTTCAACATTGTTAAACCGATAAAATATAATAAACATCAAGTTTAATCTGCAATGAACAAGCAATCCATTAAAAGAGTCAAGTAGAAAATAAAATCTACTATCTTTTATGATTTAAAAGGTTTTCATCACTTTATTATAGCCGAGACTCACTTTTTAATAAATAATCCACATCATCGAATCACCCCCCGCACTACTGGCCAAGGATATTCTTTAGTATCACGACCACAATTATTCACGCACTACGGGCCAAGAATAGTCAGGTATTCATTAATGGTCATGATCATGCCAACAATCGTCCATCAATGCACTACGGCCAATCGAGGATTTTTACCACATCATTTGTAACATTACGGCCATGATTACAACCGAATAATCCTCGGTCATAATCATACCAAGTCCATCCATGCACTACAAAGCCATGTAGATGACTTTCAAAAAAAAATAAACATGAGGATGATGACAATGATATAAGAATTCAATAAAACAAGTTCAAGAATTATTTTATCCAGAACTAATAACATCCAAATTGTCAACACGATATCGCTTTTGTAGAGTAAAATTCAAGAATGATCGTAAGAATATTTCCATGAAAAGATATCGACGAAACGCAAATATCAAGGATATTCTACTAATTTCATGGAGTATGTAAGTCAAAGTTTTAACCAACCGGGTATAATAAAGAATGGAATAACAAAAGAAATCACACGCATGCGATATAATCATCATGACAGCAAAAGTTATTCCAATGTAATAATAAATAACGGAACCTGTGTCGTGAAATTCACACCATGTGATGTTCCAATGTAATAATAAAGATGGAACCAGATCCGGTGTAAAACACATGATAGGATATTCCAATGTAATGATAAAAAAGAAACCTGTTTGGTGTAAAACACATGCATGTGATGTTCCAATGTATAATAATAAAGACGGAACCAGTGTCTGTAAAACACATGCATGTGATGTTCCAATAATAATAGAAGAATGGAATAAAAGAAGAAGATCACCAAGTATAGGGATTTCACAGATACAAAGTTATTCTAATGAATAAATAAGAATGGAATAACAAAAGAAGTTCTCTTCATGAATACAAAAGAATAACACCCCTTACTTGTACAACAAATAATATTCCCTACCTTAGAAGAACCGAATATTGGCAAAGTGAAGTAGCGTAATACTTTCTCTTCTTTCTCTCTATAGTTTCTCTCTCAGAGTTTCAAATTGAATTCGTAAGAAAAAATAATGAAGGAATGAGCTTTCTATTTATAGGAAAATAGAATGCATAGTAATTAATCCATAACGGTCCGTATTGATTTACTTTTAATCTGACGGTCCATATTTAAAGCAAAATCTTTTAAATAAAATATAATATATTCTATTTATATAAAAAACATTTTACTATGCAAAACACTACGCAACACTATGCAAAACACTACGCACTACGCATAATAAAATATAATATATTTTATTTATAGAATAACTTTAATAAAAGATATTCGCTTTTATATAAAAAGATGTTTCATTTTATTACGTTAATAATACTTAATAAAACAAAACGTCATTATCGCTATAATAATTCATATTATTAATCGACAATAATGGAATCAAACCGGTGACTTCTCACATAAGCATCAATAATCAATACCGTGTCTATTATGCAACCACACGACATCGTGTACTTTTACTACCGAGTAGTTCAACAAAGATCAACGGTAAAACTTTCGCCGTTATTTTAATAAAATATTTTTGTCGTTTTCTCAATCCAATAATAATTACGCCAGGGTCCACCAATGATTGGTAGTTGTACGAATATTCCCCGCTAAACCTAATATTCCCCACCAATCTAATATAATATAACCACTTGCATATTTTGCAAAATTTATAAATATTACCCACAACTATAACATTATATCAAATTATTCCATAATATTCAAAAATAATATTTATAGAAAATTCATCTTTATTTATAAAAGCTGGGGTCTTACACTCTTTTCCAAAAAAATGAGCCAAAATAGCCTTATATAGGCACTCTAAGCATGTTGCACGTATACCTATGGAAGCTGCAGGTTCACCTGCGGTTAAGGGTGTAAACGAATCGAGTCGATCCGAGTATTGAGTTGCTCACATTTGGTTCACAAAATTTATCGAGTATAAAATAAGGTTTGATTGAGACTCATTTAACTACCGAGTCGAGCACGATTCCGAATCGAGCCAGAGCAGTTTGGACTTTTCCAACGAATATGATCCGAGTATCAATAGAAAATTATAATTTGAGGAGGTTCGAGTAATTTATCGAACTTTAAAATGTGCTCATATTTGACTCATTTATATTTTGAGTCGAGCTCGAATCGAACTTTTAGTGAGCGAGTCCGAATTGATCCCGAACTGTTTGCTCATTTTACAGCCTTACCTGCTGTAGCCTTAGAGCGGGCCCCACCTGCATATGTTTTCATGCCGCGATGTCAATTTTTCGTGTTGTGTGTTGAAACGTCTGTAACTTTCTAATCGGGAAGAGTTAGAAAATATATCACAATGGTATCAAGTTTGATTAATTTTAGATTTGGGAAGATAGAAAAAAAAGGGAAAACCATCCTTTTGTAAATGTCGACTAATCGCTCATCTTCTTTTTTGTATCTTGTCGTTCGTAGGTTATTGTGGGGACTTTGAATAATCATTTCGAGTCTTGTAAACTTTGTTTATATGTGAGACCCTAGATTTTATGAATAAATATTTAAATTTTCAAAATATTTTTTGAATATTATGGAATGAATTTGATATAATGTTATAGTTGTGGGTAATATTTATAAATTTTGCAAAGTATGCAAGTTGTTATATAATATTCGATTGGTCGGGGAATATTCGTTTTTACAGAGGAATATTCGTGACGACCGGCACAATCATTGGTGGACCCCATTAACGGAATTATTATTGATCGGATTGAAAACGACAAAAATATTTTTATGAAAATAACGGCGGAAGTTTTACCGTTAAAACTATTGAACTACTACCGGTAGTAAAAGTACAAGAATACTCTGCGCGATATAAGACAGTAGTAGTATGATATTGATTATTGATGTTTACGTGAGAAGTCACTCAGCTTTGTTCAATTATTACATGAATTGTTGCATAGTATCTCACGTTATTTGATTCAATTATTATCGATATTTTATATATTATTAAATCAATAATTGAGATGACAGAGTTTTTAATATTATTATTTGCATTATTAACGATGTCTAGAAGTTCTGCCAAGCAGAGGTTTGGTCACCTAATTGCGTGTCAATAGGGAGAAATCCTTATTGGTAAGCTCCCTCTTTCCTAGGAACGACCTGGTCGATTAATATTGTGAATTATAATAATGATGATAAATGTTGTTAAATATATTGAGATGTCTTTTTATGAAGTCACGGAAGTTTGTATATATATATATATTATATATAAATTTTGTTTTATTAGTATTATTAATGTAATAAAACGGAAAAACTTTTATATAAAATAGAATACTTTTATAAAGTTATTTGTTTTATTAGACAATAATTAGAATATATTATATTTTATTATGCATAGTGTTGCATAGATGGGTATGTATAGTGTTTTGCGTAGTAAAATCTTTTTATATAAAAATGTAATACTTTTATAAAGTTATTCGTTTTATTAGATTATAAATAGAATATATTATATTTTATTTAAAAGATTTTGTTTTATTATAATATTTTATTAATACTGCATAGTGAATCAATATGGACCATCCGTTTAAAAGTAAATTAATCTGAACCATTCATGAATTAGCTACTATTCAGCCCATTCTCCTATAAATAGAAGCTAATGTAAAATCCCAAATTTTACGAATAAAGATTTAAATTTCTCAATTTTTTTTTGAATATTATGGTGTGATTTTAATAAAATGTTATAGTTGTGGGTAATATTTATAAATTTTGCAAAGTATGCAAGTTGTTATATTATATTCGATTGGTCGGGAAATATTCTTTGTGTCGGAAAATATTCGTATGACGGCACAATCATTGGTGGACCCCACAATGGAATTATTGTCGGATTAAGAAAACGACAAAAATATTTTTATGAAAATAACGACGGAGGTTTTACCGTTAATAGTGTTGAACTACTCGGTAGTAAAAGTAAAGTAATGTCGTGTGGTTACATAAGTAGCATTACGGCATTGATTATTGATGCTTACGTGAGAAGTCACTCGGTTTTGTTCAATTATTACTACATGAGTTCTTTGCATAGTATCTCACGTTATTTGATTCAATTATTGTTGATTGTTATATATATATATATATATTATATATATATATATATATAAGTTTTGTTTTATTAGTATTATTAATGTAATAAAGCGAGAAAAACTTTTATATAAAACAAAATACTTTTATAAAGTTATTACATAAATAGAATATATTATATTCTATTACGCATAATATTTTGCATAGTAAAATCTTTTTTTATATAAAATGAATACTTTTATAAAGTTATTCTATAAATAGAATATATTATATTTTATTATGCATAAGTGTTGTATAAAGGCTCGCGATAATATTTTGCATAGTAAAATCTTTTTTATATAAAAAAGAATACTTTTATAAAGTTATTCGTTTTATTAGATTATAAATAGAATATTATATTTTATTTAAAAGATTTTGCTTTAAAGATTCTGTTAAATAGTGTGACAATAAATGTAATGAGTACTTATTCTGAGAGTGAATATTGTCTAGAAGACAATATTTGTATTAAAACTCACAGCTCTCATGTTGTATTATTAAAGATTGTATTTGTATTCTGTACCATGATCTGGCGACTCAAGATGGGTGATGTATACCTATTTTTGGGGGCGTCACAGTTGGTATCAAAGCTTAGGGATATGATCCCTGGCTGAGATGTGAGACAAGAACTAGGAGGGGAGATACAAGAAATTTCTTCGCTAGTATGACCTACCTAAGTTTATTTGGTATTTAATTGGTCGATCAGAGTATAGAGATAATATGTGATATGTTATTTAAACTTTGTTTTGTTGCAGTATTTGAAAATGACATCCGAAAATGTTGAGAATAGCAATGGAGCACAGGAGACCGTTGAGTCTCCACAGATCAATAATCAAGATAATGTGCAACAGGAAGGCGATAATCCTCCTGTAAACAACAACACTGATCAAATGACAAACAATTGTACATTTAGGAGCTTTTTAGAATACATGCAACACCAAACGAGAGAGACTCCTGTTCATAATGCAGGTGGAATCAATGGCAACCCACGGTTGGTCACCGCTAAGCAGTTCAAGGAGCTGGGACCACCAGAGTTTTTGGGAAAGCCAGACTCACTTAAGGCAGAGACGTAGATTAAGCAGATCACTAAGATATTTGATGTCTTGAAATGCTCAGAGGAGCAAAAAGTTCCATTCGCCACTTTTATGTTGCGTGAAGAAGCAAATCATTGGTGGAAATCTGTAAAACGTACCCAGCCTGACGCACTAAAGATGGTTTGGGAGAAGTTCCAAGAGTTGTTCAACGACAAGTACTTTCCCGAAAGTATTCGTCACATGAAGGAGGTGGAGTTCATCAAGCTGGAGCAAAACAATATGACCGTGTCGCAGTACAAGGCTAAGTTTGTTGAGTTGTCTCGGTTTACATCCCATTTGGTCGATAATGAGGAGCGAATGACGTGAATATTTCTAAGAGGTTTGAAACCCAATATACGTCAATACCTCATTTCTCACAAACTTTATTTATATTCAGATGTTGTGAATAAGGCTTAGTTATTGGAGCTCGATAATGAGTCAGAACAACCAAAAGGCAAGCACCAGCAACACGATAATAATCGTACCGGTGGCAATGGTCATCGGAAAAATGATAACCATCATGGGGGAAATTATCATGCCATGAATGGTAACCACTTCGGTGGTAATCATGGCCAAGATAATAGAAGTGGAAATTTCAAGAAAAGAAGGTTCAATAATGATGGAAAGACAACAACATCAACACCCGTTTCAAAGGAAGAAGAACGACCACCGGTCGTATATTTCAAATGCGAACAGGAGGGACACATTCGTCCAAACTGTACGCAACAATCCAAAGCGTGTTTTAATTACGGAAGAGAAGGTCACCTAGCTCGATTTTGTCGTATGGTGAAGTCAAGCCAGCTGGGATGGTGATGCCAAAGGATGTCCTAGAGAAGCCAAAGCCGGTAGTTTAAGAGAGAGCGTTTTTTTCGTGACGAGGAACCTGAATAAAATTATCACGGGTAAGTTAATTATAAACTCTTACGAAGCTTATACCGTGTTAGATACCGGTTCTACTCACTCTTTCATTCCACTTAGTTATGTTCAATGTTTGAATTTAACTCTGGAGAAGTTAGACTTTGATTTATCTGTTAAAACTCATTTGGGAGAAACCTTCGTTACCTCCACTATTTATAAATCTTGTTTGATTCAAATCAACACTTTCACGTTACCCTGTCGATCTTATCTCTTTGAAAATACTTGCCTTTGATGTGATTTTAGGAATCGATTGGTTAACTACTCATCATGCTTTTAATAAGGTTGTTAGCTTTCATATTCCTAACCAACTTTGTTATGCGAATTCAAACAACCAAACCACTAAAGTCAATCATTGTCATATCGAGCCATAAGTAAAGAGCCCGATCCTTTCGTTGTAGACTTCCTTGTGTGGAATGCTTTGAAGTCGAGGACTTCGTATGGGGGCGTTGTGAATAACGATGGCAAGTTGATAGGTATCAATGTGACGTGTTATCCAAGTCTTGGATGAAAGTCACAGTTGTGAATGATATTTCTATTGTTAATAAATTTCTTGACGTATTTCTAAAAACTTCCTAGCCTACCCCTAGAGCGTGAAATCGAATTTTGTATTGACCCCAGTACAAAACCATTTCTAAAACCCTTAAATATTTCTTCAACTAAAACGAACGTAACATACGCCAAAGACGTTGACTCGAGCTGTTGAAGATTACGATCGTACCATTCAATACCATCGTGGAAAAAACGAACGTGGTAGCTGACGCGTTGAATAGAAGATCGTATGCGTTTATGAGTGTGAATATATAAACCTACGTGAAGATAACGAATATATGAGTAGAATCGACTTTAATCGATTAAGTTAAAGCCGCTCAAGCTAAATACTCAGAGCTGAAGAATGTGAAAAAGAAGGTTCAAGAGGGCGTTATTCTAGAAGCAAAAATTGACGAAGAAAGGAAATCTCAACCCTCGATTTTATTGATTCATTTGAAATCCTTGATCGAGTAGGAACTGTGGCCTATAGACTCGTTTTACCGCCAAGTATGTCGCGTGTTCATAACGTTTTTCACATATCGATGTTACGTAAATATGTGGACGACCCGAACCACATTATTGATTTAGAACCGGACGAGATAGTGGATAATTTAACGTATGAAGATGTACCTGTTAAAATCCTGGAATGTATTCAACACTCAAAGGTTATACCTCAAGAGTTAGAATCGAACGAAGTGTCCTCATACATTAAGATACAGTATGCTTACGTAAATTTTGAGGGCAAAATTTCATAAGGAGGGGAAATTGTAAAATCCCAAATTTTACGAATAAAGATTTAAATTTCTCGATTTTTTTATTTTTGAATATTATGGTGTGGATTTAATATAATGTTATAGTTGTGGGTAATATTTATAAATTTTGCAAAGTATGCAAGTTGTTATATTATATTCGATTGGTCGGGGAATATTCTTTGTGTCGGGGAATATTCGTACGAAGACACAATCATTGGTGGATCCCACAACGGAATTATTGTCGGATTGAGAAAAAGACAAAAATATTTTTATGAAAATAACGGCGGAAGTTTTACCGTTAATACTGTTGAACTACTCGGTAGTAAAAACAATGTAATACGTGTGGTTGCATAGTAGCATACCGGTATTGATTATTGATCTTTACGTGAGAAGCCACTCAATTTTGTTCAATTATTACTTCACGATGAGTTCTTTGCGTAGTATCTCACGTTATTTGATTCAATTATTGTTGATTGTTATATATATATATATATTATATAAGTTTTGTTTTATTAGTATTATTAATGTAATAAAAGCGGAAAAACTTTTATATAAAAAATACTTTTATAAAGTTATTCATAAATAGAATATATTATATTCTATTACGTTATAGTATTTTGCATAGTAAAATCTTTTTATATAAAGCAGAATACTTTTATAAAGTTATTCTATAAATAGAATATATTATATTCTATTATGCATAGTATTTTGCATAGTAAAATCTTTTTATATAAAATGAATACTTTTTATAAAATTATTCTATAAATAGAATATATTATATTTTATTATGCATAGTGTTGCATAGTGCACGCATAATATTTTTTTGCATAGTAAAATCTTTTTATATAAAAATGAATACTTTTATAAAGTTATTCGTTTTATTAGATTATAAATAGAATATATTATATTTTATTTAAAAGATTTTGCTTTAAATATGGATCGTCCGATTAAAAAGTAAATCAATCTGGAATAATTCATGAATTAGTTACTATTGATCCATTCTTCTATAAATAGAAGCTCATTCCTTCATTATTTCTTACGAATTCACTTTGAAACTACAGAGAGAAACTATAGAGAGAGTTCTTCTTCTATAATCTTGGCGTATTTCTTTAGAGTTTAAGAAAGCTTTTGAAGCGTAGTCTGAAGTTTTTTTCGAGTATATCATCGCCCTACCAACGGAATACTCTTCTTTCAAAGGTAAGTGAGGGATATTATTTGTTGTACTCGTAAGGGGTATTATTTCTTTTCGTATTCATGAAGAGAACTTACATTATTCCATTCTTTATTATTACGTTAGAATAACTTTTGTATCGTGGTATACTTGGTGAAATTCTTCTATTATTCTATTCTTTATTACATTAGAATAACTTTTTTGTATACGTGGTATACTTGGTGAAATTCTTACGTTATTCCATTCTTTATTATTACATTGAAATAACTTTTGTATCATGATTCACCCTATACTTGGTGAAATTCTTACATTATTCCATTATTTATTATTACATTGGAATAACTTTTGTATAATAATGGGCTACCCTATACTTGGTGAAATTCTTCTATTATTCTATTCTTTATTATTACATTTGGAATATCACATGCATCATGCGTTTCTGCGGGACCGAATTCCGTTATTTATTATTACATTGGAATAACTTTTATACATCTTGCAATCCGCATGCATGGTGATTTCTTTTGTTATTCCATTCTTTATTATACTCGGTTGGTTAAAGTTTTGACTTCTATACTCCATGAAATTAGTGGAATATCCTTGATATTTGCACTTCATCCAGTATCTTTTCGTGGAAATATTCTTCTGAGCATTCTTGAATTTTACTCTACAAAGAAGTATCATGTTGACAATTTGGACGTTATTAGTTCCTAAATAATTTAGTTCTTGAACTTGTTTTATTGAATTTTTATATCATTGTCATCATCCCCATGTTTATATTTTGTTGAAAGTCATCTGTGGCCTATAGTGCATAGATGGACTTGGTATGATTATGACCGAGGATTATTCGGTATAATAATGGTAGTAATGTTACAAATGATGTGAAAAAAGTCCTCGTTGGCCCGTAGTGCATTGATGGGATGAGTTGTTGGTATGATTATGGCTATGGATTCTCTTGACCCGAGGAGCAAAGATGAATTATTTTATGGCATGATCGGGATCGTTGATGAAAACACGATTATCTTTGGCCGTAGTGCATGGATAATTTGTGGTCGTGATACTAAATAATATCCTTGGCACCAGTAGTGCGGGGATGATTTAATGATGTGGATTATTTATTAAAAGTCGAGTCTCGTGATAAAAGTGATGAAAAACTTTTAAATCATAAAATATAGTAGATTTTATTCTCTACTTGACTCTTTTAATGGATTGCTTGTTTTGTCAGTAGTTAAACTTGATGTACATTGTATTTTATCGGTTTAACATTGTTGAAGACTAATGATAATTTATACGCATTATCTTAGTCATAATATTTCTTCTTTGGACTAGTTGAGCTCACCCTTTCTTTCTTTCATTCTCTTCAAGAAATGAGAAGCGTGGCGGGACTAGTCGGGGAGAGCGGAGTGAGCGGTCAGGATGATAGTATTAGTAGTCCTTACTATTACTATTAAATAGTGTGACAATAAATATAATGAGGACTCCTTTGAGTGTGGATAATGTCTAGATGACAATATTCTTATTAAAACTCTCAATTTATGTTTTGTCGTATTTTACACGACAGTTGTATTTGTATTTTTATACCATGTATTTGACGACTCAAAATGGGTGATGTATACCTATTTTGGGGGCGTCACATTATTACATCTTTATCTCGAGGTGAAATGACACTTTTGCCATTCTACCACTTTAAAAAAAAAGTGTATAAATTCCATGTGTTTACAACTACTAAATTAGACATTATTACCAAAATGAATACTAAATTAGAATGACTTAATAACATTAAATATAAATTGGGATAACGGTATTTGGGGTTATAAGACATACATGTACCAAAATCAAGTAAGATGAAAATGGTACCAACAATAGTACCAAAACATACATGTACCAAAATCAAGTAAGCTTTTTATATTGTTTAGTAGATAGATATATTTGTTACATAACAAAGTCATGTTTTAACTTTTCTAAGTCAATTTATGATATTTTTTAGTTCAAAATTTATATGAATTAAATCAGTTTTAGTCAATATAATTATAAATATTATAATTTTTTAAAAATAATATTACTAATTATAAAAAGTTTATATTTTAAACTTAAACTAGTTCAAGTCAAATTTGATTTTATGACTTCATAGTTCACAAATCTTCTTCTAAAATTCAAAGTGGATTGTATCTTTGAACTAATATAGATAAGAAAATACCTCATTTTGGGTTTTTGGTCGGACTGATGGTTAAGTTTTTCTTGAGCCCATTTATCGGCATAGCCCATGGGATATGTATTGGCACTCCATTGCCTTTGTATTTCTAAAAACAGCCACCTCGCCATTAAATCAATAATGTCTTAAACGGGGATAAGACATTCACCGATGGGCCATATCTATTCCAAATTGAGCCTTACTCCCAAAAATTGGAAACTTAGCTAAAACTGGTCAGTAAATAATTTAGCATTTCCGTCTAGGTCATGGGTTCGAACCTCTTGTGCGACAAAAGAAACTTTGTACCAAAAAAAAGAAGAGAATAATTTATATACATATGGGTCCAATGCCTTTCTTCTTGTAGATAATATTTTTGGTAGAATAATAGAGAAAACTATGGGCGAAGTAGTTAACATGTGAGGAGCTAAAAACATGCAGATTAACAGCATTTTGCCTTTCCCAGTTTCTACTCAATTCTAAACCCAAAAAGGTCAATGTGACAAACAGCACATTACGTAATGAAATGGAGAACATTTCTTATATATCAATTATTATTATTTTTGTTGAGCAAGTGCATGTTTGGTCACATAACGTTTTTGGTGCATTTAAAAGTTTAAACGTATTCGAAAATTTTGTTTATTGTTCTCAGACACAGTCACATAGCTCACAAACGTAATGTTTGATATTCAAACGTAACACACGAAAATGTATTTGAAAATTCAAACGCTGCAAATATTACTAGTAGATGAACAAACTCTTTAAGTACAACTAAAATTTAGACTCATAACTGTATTGTAGTATATTGGTCAATTAACTAATACAGTGCTGACACGCAGAGAGATTACCTTCCGACCTGCGTCTCGATATCGTATTAATCAATTGACCAAAGTTAATTTCATGGTAACCGTAATTTCAATTTATTTGTTTGATACGTGTAAATTGTAATCTTATACAGATCGGATAATTACAAATGGACTATATTCATTTTCAACAGAATGCATGAATGAGACGTACAAGAAAAGTAATACAAAACCTAGTTTTCACTAGTACAAGAAAAAAAAAACAATACTAATAGTTTGGATATATCTACACTGATTAGAGATAGGTGGGCCCTAGAACGATATTTTTAAATATTTTAACCCTTCAAAATTAAGACCAAATAGCACTTTTTAATAATAATAATAATAATTATTATTATTATCTGAAACTTCTATTTATCCGATTACAAATGGATTTGTTCAAAATAGTACCATAACAAACAACACGTTCTTGACTCTGTTTATTCATATCATGGCTGACAAGTAATTAGGAGTGAATATGGACCAATTACTATAAATGTTTAACCTACCCATACACCGGGTCTGGGTGGCCTACTCGTCCACAAGGACCACTATATATACATATATATATGCACCACATATATGTATATAAATATAAGTTACTATAAATAATGTTTAACCTAACCACAGACTGGGTGGCTACTCTTATGCATCAAAAATTAATAAATGAAATTGATATTTTTACATAATTTTTTATTATTTTTATATGAAAATCGTCGTTATAGATTATATAGCAACATTCTTTAATGTCGCTATACATTTTTAATGATACTTTTCATATGAAAAAGTTGTGTGAAAATATTAATTTTCATAATGGAAACTGAAGAGCTGTTAACATTTTCATGGGACTCATGATTAGATACTGATACTGATACCGATATCGGTTAACAAGTATGTACTCATTTTTTGTATTAAATTTTACTGAATTGCTCATACCGAACGAGTCGGTATTGATAAAAAACCAATTGTGCAAAAAATTTTAAACACCCCGGCTCATGATGTTAATTTTTCTTAATTTTAATTTCTAACTTTCTGAAATTTTCTTTTGGGCATGAACACGTGATTTATTATATGGCTGCAAATTTCTAGAAAGAAAAAATGACCTACAGTTTAGGATACATTTTTTCTTTTTTTATTCTTCTTTAGAGATATGTAATATACTTTTTATTTCTTTATTTTAGGCGATTGAAGCGTAAAAATAATATTACTAAAATAATAAGTGTTGATTTTTTCTCTTATATTCAAAAATATTAAGTAAAATGATAAATATTAAGTATCATTAAAATAATTATCAAATATATATTTATTTTAATAATATTACTTTTACTTTAATCAAATTGAATACGACATATGAGTGGTTAGCATGAAGTTCATTTTTAAGTAAGTTAGTTAATTGAACAATAAAATATTGATACGCAGACAATACTTTATGTATATCAACATTTTATTAACCAATTAACTAACTTATTAAAAAATAAATTTTATCTTGAATAAGATAAATTTGTAAAATGAGAAAAGCAATTAGAATTCGGATTAAATATCTCATTTCGATTCGAAATATAAATGAGTCAAATATGAATATATTTTAAAATTCGATAAATTACTCGAACCTCTTTAAATTATAATTTTCTATTGATACTCGGATTATATTCGTTGGAAAAGTCCAAACTGTTCGAGCTCGATTCAGAATTGTGCTCAACTCAGTAGTTAAATGAACCTCAATCAAATCTTATTTTATATTCGATAAATTTTATGAACAAAATATGAACAACTCAATACTCGGATGGACTGATTTCCTTATAACCAGATGCATACCATATGCAACAGAATATGAAAATGGAAAAGTTGATCTGGTCCAAACTCCAAAGCACGCTCCAAAAGCAAATTTAAGAAACGGTTAAAAGTAGTTGATGAGATAAGGGACCACGTGAATTGCATGCTTGTGATATATATATATATATATATATATATATATATATATATATAATGTGACGAATCAGACTATAATAATATTTTCTAAGATATAATGACTGTTCAAATCATCGTCTTATATATAACTGACTATTGCGATAATTTTTTATATTATATGATAGAAAAAATCATCGAAATAATTCGGTTGCTTTTTTTCGCTTTTTTAGATTCGTTTGATTATATATATATATATATATATATATATATATATATATATATATATATATATATATATATATATATACACATTATTTCAGCTGGCAATGATGATCAATCAATTCACACAATACATAACAACAAATAATACACCATTCTTGAATCTTGTTGCTATAATCTTTGCACTAGAAGTGATTATTGTAAATTTAATTGAATGTTAGAAATGATCGTATATAGTTATATATGTTTTTATTATTAGAGAAGACAATTGGAATAAATGGAGTAATACATGTTAATCGCATTATATTTGATAATATTTCTCTGTATTACAAAAGAAGTCTTATTTGACATTTTTGATGTCAAAATGTGACTTACTAATGTTTTAAACATGGTTTTAAAATTCGGAATCGAATTTCATGTCCGACCGATCCACATTTTGGTCCGATTTGAATCACTTAATCGGTTTTGGTAAAAAATCGGTTGACCTGATCGAACCGGTGGCTCAACCTAGTATGTTGATTCGATTTTTAATATATATTTTTACAAAAAAAGTTTTTTAATATTAAAATTAACCACTTTTAGTAATATTATAATTTAACTTTATTATATTTTAGCTCATAAAAAATGAGATTTTTTTAAAATTTTATTAATTACTAAAGCTATATATTTTTATATATTAATGACGTCATTGAGTCAATAACGATTAAATGGCTGGTTGTATAATAATCCATCCATCCGCAGATTTTTTTCAGTTCAATCATCGATCAAGATACGAAAACTATAGTGTTGAATATTTAAATTTTTATGATTTAATTTTTAAAAAGATTAAAATTAGGTATTCTATGTCCGGTTTAGATTATTTTATAAATCAAATTTTTAAATGGAGCATAATATAATTTTAAATGGAAATGTGAGAACATGACGCCATTCCTAAAGTAAAGATACCTAGTTCAGTTGATCGAAATGTGAATTTGCCTCTATATTTCAGAGTCCACCAAAAGTTGAGCACCTTTCCGTTTTTTTCCGGAAAGCAGCAAAGTTTTGTTTCATAACTAAATAATGAGTCCTGACACGTATAAATTATAATTTGATATTTATATATATATATATATGGAAATTAAAATAACCTTATTAATAAGTTCTTTAGAATTAATGACTTTGTTTTTTTAGACGGCCAAAATGCGAACTAAACATATAAAAAAAAAAAAAAAAAAAATTTCCAACCGTAAGAGTTTCTACCGCTAGAACTTAAAAAAAAAAAAAAAAAAAAATCCCAAACCGTAAGAGCCTCTAGAACAAAAAAAAAAAAAAAAAAAATCCATAGCAAATGTTTGTTTTTATAAAACAAATGTTTTATTTTGTTATAAAATATAGCAAATGTTTATTTATTTTATAAAAATGTTTTTATTTTTGTTATAAAATATATTATAAAACATATTTGTTATAAAATATTTGTTTTTATAAAACATTTTTTTTTTTATTTTTTACCAAAATAAAAAAAAAAATGTTTTATAAAAACAAATATTTTATAACAAATGTTTTTATTTTTGTTATAAAATATATTATAAAACATTTGTTATAAAATATTTGTTTTTATAAAACATTTTTTTATTTTAGGTACCAAAAAAAAAAAAATGTTTTATAAAAACAAATATTTTATAACAAATATTTTATTTTGTTATAAAATATATTATAAAAACATTTGTTATAAAATATTTGTTTTTATAAAACATTTTTTTTTTTTTGGTGGCTAAAATAAAAAAAATGTTTTATAAAAACAAATATTTTATAACAAATATTTTATTTTTGTTATAAAATATATTATAAAAACATTTGTTATAAAATATTTGTTTTTATAAAACATTTTTTTTATTTTCGGCTCAAAATAAAAAAAATATTTTATAAAACAAATATTTTATAACAAATGTTTTTATAATATATTTTATAACAAAATAAAACATTTTTTATAAAATAAACAAACATTTCGCTATATTTTATAACAAAAATAAAAACATTTGTTTTATAAAAACAAACATGGATTTTTTTTTTTTTTTATTGTAGCCAGTTCTAGGATTATTGTTATTTTTTTTTTTTTTTTTTTATTTTATACGTTGCATGTATTGCACTTGGCCGTCTAAAAAGGGTTGTTGCAGTCTGTACTTATAAAGAACTCAATTCTTTATGGATAGATCCTATATATATATATATATATATATATTGCCATATATAATAAAAATTATAATGAAAGGCAGGGGACTATGACAATTTTACCCTCTAATATATCAAAATTATTTAATCAAAAAATAAATTTTTTTTATACATATGAGCTGAGGCCCCACCCAAATAGTCACGTTAGTAATTTTTGAATAGCAAACTTAATTTGTTAGAATTAAAAAAAATTAATATTTAATCATTTAATTGATAAAATTAAAAATAAAATATCAAAGTAGAATATGTCCTATAATTTAAATTAATAAATTATATTTAAACCTTTAGAAAACCGGAATAAATTGGGGTGTAATCAAAGTTTAATGAGAGGCCCCTCTTGCAGTAATGCTTGCGCAGACGCGTGAAAGGTAAGAAAGAGAAAGGGTGTCATGTCACCCCATACGCCCATGTATGCCAAAGTTTGACAAAATTGATGATAGAAACCTTAGAATGTTACTAGTATTTCCACTGAATAAGTCTGGACAGATCGGAAATTTGGACAGAAAAATGGGATATTTTTTTTTTTTTTTGTGACTCTAAAAAAATATATAATATTTATTTTAATAGAAATTTTTACAAAAATGTAATGTTTTAGGTGTAATTTAGGCAGTGCAATCGCATTCGCAGTATATGTATCTAAATTACAACTAAAATACTATATTTTATAAAATTTACATTAAATAAATACTATATATTTTTTGAGAAATATAAAAAAAAATTAAAATAAAATAAAATTAAAAATGTCCCATTTTCATTCCAAAATTTCCGATCCGTGTAAAAGCACTCTTTTTCAATTCATGGTATACTATATTTTATATTTTAGAGATTATTGTCAAGATTTATGTAATAAGTACTATTTTAAAACATTGCACATTAAATCGGAATTTATGTATTAAAATAAAATTGAAATAAATTAAATTGAGTTGAATTATAATAGTCACTCTTTTTTTCGTAAACCTATATTAGCACCTTAATTCTTGATTATCTATTTAATTAAAATAGAAGAATAATTTTAATCACTTCTTGAAGTTGTGTAATATTTTAATTTATTACAATAAAAGTTTTAAATAACATACGAATATAATTGTAGACATTCAAAATTTATACATATTTTCTCTAACAGTGGTAGGAGGGCTAGTGTTATTTTACCTTAAGGTCAAGATGTCAAAACAAAGATAACAAGGCTCAAAAACTAATATTTGGAGTCTCGACAATGACCTCCGAGTGACAAGTTATAGAAAAAAGATAAGTGACTAGTCAGAGTTTATAGAAAAATATTTTCTCCTTTTTTCTTCCATCTTTTTGATTCTGAAATCGAGCAAACTTGATGTCATTGTGTAGCTCATGAAAAGAGATTTCTGTATTGGTATGACACGTTTTCTAACTCTTCTTGATTTAAAAGTTATGGACGTTTTAGTGCACAATGCGAAAATCAACTATGTGACATGAAAATTGAGACAGGTGGGCCCCACTTTAGGGCTATCGTAAGGCCTATGGCTGGCCGCAAGTAGACCCGCGATAGGCCTAGGTGGTCTATAAATAAGTGCATTCGCTCATTTTTTAAAAGAAAAATGCATTTCAGGGAGAGAAAATGTGGAACATGGAGAGAAATAGAGAAAGGAAGAGAAAAATCTCTTTAAAATTCAATATAGATCTAGTTTTTCTTATCAAATATACCACCAATCTATAGTCAAGTCACCCATATAAAACTTAAGGAGGAAGAAGCCCTCACTCCCAAGGTTAAATGCGACACCCCCAAAAATAGGTCTACACAACCTATTTTGAGTCGTCAAATACATACTATAAAATTCAAATACAAATTTCTCTATTTACAACTATTAAACTTTCGTTCAAAATACGACCACACATACTGTGAGTTTGAATACAAATATTGTACCGTACATAATACAATAATATTCAAACTCAAATTAAGTATTTATTACAGTTATTATCACACTATTTTACAACATAATGAAAACTTCTATAGTAACTATCTCGGACCATTACTCCACTCCCCAACTAGTCTCAACTACACTTTTATTTCCTGAGAAGAACAATGGAACAAAAAGGAAGAGAGTGAACTCAACTAGCCCAGTAAAAAATATTATGACTAAGATAAGAAAAAATAAATTATTCTTAGTGAAAAATGTGATCGAATATAATAGACAACAAGTTTTAGATCAACAACTACAGCGGAAATAACAATCCATTAGAAGAGTCAAGTAGAATATGATGTATCTTCTATGATTTAAAAGTTCATCATCAATATTTTATCCCTGTAACACCAATAAATAATTTATCTTTGCACTACAGGCCAAATATATTCATCTGTATCATCATTAGTCATGATCATGTCAAACAACAGTCCATCTTTACACTACAGGCCAAAGAGAACTTTCACCACAAGCCTTTGCCTATAACATTAAAGGTAATGATTATATTAATACATGCACAATTCCTGGTCATAATCATACCAATCAACATATCGTCTTTGTACTACGGTCCAAAGATTACTATTCACCACAATTCAAGTATAAGGATGATGACAATGATATAAAGAATGAATACAAGTGAGATAAAGGATAAATATTATAGATTTATAATTCAATTCATCCAGAGTTCAAGAATGTCCAAACTGTCAAGATGATGATCAAAACGTGGATTCAAATTCAAGAATAAGATTCATATATCAAATATAATTTGAACATAAAAAGAAACTAATTTTGTTGTGAATAGTACTCCGGCATGAATAGTACCCCGACATGAAAAAATTAAATTTAATAAAAAGTTCAGACTAATATTTCAGTGAAATGATATTAGATGAAGCGCAAAACTCAAAGAATTTCTAATCATTTTAGAAATTATAGAATCAATACTTATCATAGTAAATTTAGATTTAGGAGTATGAAATGAAATAATATCACTTACATAATATGGAGTACTATGAAAAGAATATACGAAACTGCAAATGAATTTTCATCCGTCATGTAGTAATCCGCGTAGACAGATCATTTTCACAACTTAATAAAGAATGAATACAAAGAGTTATTCATCAGACATGTTGTAATCATCGTAGACATGTTATTTCCATATATTAATAAGGAATAAAATAACTTACCGAGAAAGAATTAATGAATTTTTAATATTTCCACCAAATTGTGTCTTATTAAGTATTTTGTATGTTTCAAAATATAAATTTATTATAGACTTTTTAAAGTTAATTTAAAATTGACATGTGTTTTTTAATTTAGTCAATACAATAACAAATGAGAATAAATTATATAATAATTGTCTATTTTACTCCATCCAATAGTACTAATATGTCATTTAAGTAAATATAAATGTAGAAGAAAATAAGTAATTTAAATTACAATAATTTACGGATATAATTATTAGTAAAAATAATTAATCAAAATGGATTTGAAATCTTTTTTTCCTTCTAAATTACCTATATAACATATTGGTGTTGGATAGTGTAAAACAATAATTTTATAGTTCATCCTTATATAATTTATAGTGTAAAACAATAATTTTATAGTTCATCCTTATATAATTTATTTTGGGTGGTAATCATACACACCCTAAATTATTGCTAATTGCATGCTTAATTATAAGTAAACGACTAATTATTCTCTAATAAATGAGACCCTAATTCCTTTGTTTATCATCTTCTAATTTTGCTCTTTATCTTATTACACATAATAATTATAAAATAAAAAATAACTTAAACAAATACAAATATTATACAAAGTAATTCATGGTTAAACAATATATAGTCTTTATCAAAAGAGAAAAGACAACCTTAACCTCATATTGTCTCCTTCAAAAAATATAAAATGTTAATTTCTTAAAAGAAAATTAGCCACACATAAAAAGTCATCCAATTTTTGGATAATAATACTAAATAAGCTATTATTCACCCTACACTCATTCATCAATTCAATTATTTAGTTATCAAAAATCGTCGTCATTGATAATAATAATATAATCAACATTTATGATCGTACATTAATCTAGTCATTTATTACATATCAAATGACGCATGCGGTCATTTGAGAGGTCGCTATAACAAATTTGCCTCATAAAATTTGGCACAAAATATTGGCGCCAAGGTTTTATGCGACCACTTACTATCAGCGACCGCATGCGGTCGTTGATAAGTCCATGTCATTAAATATTAGTGACCGCGACGCATATTTGATCAAATGAATATTATGATTTTGGTCATTCGTTCGACGCAATGATGAAGGAAAAAAAAAGAGGGCATAATAGAGAGAAGAGGGAGAAGGGGGAGAAGAGAAGAAGGAGAAGAGGGACACTGCCATTGCTGTCACCACCTCTGCCATCGCCACCGCTGCCCTCGCCGCCGCCACCGGTAATATCATATTATTGAAGATATCATTTAATTTGAGTAATTGAAGGGTTCTTCTACAACATTTATATTGTGTTTGTGGTCTGTTTAATTGAAGGGTAGCATAAATTTATCCTATTGTCTGTTTATGCAATATTAATCCATTTATTGGGTGTTTCATCTGTAAAATGCTGCTACTACATTTAGAAACACAATAATAGGTTATGTATTTGCTACTACTAAATTGATATGGACAATAACATGTGCAAGATCCATCGCATACCCTATTAGGAAAACTTGAATAAGAATGGCAGTGACTGATCCAAACAATAGTTTGAGCTCCTTCAATATTTCTAATGTCCTGCAAAGTGAAAAGAAAGTATGAAATACATATTTAGTGCATTACAATGTTGTGTCTGATTTTGTTCAAGTATGCCATCCAAACAGATCATATGTATGACCAGACTAGTATTAATAGAAATTTAGGATATATAGAACCATTATATTGAAATTTTAAACATACAAGTGTTAGTAGATAATAATGCACTCCATGAAAAGCAACATCAAACAATATCAAACTAAAATATAATAAATTAAAATATAATTTCATATAAATATAATAAATTATAATATTAAACTAAAATATAATATCATATTAAATATATTAAAATATAATATTAAAATATAATATAATAAACAAAGTAGCATTTGCTTAGTTTCACTACTAAATATAATTAAAATAATAAAATATAATAAATGATATAATAAATAAACTAAGCAGCATTTAGGAAGTTTTCCATTGCTAAAATAAACTAACTTCAATTTCGTTAGATATTCACTGCTAAAATAAACTAAGTAACACATGCTTAGTTTCTCACCGAACCCATAAAGATATTAATGAACAAAACAATATCATACTCTAAAGTTAAAGAACTAAGAGATAAGTGCCCTAATCAGAAGTAAGTTAATTATTTAGCTCATGTGTAAAGTAAAGATAGAAGCTTGCAAAAATGAAAGCGCGAGTTTTTGGAACTCTGAATTTGTGTATACTCCTGAAATTTTTACTGCTTTAATTTGCATTCAATCATTATTATTTTGGTCTTATTATATTGGGAATTTGTATATTTCTCTTGGTTTGTGTCTTGGGTGCCTAAAAATGACCTTATATACATGTCGTCGTGCATGTGGCTAGTCCATATTATAGGGGAGACTCTGGCGAATTTTTTTTATTGGTCGGGTAGTAGCGAACATTTATAATATTAACGAGCTCTTTATGTGCTTACTAGTATGCTCAAGTCATATGCTTACTGGCTAGTTTGCTCTAGTCCATTATTGAAATAAAATGAGAAACTGAACTGTTTGAATATGTGAGTAGCTTAATTTTAGTAATTCTTAGTAAATTGGGTTCTGTTTATATAGATAGCCTGAGTGCTGCTTATCAATTGGATATAAATATATTGGTGATCCACTAGAGCCTATTAAGGGGTTGTTGGGTGATGAAATTTGGGCTTGGGGCATGAGGCCACTACGAGAGGCCATGCCAAGACTTAGCTAAACCTCACGGGCCAAGCCAAACTTGGTTGTCGCATGGTAAGCTATTGAAAAACATTAAGCCAAAATAAGCGATCTTAAAGGAGGCTGTGAAGTGCAATGAGAAGGTAACTAGACACACTTGGTCAATAAAGAGACTTACGATAAATAATAAAAACAAATTTAAAATAAATTAAAATAAAATAAGATGATATAATATAACTATTAAACAAAGTAGCATTTTTGTGAGACCCCAGATTTTATCAATAAAGATTTAAATTTTGTCGAAATAATTTTTAATATTATGGTGTGAATTTGAGATAATATTATAGTTGTGGGTAGTATTTATAAATTTTGCAAAGTATGCAAGTGGTTATATTATATTCGATTGGTAGAGGAATATTAGGTTTAGCGAGGGAATATTAATAACAATGACTCAATCATTGGTGGACCCCACAGCGAAATTATTGTCGGATTGAGAAAGCGACAAAAATATTTTATTGAAATAACGGCGGAAGTTTTACTGGGTTGATCTTTGTTGAACTACTCGGTAGTAAAAACGAAAGAATGTCGTGTGGTTGCATAGTAGCACACGATATTGATTATTGATGCTTATGTGAGAAGTCACTCAGTTTGATTCCATTATTGTCGATTAATAATATGAATTATTATAGCGATAATGGCGTTTTGTTTTATTCAGTATTATTAACGTAATAAAAGCGAAACATCTTTTATATAAAAGCGAATACTTTATTAAAATTATTACATAAATAGAATATATTATATTTTATTATGCATAGTGTTGCGTAGTGTTTTTGCATAGTGTTGCATAGTGTTTGCATAGTAAAATGTTTTATATAAATAGAATATATTATATTTTATTTAAAAGATTTTTTGCTTTAAATATGGGAAATCAGATTAAAGTAAATCAATACGGGACCGATTCATGGATTAATTACTATGCATTCTATTTTCCTATAAATAGAAGCTCATTCCTTCATTATTTTTTTACGAATTCTTTGAAACTCTAGAGAGAGAAATTATAGAGAGAAGCTATAGAGAAAAAATATATAGAGAAAGAAGAAAGTATTACAGTACTTCACTACTACTTTGATATCCGAAGGTTTTTACTAGGTAAGAGATATTATTTGTTGTATCCGTAAAGTGTTATTCTTTCTTATTCATGAAGAGAACTTACATTATTCCATTCATTATTATTACATTGGAATAACTCGTAAAAGTGGTATACCCTATACATAACTTTGTATCACGTGGCATACCCTATACTTGGTGAAATCCTTATATTATTCCATTCTTATTTATTACATTGGAAATAACTTATCGCGGAATCCCCTATACTTGGTGATCTTCATTGTTATTCCATTCTTTATTATTACTGTTGGAATAACTCAGATACGTGGCATACCCTATACATAATCTGTATCGTGGTTTACCCTATACTTGGTGACATTATTACATTTGGAACATCCGTCTAAAAGTGTTTTTACGGACTGGTTCCGTCTTTATTATTATTACATTTGGAGCATCACATGCGTGTGTTTTACACCTGGGACTGGTTAAAATCTTTATCATTACATTGGAATACCCACATGCGTGTTTTTTTACAGGACTGGTTCCATTGTTTATTATTATTCAAAGATTTATTATTACATTGGATTATCACGCCGATTGAATTTCACTTGACTGGTTCCGTTATTATTATTACATTGGAATAACTTTATCATGTGAAGTCCGCATGCATGGTGATTTCTTTGTTATTCCATTCTTTATTATACCCATTGGTTAAAACTTTGACTTCTATACTCCATGGAATTAGTAGAATATTCTTGATATTTGCGTTTCATCCGATATCTTTTCATGGAAATATTCTTCTGATCATTCTTGAATTTTACTCTACAAAACAGTATCTTGTTGACAATTTGGACGTTAATAATTCCTGGATAAAATAATTCTTGAACTTGTTTTATTGAATTATTATGTCATTGTCATCATCCTCATGTTATATTATGTTATCTTTGGCTTACGTGCATAGATGAACTTAGTATGATTATGACCAGGGATCTTTCGCTATAATCATGGCTTGTTATAAATGATGTGATAAAAGTCCTCAGTGGCCTGTAATGCAGTGATGGATAGTTTTTGGTATAATTATGACCAGGGGTGATTCGGAATAGTCATGACCATTGATAATTTGATGAAAATCCTTGGCCAGTAAATGCGGGGATGATTAGATATTGTGGTTTATTCATTAAAGCTGAGTCTTAGTGATAAAAATTGATGAAAACTTTTTAAAACCTAAAAGATAGTAGACTTTATTTTCTACTTGACTCTTTTAATGGATTGCACATTCCATTGTAGATTAAATGGTTGTGTATTGTATTTTATCGGTTTAACATTGTTGTTGGCTAATGATAATTTATTACGCATTATCTTAGTCATAATATTTCTTCTTTGGGCTAGTTGAGCTCACCCTTTCTTTTCTTTGTTCTCTTGAGGAAATTAGAATATATTTGGGACGAGTCGGGGAAAAGAGTGATGGTCCAGAAGATAGCATTAGTAGTCCTCACTATTACATTAAATAGTGTGACAATAAATGTAATGAGGACTCCTTGAGTATGGATATTGTCTAAATGACAATATTTCTATTAGAACTCTCGGTTTATGTATTGTCGTATGTTATGACGGATATATAATTAAGTTTGTATTTGAATTTATGTACCATGTAAGTGGCGACCCAAGATGGGTGACGTATACCTAATTTTGGGGGCGTCACGGTTGGTATCGAGCTTAGAGATATGATCCTGGCTAAGATGTGAGATAATACTACTAGGAGGGAGGCGGGGAATACCTTCGCTAGTATGACCTACCTAAATTTATTTGGTATTTAATTGGTCGGTCAGAGTATAGGGATAATATGTGATATGTTAATTAACCCTTGTTTTGTGACAGTGTTTGAGAATGACATCTGAAAATGCTGAGATAAGCAATGAAGCACATGAGAGTGTTGATTCGGCTAAAACAAAAGGTAACGACCAACAACACGATAATAATCATCTTGGGTGGCAGCGGCTATCGAATAATGATAACCATCGTGGGGAAATTATCATGCTAATAATGGTAACCACTTGGTGGTAATCACGCATAAAGATAATAGAAGTGGAAATTGCAAGAGAAGAAGGTCATTTAGCCCAATTTTGTTGTGCACCAAAGTCAAGTCTAGTTGGGACGATGGCACCAAAGGTGGATATGGACAAAACAAAATCGTTGGTTTTAGGAAGTGCATTTTCATGACTTCTCAAAAGCGAGTAAACCGAAGCGAAGTTAGACGCGGGTTAGTTAATTATAAATTGCGAAGTCTATACCTTATAAGATACCGGTTCTACCCATTATTTTATCTCTCTTGCTTGCGTTCAACGTTTAAATTTGACTTCGGAGAAGTTAGACTTTGACTTATTGGTTGAAACTTCGTTAGTAGGAGCCTTCGTTACCGCTACTATTTTTAAATCTTGTTTGATTCAAATAAACACTTTCACGTTACCTGTCGATCTTATCTTTTTGAAAATACTTGCCTTTGAGGTAATTTTTAAAAACGATTGATTAACTACTCGTTATTCTTTTTTGTAAGGTTGTTAGCTTTCATATTCCTAACCAAACTTTGTTATCTGAATTCAAAGTAACCAAACCCTAAAGTTAATCATTGTTATATCAAGCCATAAGTAAAGAGCCCCGATCCTTTCGTTGTTGACTTCCTTGTGTGGAAACTGCAAAGCGGACTTTACGTAGGCGACGTCGTGAATGAAGATGGCAAGTATATAGGTATCATTGTGAGTGTCTTTATCTAGGTTAAGGGATAGAAGTCACATTTGGTATCAATGTGACGTCTTATCCAAGTTTTGGACGAAGTCACGAGTTTTGAATGATATTTCTATTATTGATAAATTTCTTGGCGTATTCTTGAAGACTTCCTAGCCTACCCTAGAGCGTGAAATCGAATTTTGTATTGATTGAGTCAAAACCCATTTCTTAAACCCTCAAATATTTCTTCAACTAAAAGGATCATTTTACGAGGATTATGATGAAAGTCATAATAAAAGCAATTGGACTAATGAAAATCATGGGTATATGAAGTATTAGTAAGTGTTATGATGAGTTATGTGGGTTATTATGTGAAAACATGAAAGTTTCTTAGAAATCACAAAGAGTTGAAAATTAGATTTTGGTGAAAAACGTAACATGAAATTCAATTGACCATATCTCCTATTATATTTTGAATTTTTGAGTGTGGTCAAGTCCTAGAGTTAGATCTATGAGTTACCTAACTAATCCAAGTGGAATTACTGGAAAAGGTGTTGTAGATTTTTGTGTGGACTGATTTTAGCAAAAGAGTGCAAAGTTGCAAAAACAGAAAAAATTTGCTGCCATGATTTTAGAGGGGCTGTTTCGGCCACTTAAATTATGAGAAAAATTTTGGCCTTTTTGGGAAATGAAGGTATATGGTATAAAGTACCTCCTGTCCAAAAATGAGCTCATTTCGACTTAAAATGAGCAAGTTATGACTATTTCAATATTTAGGTTTTTTAAAAAACGCTATAACTTGAGAGTTCTATAACTCTGATGACCATGAAATTTAAACTGGAGGCTCACATTAACATGTGTAAGGTCCTGCCAAGATTTGGGAATTTCTGGAGTTAACCTTGAGGTAGCTAATTTCTTAAGGAATTAATTAGAAATTAATTTTTGAAAAATAGTAAATGAATTTTAAAAATTCCGAGAAAAATATATTTTCATTATGGGACTATATTATGCTAAATCCCAGAAAAGAAATATTTTTGGGACTAATTTGGTATTTTTCATGAAAATAGTTTAATTCTGAACATATGAGTTAAATATGTTATGTGAAGTAATGAAAGTTGAAAATAGGATTTTATGGCTAGAGAATCCTATATAGAGTATATGCATATTTTTTTTGATGAGGATTTGATAATTGGTGATGATATCTTATGAGTATGGCGTTTTGAATGATTAAATGCATTATATGGTAAATCGTAAATAATTGAGATAAATTGTTTATAAATTTAAGAAGTATTGTTATAATATTAATGATATTAGATTATGAGATTATTAAGTGATTGATAACATGGGGATATTCTTGAATCTGGATAAATTATATTATAAATGTTTAATATTTATCCTTTATCTCATTTGATTGATTCTTTATATCATTATCCTCATGCTTATATTATGTTGAAAGTCATCTCGTGGCTCAGTGAAGTGCATAGATGGACTTGGTATGATTATGACCGGGGATTGTTCGGTATAATCATAACCGTAATTGAAAACACGATTATCTTTGTACGTAGTGCATGGATAATTGTGGTCGTGATACTTAATGAATACACGATTATCTTTGGTAGTAGTGCATGGATAATTTGTGGTCGTGATACTAATGAATACGATTATCTTTGGTACGTAGTGCATGGATAATTTGTGGTCGTGATACTAATGAATACACGATTTTCTTTGGTAGTAGTGCATGGATAATTTGTGGTCGTGATACTAATGAATACACGATTATCTTCGCCGTAGTAGTCATGGATAATTTGTGGTCGTGATATTAATGAATGAATACGATTATCTTTGGTAGTAGTGCATGGATAATTTGTGGTCGTGATACTAATGAATACACGATTATCTTTGGGTAGTAGTGCATGGATAATTTGTGGTCATGATACTAATGAATACACGATTATCTTTCGCCGTAGTTCATGGATAATTTGTGGTCGTGATCTTAATGAATACACGATTATCTTTGGTCGTAGTGCACGTAGTGCATGGATAATTCGTGGTCGTGATAATAAAGAATATCCTTGGCCTGTAGTGCAGGGATGATTCGATGATGTGGATTAATTATTGAGTTGAGTCTCAGCAATGAAATATTAATTCATGGATGTGGTAAAAGTCATCTTTGGTCGTAGTGCATTGATAGACTTGGTATGATTATGACCAAGGATTATTCGGTATAATCATGACCGTAATTGAAAACACGAATATCCTTGGCCAGTGGTGCATGGATAATTCGTGGTTGTGATACTATTAAGGTGCGTCTCGGCATTATTGGTTTTGAGTTGTATATCTTGGCCTTTGTAGTGCAAAGATGAATTGTTAATGAATATCTTTGGTAGGATTGCGAAGATGAATTTAAATGATAAAGGTATTCAAAGTATCCTCACCTCTTTATCATACCAGTATCGTACCACTAATTTCGAGGGTAAATTCCATAAGGAGGGAGATTGTGAGACCCCAGATTTTATCAATAAAGATTTAAATTTTGTCGAAATAATTTTTAATATTATGGTGTGAATTTGAGATAATATTATAGTTGTGGGTAGTATTTATAAATTTTGCAAAAGTATGCACAGTGGTTATATTATATTGATTGGTCGGGGAATATTGATTTAACGGGGAATATTAATGCATAACTACTCAATCATTGGTGGACCCCAATGTAATTATTATCGGATCGAGAAAACGACAAAAATATTTTATTGAAATAACGGCGGAAGTTTTACCGATTGATCTTGTTGAACTACTCGGTAGTAAAGAAATACGAATACGTGTGGTTGTATAGTAGCATACGGTATTGATTATTGATGCTTATGTGAGAAGTCACCGGTTTGATTCCATTATTGTCGATTAATAATATGAATTTTTATAAGCGATAATGACGTTTTGTTTTATTCGTATTATTAACGTAATAAAAGCGAAACATCTTTTATATAAAAGCGAGAATACTTTATTAAAATTATTCTATAAATAGAATATAATATATTTTATTATGCATAGTGTTGCATAGTGTTTTGCGTAGTGTTGCATAGTGTTTGCATAGTAAAATGTTTTTATATAAATAGAATATATTATATTTTATTTAAAAGATTTTGCTTTAAATATGGATATCAGAGATTAAAGTAAATCAATCGGACCGTTCATAGATTAATTACTATGCATTCTATTTTCCTATAAATGAAGCTCATTCCTTCATTATTTTCTTATTTAATTCACTTTGAAACTCTGTAGAGAGAAATTATAGAGAGAAGCTATAGAGAAAATCTATATAGAGAAAGAAAAAGAGTATTCGGTACTTCACTACATTGATATCAAAGTGTCTTTTACGGTAAGGGATAATATTTGTTGTATCCGTCGTAGTGGGGTGTTATTCATTCTTATTCATGAAGAGAACTTACATTATTCCATTCATTATTATTACATTAGAATAACTTTGTAAAAGTGGTATACCCTATACATAACTTGTGACATGCAGCATACCTATACTTGGTGAAATCTTATATTATTCCATTCTTATTTATTCATTTGAATAACTTTTATACGCTTAAATCCTCTATACATGGTGATCTTCTCTGTTATTCCATTCTTTATTATTACATTGGAATAACTCAGATACGCTGCATACCCTATACATAATCTGTGACACGTGGTTTACCCTATACTTGGTGACATTCTTCTATTATTTCATTGGAACATCCTGTCTCATGTGTTTTACACCGGACTGGTTCCGCCTTCTTTATTATTATTACATTGGAACATCCACATGCGTGTGTTTTACACCGGACACGGTTAAAATCTTTATCATTCTCGTTGGAATACCCGTCTGCGTGTTTTACAGGACCGGTTCCATTGTTTATAATTATTCAAAGATTTATTATTACGTTGGATCATCACGCCGGTGTGAATTTCACCTGACCTGGTTCCGTTATTATTATTCTGTTGGAATAACCTGTCTATGCGAAGTACCGCATGCATGGTGATTTCCTTTATTATTCCATTCTTTATTATACCAGTTGGTTAAAACTTTGACTTCTATACTCCATGAAATTAGTAGAATATTCTTGATATTTGCGTTTCATCCAAAGATCTTTCATGGAAATATTCTTACGATCATTCTTGAATTTTACTCTACAAAGCAAAGATCTTGTTGACAATTTGGACGTTAATAATTCCGGATAAAATAATTCTTGAACTTGTTTTATTGAATTATTATGTCATTGTCATTATCCTCATGTTATATTATGTTATCTTCGCTTACGATGCATAGATGAACTTAGTATGATTATGACCGAGGATCTTTCGCTATAATCAGCGGCTTGTTATAAATGATGTGATAAAAGTCCTCGGTGACATTGTAATGCGATGATGGATAGTTTTTGGTATAATTATGACCGGGGGTGATTCGGTATAGTCATGACCATTGATAATTTGATGAAAATCCTTGACCGTGGTGCGGGGATGATTAGATATTGTGGTTTATTCATTAAATCGAGTCTTAGTGATAAAAATTGATGAAAAATTTTAAAACCTAAAAGATAGTAGACTTTATTTTCTACTTGACTCTTTTAATGGATTGCGTATTCCACCTGCTAGATTAAACCGGGTTGTCTATTGTATTTTATCGGTTTAACATTGTTGAAGGCTAATGATAATTTATTACGCATTATCTTAGTCATAATATTTCTTCTTTGGGCTAGTTGAGCTCACCCTTTCTTTCACCTTTGTTTCTCTTGAAATTAGAATATAGGTTGGGACGAAGTCGGGGAAAAGAGTGATGGTCCCGAAGATAGCATTAGTAGTCCTCACTATTCTTTTTAATAGTGTGACAATAAATGTAATGAGGACTCCTTGAGTATGGATATTGTCTAAATGACAATATTCCTATTAGAACTCTCGCTTTATGTATTGTCGTATGTTATGTTACGATGATGTATAATTAAGTTTGTATTTGAATTTATGTACCATGTAAGTGGCGACCCAAGATGGGTGACGTATACCTAATTTTGGGGGCGTCACATTTTTACTTAGTTTCTCATACTAAATTTAATAACATTTAAAGTTTTTCATACTGCTTTAATTTGTATTCATTCGTTAACATCAAGTATGCTTAAATGTTAATCATATGCTTACAAGTATGCTCAAGTCATATGCTTACAAGTATGCTTAAATGTTAATCATATGCTTACAAGTATGCTCAAGTCATATGGTTACAAGTATGCTCAAGTTATATGCTTACAAGTATGCTTAAATGTTATCATATGCTTACAAGTATGCTCAAGTCATATGGTTACACGTATGCTCAAGTCATATGTTAACATTTATAATGTTGTCTGTAGTAGGTACCGTGAAATCATGGACCTCTATTCAGACCGTAGTTGGATGGCACAACGAAAGTCAAGTGCCCAGATAGGTGCTACAGCTGAATTTTGAGCTGGTTGCCAAGTGTTTTTGGAGTATGCGTATAGTCACCCGAAATGTATGAATGGTAAGTCGCAGATACGATGTCCATATTTGAAGTGTAAGAATGTAAATTATATGGACAGAGACGTGGTAAACTATCATTTACTTGTTTTTAGGTTCATAAAAATTACGAAGAATGTTGGTGGGCACATGGGCAGAGAAGAGATGGTGGCATCACAGAAGTACACAATTCGGGCAGTAGTACTCATCGAATGAATGAAATGGTTCATGATATTGCAGGGCCAGATTTTGATTAGAAACAAGGCAGAGAGCAACCTATGAATTCTGATGCCAAAGACTTCTTTAAGTTGTTAGACGAGGGTAACGAGCTATTGTGGCATGGTTGCACCAAACACAGTACATTGTCTGCAGTGGCGACATTACTTAAAATTAAGGCTGATCACAACATGAGCCATGAGTGTTTTGAGTCGCTCTTGAAGGCCATTAAGAGTATGTTGCCTGACGGTGAGAAATTACCTGGTAACTATTACTTTTGTAAGAAAATGGTGAAGAAGTTGGGTCTTAGATACCAAAAGATCGATGCATGTCCCAACGAGTGCATGTTGTTTTATAAGGAAAATGAACAGATGACAAGGTGCACGTTTTGCAGTCATGATCGGTTTAGGCCTAATAAAGAGGGTGTGACTACAAAAAAATCATGTATACCGTTTAAGATTCTAAGGTATTTTCCAATAACACATCGGCTAAAAAGATTGTACATGTCTTCAAGAATAGCTGAACGTATGAGTTGGCATGCGAAATCTCCAGCTAAAGATGGAGAACTAAATCATCCTACAGATGGGCAGACTTGGAAAGATTTTAACTTAGCACATCCTAGGTTTGCATTGGAACTTAGAAATGTGAGGCTTGGATTATCCACCGATGGTTTCAATCCGTTTGGCTGCTCAGCTGTTCCGTACTCATGTTGGCCTGTGATTGTTACTCCGTACAACTTGCCTCCTTGGATGTGTATGAAATAGCTATACTTGTTTCTTTCACTCGTGGTTCCTGGTCCTAAGAGTCTTGGAAAGAAATTAGATGTTTACTTGAAACCTCTTATAGACGAGTTGAAGGTATTATGGGAGGATGGAGTACAGACTTGGGATGTTGCAACGAAAACAAATTTTAACCTTAGGGCAGCGGTTATGTGGACTATAAGTGACTTCCCAGCTTATGGTATGTTAGCTGGATGGAGTACACACGGGAAGTTGGCTTGTCCATATTGTATGGAGCATACAAAGTCGTTTAATCTATCAAAAGGTCCAAATCGTAGAGTTGTCGTACAAGGGCATGTACGGGGGTCATATTCACTTGTTCAAGTGCCGTTGGTTTGATTCAGAAATAGGGATACGTGTTGACAGACATGGAATCGTTGATATTGACCTCCATAGGTCTGCGTACTCCAACGAACCGGTTGTTTTACCAACTCAAATAGTACAAGTATACTACACTCATATTCCTGTTAGGAAAAGGGATAGAGCGCCTACAGATTGGCAAGTTATAATTCATACTCCCGCGCGTAGTCGTGTAGAAGTAGTTGATGGAGAGATTTACCAAGAGCAGATGCTTCATAGTCAAACTATAATAAATGTGGAGGACGACAATGAAGTAATCCAGTTAGATGGTGGAGATGAACCACATGAATTAGCTCCTGAGTCAATACTTGTGTCAGATGACATTGATACTGAGGAGGAAGAGTTATTGACTGAATCTGACACTGAATCTGAAGCAGATGATGGTTATGAATCTGCAAGACGTATACAAGATGATTCTGAATCAGACATTGACACTTGAACAAATGAAATGTATGTTTAGCATTACATGTTTTTTATATCATTGTCATGTTTTTATTTATTGTCATTTTATATTCATATATATACATGTTTATATCATTGTCATGTTTATGTACTAAACTATTTAAATGCAACTTTTGTTTATTTTCATTTTATATTCATATATATACATGTTTATATCACTGTCATGTTTATTGTTATTTTATATATTCATATATACATGTAATCAAATATAACTGACCCCAACATCTTGAAATTTGTAATATACAGATGGCTTCTGAAGCAGCGCAGAAAAAGCGCGGCTTGGGTAGGGGGCCTAATCATGTGCCCAAGGTCCCTACTAATCCGGACGATTAGATTCTTATTCAGATTCACCCTACTCCAAATATCACATACGTCCCGCATCATTTATATATAAGCATTTTAGATTCCATTTTTGTAAGATATATAAAACTTAGATGTAAATTGGTTTAATGTATCTACTTATCGTTGATGTAAATTATTGTATATTATAGTGATTTTTTAGATAATAAGATCGTCAAGTGCATATCATAGCTGTGTTTACAGAATTGGCCTACATCTGTGATTACGTGGCGAAACACCTCGTCACCCACAAGGATCTTTGTTTCAATGAATTTCGTGGTATGTTTTTTAATTATGACGGATAATATAATATTCAAAGGATAATTGTTTAGTAATGTTATTATTATTGTTTTATTTACAGAAACGGTATAGATGGGAGGACGCGCAAGCTTCAGTGATATAGACATTATTCTGGCAGAAGTGCGCGGTCCGCACCAAAGATAATTTGAATAAAGAATGACAAAATGCCCTTCACAATGCATCGATCAACCATCCAGGCCAGGGCGAGGATTATATGCACGAGTATTGTCCTTGGTGGTGCACCCAGTCCATATGGGCTAAGATGTGTGCCCAATGGAGAGCTGAGAGCTGGGTGAAAAGATGAAAGACTGCCGCCACCAACAGATCCTCAGGTGTACCTGATGGCGAAAAGGTTAAAGGAACATACAAGGGCAAAGAGATTTCACAATTACGCAAAGATATATCCTTTGTCGTGGAACGATTTACAAGTTTTAATATGTTTACAATCATGATTGAGAAAATATATCACATTTTACTTAGTAATATTGTGCTATTTTTTTGTATAGAGTCTCATCTCAAGGTCACCTATCCATTGGCTGGATGTGTATGTGGCCACCCGTGATGGTCTGCCTGATGCTATCTAGATAGCGGTAATAAGTTTTAACAATTTGATATTGTTTATCAATGCTAACAAAATTTATTTTTAACTATTTAATTGTTAACATGATGACAGGATACTTATAAGCGTTTATTGAATGAGTGCTATCCTGAAGGCACTCCACATCCGCCTATTGATCAAGAGTTGTGGGGAGGCGTGCATTGTGAAGAAGAACTACATTAAAGGTCAAGGACAACGATGACGCCCATCCTTCAAGGGCTTAAGCTGCTTTCTTACCCAGTCTTTGATCATCGAGCCATCCAACCTGCTCATACTCCTACCGACCATGTGAGAGCTATATGTCGAGATCGAGATCTTCTAAAGATATCGGGCGGGCATCTAGGGCTCTGAGTTCGAGGAGTTAAGCAAAGCGATGGCAGCAAAATGTGACAACATATAGGCATGACGATTTAGGTATAAAATTAATTTGTTGTATATATTGTCGTAATATACCAATATTAACATAGTTAGTATATATTTATAACTTATTTTATTATTTTGTTAATTACAGGGTGATCAAGGAGAAGCTAATCAAGACGCTGATGCTTGACGATCGATACAGCTGTGTTTTGTAGTTCTTTGAGAATTTTGTACTTTTATATTTATTCATGTTACTTAAACATTAGATTTATTTTATATTTATTCAATTCATATTGGTTTAAAGGTTTATATAGTTTATATACAAGTTTGGTGTATGTGTCGGTGGACGATTGATGTTTACATTGTTGTGAAAGATGTTTATATTATTGTGCATGTGTGTTGGGATAGAGCAGGTACAAAACAGGTACAAGTTTTTTGGGAATTCTGCTAAACAACAAAAATTTGGTTTTTTAGTTTTTTCAAATCGGCGATCGATGCACGCAGTCATCGATATTCATTAGCTTATCGCTAACGTTCGAGGGTATCCGTGAATCGCATGCACATCTTGATTGCGATCACGACACGTGGACCACGTCAGCCTTTTGCCCCCGAAATATGTCGATTTCAGATTAATAATCGAAATAGCGAATTCGATTCGCTAATAATGGCCGCAGATATATTTGGCTAATAATAAGTCGTGTTGGTGTGCACATCACGACAGATTTTATCTGACGACGACTATCGTGATCGCAATGGTCGCCGATAGGTATCTGCGATCGAGCAATGTCACGATAAAGATCGCTAATAGACCATTTTCTTGTAGTGAAACTCAAAGAATTTCTAATCGTCTTAGAAATTATAGAATCAATACTTATCATAGTAAATTTAGATTTAGGAGTATGAAATGAAATAATATCACTTACATAATATGGAGTACTATGAAAAGAATATACGAAACTGCAAATGAATTTTCATCCGTCATGTAGTAATCCGCGTAGACAGATCATTTTCACAACTTAATAAAGAATGAATACAAAGAGTTATTCATCAGACATGTTGTAATCCGCGTAGACATGTTATTTCCATATATTAATAAGGAATAAAATAACTTACCGAGAAAGAATTAATGAATTTTTAATATTTCCACCAAATTGTGTCTTATTAAGTATTTTTTGTATGTTTCAAAATATAAATTTATTATAGACTTTTTAAGTTAATTTAAAATTGACACGTGTTTTTTAATTTAGTCAATACAATAACAAATGAGAATAAATTATATAATAATTGCCTATTTTACTCCATCCAATAGTACTAATATGGCATTTAAGTAAATATAAATGTAGAAGAAAAATAAGTAATTTAAATTACAATAATTTACGGATATAATTATTAGTAAAAATAATTAATCAAAATGGATTTGAAATCTTTTTTTTTCCTTCTAAATTACCTATATAACATATTGGTGTTGGATAGTGTAAAACAATAATTTTATAGTTCATCCTTATATAATTTATAGTGTAAAATAATAATTTTATAGTTCATCCTTATATAATTTATTTGGGGGTGGTAATACATACACACTCTAAATTATTGCTAATTGCATGCTTAATTATAAGTAAACGACTAGTTATTCTCTAATAAATGAGACCCTAATTCCTTTGTTTATCATCTTCTAATTTTGCTCTTTATCTTATTACACATAATAATTATAAAATAAAAAATAACTTAAACAAATACAAATATTATACAAAAGTAATTCATGGTTAAACAATATATAGTCTTTATCAAAAGAGAAAGACAACCTTAACCTCATATTGTCTCCTTCAAAAAAATATAAAATGTTAATTTCTTAAAAGAAAATTAGCCACACATAAAAAGTCATCTAATTTTTGGATAATAATACTAAATAAGCTATTATTCACCCTACACTCATTCATCAATTCAATTATTTAGTTATCAAAAATCAGGTCTCTGATAATAATAATAGCGACCGAGCATTTGCGACCGTACATTAATCTAGTCGCTATTTAATATCAGCGACCGCATGTGGTCGCTGAGAGGTCGCTTTAACAAATTTGCCTCATAAAATTTGGCACAAAATATTGGCGCCAAGGTTTTGTGCGACCACTTACTATCAGCGACCACATGCGGTCGCTGATAAGTCCATGTCATTAAATATTAGTGACCGCATGCGGTCGCTGATCAAATGAATATTAACAGTTTCAGTCATTCGTTCGACACAGCAGACTGAAGGAAAAAAAAAGAGGTCATAATAGAGAGAAGAGGGAGAAGGGGGAGAAGAGAAGAAGGAGAAGAGGGACACTGCCATCGCTGTCACCACCTCTGCCATCGCCACCGCTGCCCTCGCCGCCGCCACCGGTAATATCATATTATTGAAGATATCATTTAATTTGAGTAAATGAAGGGTTCTTCTACAACATTTATATGATCAAAACGTGGATTCAAATTCAAGAATAAGATTCATATATCAAATATAATTTGAACATAAAAAGAAACTAATTTTGTTGTGAATAGTACTCCGGCATGAATAGTACCCCGACATGAAAAAATTAAATTTAATAAGAAAGTTCAGACTAATATTTCAGTGAAATGATATTAGATGAAGCGCAAAACTCAAAGAATTTCTAATCATTTTAGAAATTATAGAATCAATACTTATCATAGTAAATTTAGATTTAGGAGTATGAAATGAAATAAAATCACTTACATAATATGGAGTACTATGAAAAGAATATACGAAACTGCAAATGAATTTTCATCCGTCATGTAGTAATCCGCGTAGACAGATCATTTTCACAACTTAATAAAGAATGAATACGAAGAGTTATTCATCAGACATGTTGTAATCCGCGTAGACATGTTATTTCCATATATTAATAAGGAATAAAATAACTTACCGAGAAAGAATTAATGAATTTTAATATTTCCACCAAATTGTCTTACTAAGTATTTTGTATGTTTCAAAATATAAATTTATTATAGACTTTTTAAGTTAATTTAAAATTGACATGCATTTTTAATTTAGTTAATACAATAACAAATGAGAATAAATTATATAATAATTGCCTATTTTACTCCATCCAATAGTACTAATATGGCATGTAAGTAAATATAAATGTAGGAGAAAAATAAGTAATTTAAATTATAATAATTTATGGATATAATTATTAGTAAAAATAATTAATCAAAATGGATTTGAAATCTTTTGTTTCCTTCTAAATTACCTATATAACATATTGGTGTTGGATAGTGTAAAACAATAATTTTATAGTTCATTCTTATATAATTTATAGTGTAAAATAATAATTTTATAGTTCATCCTTATATAATTTATTTTGGGTGGTAATATATACACACCCTAAATTATTGCTAATTACACGCTTAATTATAAGTAGCGACTAATTATTCTCTAATAAATGAGACCCTAATTCCTTTGTTTATCATCTTCTAATTTTGCTCTTTATCTTATTACACATAATAATTATAAAATAAAAAAATAACTTAAACAAATACAAATATTATACAAAAATAATTCATGGTTAAACAATATATAGTCTTTATCAAAAGAGAAAGACAACCTTAACCTCATATTGTCTCCTTCAAAAAATATAAAATGTTAATGTCTTAAAAGGAAATTAGCCACACATAAAAAGTCATCCAATTTTTGGATAATAATACTAAATAAGCTATTATTCACCCTACACTCATTCATCAATTCAATTATTTAGTTATCAAAATTAATGAGTTTATTGCTGTATTATTATTAAAAATAGGTTTTTTTATTTAATTTTCTTTGAAGGCGTGACCATTTTATGTTTTATAGGAACAATTATGAGTTTAAGCTTGTCTTTATTTTTGATAAAGTATTATGTAATGTTTAATTATTTTACATAATTAATGGTTATTCTTGTTTAAGTTATTTCTTGTTTTATAATTATTATGTGTAATGGTGATAAATGCCAAAAATAGAAGAAAGCCTAGGTTATTAATATTTATCTTATTTAGTAAGGACAAATTAGGCATTATGAGTGCAACTAGTAATCTAAGGTGTATATATATATATATATATATATATATATATATATATATCACTATTCTTTATTTTTAGAATGAATATTATAAACTATTTAAAAAATAATACTCATTATAAAATGTAATGTATAATAATTTTTAATAAATTATCTCAATTTTAAGTAAAAAAATATTAATTCACTTTTAAAAATTATAATACGATCTTATGTGACGCCCCCAAAATAGGTATACATCACCTATTCTGAGTCGCCAAATACATGGTACAGAATACAAATACAACTTAATTATACAACAGTCATATAAAATACGACATAACATAATCTAAGAGTTTTAATAAGGATATTATCATCTAGACAATATCCACACTCAATGGAGTCCTCATTACATTTATTATCACACTATTTCATAGAATAGTGAGGACTACTAATGCTATCATCTGGTTCGTTACTCCGTTCCCCGACTAGTCCCGGCTACGTTCTCATTTCCTGAAGAGAACAATGAAAGAAAGGGTGAACTCAACTAGCCCAGTAAAAAATATTATGACTAAGATAATGTAGAATAAATTATCGTTAGCCTTCAACAGTGTTAAACTGATACAATATAACAAACATCAAGTTTAACTGCACTGGAACAAACAATCCATTAAAAGAGTCAAGTAGAGAATAAAATCTACTATCTTTTATGATTTAAAAGGTTTTTCATCACTTTTATCACCGGGACTCAAACTTAATAAATAATCCACATCATCCTCAAGACTACTACCAATGATATTCATTAGTATTACAACCACAAATTATCCATGCACCACGGTCAAAGATATTCGTATTCATCAATGGTCATGATCATGCCAACAACTCGTCCATCAATGTACTACGGGCCAATGAGGACTTTTACCACATCATTTGTAATATTACTACCATGATTATACCGATAAATCCTCGTCATAATCATACCAAGTCCATCTATGCACTACAGGCCACAGATGACTTTCAACTTAATATAAACATGAGGATGATGACAATGATATAATAATTCAATAAAACAAGTTCTAGAATTAATTTATCTAGGAACCAATAACGTCCAAATTGTCAACATGATACTTCTTTGTGGAGTAAAATTCAAGAATGCTCAGAAGAATATTTCCATGAAAAGATACTGGATGAAGCGAAAATATCAAGGATATTCCACTAATTTCATGGAGCATAAAAACCAAAACTTTAACCAACTGAGTATAATAGAATATATGAAACTGCAAATGGATTTTCACCCACCATGCGATAGTCCACGTATATAGATCATTTCCACAATTTAACAAGGAATGAATACAAAGGATCATTCATCATACATGTGGTAATCCACATAGACAGGTTATTCCAACAGAATAATAGAGAATGAAATAATAGAAGAATTCACCATGCATGCGATAGATCGCACATACAGGTTATTCCCAACAGAATAATAAATAATAGAACCAAAGTCACGCACGCGAACGCATGCATGTGATATTCTAATGAATAATAAATAACGGAATCAGTCAAAATTAAATTGACCGATGGATATTCCAAATGTAATAATAAAGAATGGAATAACAACAAAATCACCATGTATGCAGTATGTGATAGAAAAGTTATTCCAACATAATAATAAAGAATGGAATAATGTAAGAATTTCACCAAGTATAGGTAGTCATGCGTATACAAGTTATTCCAATGTAATAATAAAGAATGGAATGACGTAGAAGAATTTCACCATGTATGCGCAGATTACACATAATCAAAGTTATTCCAACATAATAAAGAATGGAATAATGAAGTTCTCTTCATGAATACGATAGAAATAATACCCTTTACCTTGTAAGAAACCGAATATAGAGTAGTGAAGTAGCAGAAATACTTTTCTTCTTTCTCTCTATAGTTTCTCTCTGTAGTTTCGTTGAATTCGTAAGAAATAATGAAGGAATGAGCTTTTATTTATAGGAGAATGGACCTGAATAGTAACTAATTCATGAAATCTCATTCAGTTGATTTACTATGCAGATTAATAAATTATTCTAATAAAACAAAATTTTTAAATAAAATATAATATATTCTATTTATAGTCTAATAAATCAAATAACTTTATAAAAGTATTATGTTTTATATAAAAGATTTCGCTTTTATTACATTTATAATAATAATAAAACAAAACTTATCACCTTTATTATAATTCACAATATTAATCGACTGTGTCGTTCCTGTGAAAGAGGGCTTTCAATAAGGATTTCTCCCTATCATGCCGCAATTAGGTGACCAAACCTCTCTTTCGCGTAACTTCTAGACATCGTTAATATTACAAATAATAATATTAATAACTTTGTTATCTCAATTATTGATTTAATAATATATAAAATATCGATAATAATTGAATCAAATAACGTGAGATACTATACAACAATTATCTGTAGCAATAATTGAACAAAACCGAGTGACTTCTTACGTAAAGCATCAATAATCAATACCGTAGTGCTACTATGTAACCATGCCAGACATCGTACTTTTACTACTCGAAAGTAGTTCAACAGCTTTTAACGGTAAAACTTTCGCCGTTATTTTCATAAAATATTTTTGTCGTTTTCTCAATCCAAATAATAATTCCGCCAGGGGTCCACTAATGATTGTGCCGTCGTGTGGATATTCTCCCACAAAAAGAATATTTCCCGACCAAACGAATATTATACAACAACTTGCATACTTTTAAAAATTTATAAATATTACCCACAACTATAACATTATCTAAAATCCATACCATAATTTTGAAAAAATATTTTGAGAAATTTAAATCTTTATTCATAAAATTTGGGGTCTCACAATCTCCCTCCTTATGAAATTTTGCCTCAAAATTTACGTGACGCATTCTCAGTGTACGTCAAGAGGTGAGGATATCTTGATTTCATTTGATTCTAACTCTTGAGGTATAACCTTTGAGTGTTGAATACGATCCTTCTTATCCAAGATTTTAACACGTATTTCTTCATACGTTAAATCTTCTGCTATCTCGTCTAGTTCTAATTCAATAATGTGGTTCGGGTCATCCACATATTTACGTAACATCGATACGTGAAAAACATTATGAACATGCAACATACTTGGCAGTAAAATGTGTCTATAGGCCACAGTTCCTACTCGATCGAGGATTTCAAATGGGCCAATTAAAATCGAGGGTTGAGATAACGCCTTCTTGAACATTCATCACCCGTGTGTGTAGTTTGAGCGGCTTTAACTTTATATCGATTAAAGTCGATTCTACTCAGATATTCGTTATCTTCACGTGGGTCCTGTAGTCTTTAACTCCATCTTCATCATTTGTAATTTATACGAAATGGGTTTTTGTGTTAACAACATCGCACTCGTAAACGCATACGATCTTCTACTCAACGCGTTAGCTACCACGTTCACTTTTTCATGATGGTATTGAATGGTACGATCGTAATCGAGCCAACGTCTTTGGCGCATTATAAGTTCGTTTTGGTTGAAGAAATATTTAAGGGTTTTAGAAATGGGGTTTTGTACTGGGGTCAGTACAAAATTTGATTTCACGCTCTGGGGTAGGCCAAGACGTCTTTAAGAATACGTCAAGAAATTTAGTAACGATAGAAATATCATTCAAAACTGTGACCCTCATCCAAGACTTGGATAACACGTCACATTGATACCTATCAACTTGCCATCGTCATTCACAATGTCCCCTACGGAAAGTCTGGCTTCGGTGCATTCCACACAAAGAAGTCAACAATGAAAGGATCAGGGCTCTTTACTTATGGCTTCGATATAACAAAGTTGATTAACTTTAGTGTTTTGGTTGCTTGAATTCAGATAACAAAGTTGGTTAGAATATAAAAGATAACAACCTTAATATAAAAAATAATATGAGAAGTTAACCAATCGATTCCTAAAATTACATCAAAGGCAAGTATTTTTAAAGAGATAAGATCGACAGTAACGTGAAAGTGTCGATTTGAATCAAACAAGATTTATAAATGCGAATGTAACGAAGGTTTCTCCTAAATGAGTTTCAACAGATAAGTCAAAGTCTAATTTCTCAAGAGCCAAGTTCAAACATTGAACACAACTAGGTGAAATAAAAGAGTGGGTAATCTCCAGATTTAATAAGGTATATACTTCGCAAGAGTTTATAATTAACTTACCCGTAATAACTTCGTTCGGGTTCCTCGATAAACGCCTCACTTAAACTATCGAATTTTGCTATGCTATAGAGTACATTCCACCCTTAATTGCTTCGCCACATTCTCGATCCATGATTTGAATCATTATTCTCCGATCCATATCGAATTGGGGTCGACCGCCTCCGCATGTGGTAATTCGAATTCGATGTTGGATTCTCCCAATTGTCATTCAAAAAGAAAAATCCATTTAATCCATTTTGGCCTAATTGGATCGGACGCCTTTTTTACAATATCTACTACGTCAGCGCCTTTTACCCATGCATCATCTATTCTCCTTCATTCGCTTATTTCTTCTTTCATCGTAACTTTGATCATATCATTCTCGATTCCAAAATTCTAATATCTTATACTCGCCAAAGAGTGCTTCATGCTCAAGCATCGCACATCGGCAAATATAATTTTTAATTGTTACATCTCTTTCGCTTCCTGACATCACCGCCGCTTCTTCAAATTTCGCTTCTTCTAACTCATGAACACGATTTTATAATTCTAAATTTTGATCATAAAATTCTTCTAATAAATTCTCCTCGTGTTTCTTTCTTCTTCTTTTCTTCCTTACTCTCACCGCTACCTCTCGCAACTAGCTCTGGTGTGTAACTATTAGTTCTTCACTCACCACATAGATATCTCTAATTTCTTCTTCGTCTGACATCACATTAACCTGGTTAGTGATTAAAGGTGTCTCAACAGTCTCACGTGCTTCATTGCTTATCTCAATATTTTTGGATGCCATTTTCAAATACTGTAACAAAATAAGGGTTAATTAACATATCAAATATTATCCATATACTCTGACCGACCAATTAAATACCAAATAAACTTAGGTAGGTCATACTAGCGACGGAATTTCCCATCTCTCTCCTCCTAGTTCTTGCCTCACATCTCAGCTAGGGATCATATCCCTAAGCTTTGATACCAACTGTGACGCCCCCAAAATAGGTATACATCACCTATTCTGAGCCGCCAAATACATGGTAAAGAATACAAATATAACTTAATTATACAACAGTCATATAAAATACGACATAACATAATCTAAGAGTTTTAATAAGGATATTGTCATCTAGACAATATCCACACTCAATGGAGTCCTCATTACATTTATTATCACACTATTTCATAGAATAGTGATGACTACTAATGCTATCATCTGGACCGTTACTCCGTTCTCCGACTAATCCCGGCTAAGTTCTCATTTCCTGTAGAGAACAGTGAAAGAAAGGGTGAGCTCAACTAGCCCAGTAAGAAATAGACTAAGATAATGTAGAATATATTATAATTAGTCTTCAATAATGTTAAACTGATCAAATATAACAAACATCAAGTTTAACTGCAGCGGAATAAGCAATCCATTAAAAGAGTCAAGTAGAGAATAAAATCTACTATCTTTTATGATTTAAAAGGTTTTTCATCACTTTTATCGCTGTGACTCAGCTTAATAAATAATCCACATCATCTCTCAAGACTACTACAAGGATATTCATTAGTATCACAACCACAAATTATCAACGCACTACGCCAAGGATATTCGTGTATTCATCAATGGTCATGATCATGCCAACAATTGTCCATCAATGTATTTATGGGCAATAACGAGGACTTTTACCACATCATTTATAACATTACTGGCCATGATTATACCGATAAATCTCTGGTCATAATCATACCAAATCCATCTACGCACTACAAGCCACGAGATGACTTTTTAACATAATATAAACAATGAGGATGATGATGACAATGCTATAAGAATTCAATAAAACAAGTTCAAGAATTAATTTATCCAGAACCAATAACGCCTAAATTATCAACATGACACTTCTTTGTGGAGTAAAATTCAAGAATGCTCGTAAGAATATTTCCATGAAAAGATATTGGATGAAGCTGCTTAAATATCGAGGATATTCCACTAATTTCACGGAGTATAAAAGCCAAAACTTTAACCAATCGAGTATAATAGAATATATGAAACCGTAAATGGATTTTCACCACGATGCATTAATCCACGATATCTGCATCATTTTCATAATTTAACAAGGAATGAATACAAAGGATCATTCACCACGCATGTCAGAATCCATTACATGCAGGTGCTATTCCAAATGTAATAATAGAATCAATAATGTAAAAAATTCACCACGCATGCGATAGATCGCATTTGCAAAAGTTATTCCCAAATGTAATAATAAATAATGGAACCAGTCACGATAAACGCAGATGATGTGATATTCTAATGTAATAATAAATAATGTAACCAGTCAAAGTAAATTGCAAGACCGTATGTGATATTCCAACATAATAATAAAGAATGAATAACAACATAAATCACCATGTATGCGAGGTACATCAGATGGGCAGATTATTCCAACATAATAATAAAGAATGGAATAATGTAAGAATTTCACCAAGTATATAGTAGAGTCCACAGATACAAGTTATTCCAATGTAATAATAAAGAATGAAATAACAGAAGAATTTCACCACGATGCAGTCTTGATGTATGCATTATTCCAACATAATAATAAAGAATGGAATAATAGAATAATTTCACCAATATAGTAGTATTAAGCAGATACAAAGTTATTCCAATAGAATAATAAAGAATGGAATGAACAGAAGAAGTTTACCACGTATGCGGATTTTGATGTAACAAGTTATTCCAACATAATAATAAAGAATGTAATAATAGAGTTAGTTCTCTTCGTGAATACGAAAAGAAATAACCCCCTTACCTTAGAAGAAACTAGATATAGGAGTAGTGAAGAAGATAATACTTTTCTTCTTTCTCTCTATAGTTTATCTCTGTAGCAGTTTAATTGAATTCAAAGAAATAATGAAGGAATGAAGCTTTTATTTATAGAAGAATGATTTCAATAAGAATTCAATTCATTTAACTATCCGATTGATTTCGATTTACTACGCAAGATTAATAAATTATTCTAATAAAATAAAATCTTTTAAATAAAATATAATATATTCTATTTATAATCTAATAAAACAAATAACTTTATAAAAGATTCATTTTATATAAAAGATTTTTGTTTTATTACATTTATAATAATAATAAAACAAAACTTATCACCTTTATTATAATTCACAATATTAATCGACTGTGTTGCTCCTAAAGGAAAGAGGGCTTTCCAATAAGAATTTCTCCCTATCGGCCGCTAGAATTAAATTAGGTGACCAAAACTCTCCTTCGCTACAGTAACTTCCAGACATCGTTAATATTACAAATAATAATATTAATAACTTGTTATCTCAATTATTGATTTAATAATATATAAAATATCGACAATAATTGAATCAAAAAATTGAGATACTAAGCAATAATTATCAGTAGTAATAATTAATCAAAACTTAGTGACTTCTCAACGTAAAGATAAATAATCAATACCGTGTGCTACTACGCAACCATGCCAGACATCGTGACTTTTACTACTACCGAAGTAGTCAAAATGTTTTAATTCAGAAACTTCCCGCCGTTATTTTCATAAAATATTTTGTCGCTTTTTTCAATCGATAATAATTCCGTCATGAGATCCAATTAACGATTATGTCGTTGTCATTTAATATTTTTAAACAAAAAGAATATTTCTAACCAAACTAATATTATACAACAACTTGCATACTTTTCAAAATTTATAAATATTACCCACAACTATAATATTATCTCAAATTCACACTATAATTTTGAATGAGGTCTCACATCTTAATTATAATTTGAAACGGAAACAGTGGTAACATTATTTACATAACACACTTTTACATATACGTACTCCCTCCGTTACTTTTTATTTATTAATTTTTTTTGCATAGATTCTAATAAAAAAAATATAAATTAGTTTTTCATATTAGTGCTAAACACTACATACTAATATTTCATATTTCTAATAATTTATAAGAATAACACTGAAATTTGTACTTAATTTAAACAGTTAAACAGCATATCAATTATATTTTTAATCTTAATGTGTTTCATCTTAAAACCTCAATCAAAAAGAGATAATAAACAAATACTTGTAAAACATGGATGACAATTAATTAATCCTTTTATTTTATTTGTAATAACACCAACGTCGGCTGTTTTATTTTTTCCCCAAGAACAAACTCTTTATTTTTTAATTAATATTATGTTCTTGATTTTTGAATTTACAGAAGTTGAATTTAGAAGATAAAACAAGAAAATTATAAACTTGGAAGATTTATAGAAAAATAAATTTGGAGGATAATATATGAAGAGCGAAAAATTTGAAACTTAAAAGATAATATAAAAATATCTTCAAACTTGGAGAGAAACGTATAGATCTTATGTTCAATATTTACAATTGTCCGATAATAAAAGTCTCTTTCATAACAAATTAAAGACATCTATCCAAATTCCAAAATACAAGACAATGAATGGACACAACTTTTCAAAAAGTTGTGAATGATTGTAACCTTAAATACGGGTTAAGGACGTGTCTCTTGTTAAATGAAGGGATCCGATTAGCATGAAATTTATTTTTAGTAAGTTGGTTAATTAACCAATAGAATGCTGACACATATAGAATATCGCCTGCGTGTTAGCACTCTATTAGCCAATTGACCAACTTATCCAAAAATAAATTTCATGCTAACCACTTCCTAAAAGAAGATATTCTAATCAATCAATTCTTGACCTCAAATCACATCAATTTTCAATTTGAAAAATTAGTTAGTTAACTCAATTAATTTGATGAGTTATTACGGTTAAATTAAGTTAATTTCATCTTTCTCTTTCTCTTTCTCTTCCTCTCATCTTCATCTTTCATATCCCTTTTTGAGGAAATCATAAATTATAGATGCAATTCGAATTTCCTCCTCCATGTCCCTTTTCCATTCCGACTTCTAATGATTTAATACTTGACTTTGTAAAAGTAAAGTTGTTGATTCAGTTGAAGAAAAACGACAACTTCATTGCCAACGATATCAGATAATTTACTGGGTCTAAACTTCCTAACCCACATAATTTTGTAGACATGGCTGGTCCTTGTTGAAGAAGAAGAAGATGTCATATTCAATCTTAATTCGAATGGAAAACCCTTGTTAAGACCTTTTTTCTCAAGGCTTCTATTCGGAGGTAAATAACCATTCGAGCAGTCATGTGACGCCTCCAAAATAGGTATACATCACCCATTTCGAGTTGTCAAATACATGGTACAGAATTCAAATACAAACTTAATTATACAGTTATTGTATAAAACACAACAAAATATAGGTGTGAGAGTTTTAACACGAATATTATTTTTTAGACAATATCCAAACTCAAATGGAGTCCTCATTACAATTATTATTACACTATCTCATAGAATAGTCCACGACTAGTCCCGACTACGTTCTCATTTCCTGATGAGAACAATGAAAACAAAAGAGTGAGCTCAACAAGCCCAGTAAGAAATATTATGACTAAGATAATGCAGAATAAATTATCGTTAGCCTTCAACAGTATTAAACTGATAGAATAAAATAGATAACAAGTTTAACTACAGAGGAACAAATAATCCATTAGAAGAGTTAAGTAGAACATGATATCTACTATCTTCTATGATTTAAAAAGTTTATCATCAAGTTTATCGCTGAGACTCAACTCAATAAATAATCTATATCACTGAATTATCCATGCACTACGGGCCAATAATATTTATTAGTATCATGTCCACGAATTATCCATGCACTACGGGCCAAGGATATTCGTGTAATCACCAATGGTCATAATCATGTCAACAACTGTCCATCAATGCACTACGGGTCAATGAGAATATTTACCACATCATTTGTTATATTTCGGATCATGATTATACCGAATAATTCCTGGTCATAATCATATCAATCAACAGTCCATCTATGCACTACGAGCCAAAGATGACTTTTATCACAATATAAACATGAATATGATGATAATGATATAAGAATTCAATTAAATGAAAGCAAAAGATAAATTTTAAAGATTTATAATTTAATTTATCCGAATTTAATAATGTCCAAATCATCAATACGACATCGCTTTGTGGAGTAAAATTCAAGAATAATATTGTATCAAAATGATTTGGATCGAAAAAAATTAATTTTTGTCATAAATAGTACTCCGGGTGAATAGTACCCCGTGAATAATACTTCGGGAATAGTACCCCGTGAATAGTACTCCGACATAAAAAAGTTAAAACTTATCAAGAATGCTCAGAATAATATTTTCATGAAAAGATACTAGATGAAGCGCAAATTTCAAAGATATTCTATTAATTTCATGGAGTATAGAAGTCAAAACTTAACAAAATGAGTGTAGAATTCGTAATCTAAAATAAAATAATATTACTTACATACTACAGAGTATGGAAGAAAATATTATTTCATACGAATATTGAACAAAGATAATATCCCTTACTTAATATTGAAGCGAAGATAATATTCCTTACTTAATATTAAGCGAAGATAATATTTCTTACAAATATTAAACGAAGATAATATTTCATTGCGAATCTCGAACTAAATAAAATTTCTTACTTAATACGAAAAATAATATCGTGTTTAATATGAAATAAATAATACCCTTACCTTAAAAGGAGAGTATTTACATTTGGTAAAGCGAGAATATTCTGAAGAAAACTGCACTATTTTTTACACTCAAAACTTCCTAAAACTCGAAAAGAAATACGCGCCAATATTATAGAAGAAGAATTCTCTAATTCTGGTGTGATTTTTAATTCTAAACTAAGCATCCTATTTATAGGAGAATGGAATGATACTATTTAGAAAAATAAAATCACGGACACACAATAATTTTTATTCATGGCTTAATTTTACATGAAAATTTTCTCGAAATTTATTTTTCTATGCGCATTACATCGCGGCAACAAAATATTCTAATAATTTTTTTTAAAAATAAAATATAATATATTCTATTTATAATTTAATAAAACAAAACTTATATTATATATATATATATATATTTCCTCTTTCTCACGGCATTCCACCCCACTCCCTTTTTTTTCATGCCATCATCATACCACACACATTTAATCACACACCCCACACAATTATATATATATATATATATATATACACACACACACACTCACTCCCTTCCAAGGTATCTATACCTCACCCCATTTTCTTTCTTTTTTTATCCCAACCGTATAACACATTCACACACACACACACACACACACACACACACACACACACACACACTTACCACACACACGTCACACACACACACACACACACACACACACACACACACACACACACATATATATATATATATATATATATATATATTGTTAGAAATGAATTAATTGGAAGAAAGTAACCACCAAAATAAATGGTGGAAACTTAAGCCATTAAATTGCTTTAACACAACTTAAGTTATTGAAATGTAAATGTTAGTTGGTGTTATATATATTTTGTATAGAAAGAGCCGCAGAGGTAAGTTTTGGACAGAGACACCACATCTAATGAATTGATTTGATATCAAAAGAATTGTGGATGACCACTTGAATACAAGAGATTATTAATATATCTATTTTGTTCTCTTCTTAATTTACTTTATCTATCATTACACAACACGTTATCAGCACGAAGTTCTACAGAATTTTGGGAAGAAAATTATCTCAACTCACTGTAAGTATCATTTTATTAAAATTAAAGTTAATCATATATATATAGTATTGTTTTATTAAAATTAAATATGCTAAAACATAGTGTGTATATATATAAGAATAACTTTAAGGTGTTTATGTAATATGACCAAAGATGTCCCATATCAATGTTTTTATCATTAATAAACATTGAAAATTACAAACATATATACACATATATATATATATATATATATATATATATATATATATATATATTACTACTATATATAATAGTATGTGCTATGCAAGAGAGGCTACACATCCCGACTGAATATTATATCTACCATCATTTTTAGATATGTTTAATTATTACTAACTCAAGTAGTATTTCATATTATTGCATGTGTTTATTTTAGATGACAGATCTTAAAAACTTGAATTTGTCGCTTCGCATCTCGGGCAAGAATTAATTCCGTCATGGACCCTTGATGCTGAGATTCACCTAGAGGCAAAAAATCTTGGAGATACAATTAAGGTTGGCAATCACGCATCCCTGCAGGATTGTGCAAAATCAATGATTTTTATTCGCCATCATCTCCATGAAGAATTAAAATCTGAGTATCTTACTGTGAAAGATCCTCTTGTCTTGTGGAATGATTTAAAGAGAGAGATATGTGAATAAAAAATCTATAAATCTTCCAAAAGCTCGTTATAATTGGTTGCACCCGAGGTTGCAAGATTTTAAAAGTGTGAGTGAGTACAATTCTGCACTTTTTAAAATAATCTCACTATTAAAATTATGTAGGGAAAAAATCACTGATGAAGATATGTTAGAGAAAACATTTACTACATTTCATGCCTCGAATATGCTCCTGCAGCAGAAATATCGAGAACGTAAGTTCACAAAATATTCTGAACTAATATCATGTCTTCTAGTGGCTGAACAAAATAATGAGCTTTTGCTGAAAAACCACCAATCTCGCCCGACCGGTTCTACTTCATTCCCTGAAGCTAATGGAACGTCATTTGATAAACATAAAGAAAATTATGTTCGTGGTCGTGGTGGTGGTCGTGGGCGTGGCAATTATCGTTGGCGTGGAAGGAATAATCAATATAAAGAGGATCATACTCATAATTCTTCAAAAGGGAATAACACACCTTACCATCAGAAGAATAAAAATGGCAAGGGTTTACAAAATAAACCATCAAATGGCCATGAAAATAAGTGTTATAGGTGTGGAATGGAAGGTCATTTGTCACGTACCTATCATACTTCTAAACATTTGGTAGAATTGTATCAAGCCTCCATAAAAAAAAGGGAAAAGGAATTGAAACAAACTTTATTGATTATAATGATGTTGAGGATCCCATGAATTATCTTGATCTTCAAAATAGAGTGGATATGACTTATCTTGATGCCACTGATTTCTATGAGAATGTTGACGGAAAATTTGACAATTTGATTGGTGATGAAAATGTTCATACCAATTAATTATTTTCTTTTACTGCATCTTAATAAGTATAATTGGTGATGGAAATGTCCAAACCAAATAATTATTTTTCTTTTATTATATTATGGAAAGGTAATAAGTATTTTTATAAAGTTTAATTTATGTTTTGTATATATGAAGATGCATGGGTTCAATTGGTAAAATCAATTCCTAGATGACTATGAAAGATTTTTGTCTAGCGGACAGTGCAACAACTCATACGATACTCAAAGATAAAAAATATTTTTAAATTTTAAAATTATGCAAAGGCAATGTCAATACCATATCAGGTGCATTGAACTTGATTGAAGGTTCTGGAAGAGCGATTATAATATTGCCAAAGGGCACACAACTTTGTATTGATGATGCTTTGTATTCTTCTAAATCAAGAAGAAATTTACTTAGTTTTAAGGATATACGTTATAATGGTTATCATATTGAAACCAATAACGAAGGCAGTGAAGAATTTCTTTATATTACTTCAATTGTATCGGGCCAGAAGCTCATACTAGAAAAATTGCCTATTTTCTCTTCTGGGTTATATTACACTACAATGAGAACAATTGAAACAAATGTTCAGAATACACCGTAAGTGTTCGACCCAAAGGTTTTTATGCTTTGGCATGATCGCCTTGGTCATCCAAGATCTATAATGATGCAATCAATTATTGATAACTCCTACTGGACATCCCTTAAAGAACCGTAAGATTCTTTTAACTCATCGATTATTCATGTAGTGCATGTTCTCAAGGTAAATTAATTATCAAACCATCACATTCAAAGATTGTTGTTGAGTGCCCATCTTTCTAAAAAAAATTCAGGGTGATATATGTGGACCAATGCACCCACCTTGTGGTCCATTCAAGTATTTTATGATTTTAATTGATGCATCAACTAGATGGTCGCATGTATGTTTCTTTATTTACTAGAAATGTTGCATTTGCTAGACTTCGCTTTCAAATAATTAGGTTGAGAGCACAATTTCACGATTATCCAATTAGGAAAATTCGTTTTAGATAATCTTTGGTGAATTCACATCCCAAGCTTTTGATGATTATTGCATGTCAATTGGAATTGATGTTGAACATCCTGTTGCTTTCATACACATACTCAAAATGGTTTAATTGAATCTCTTATCAAGAGACTTCAAATTATTGCTTTCGACCTTTGCTTATGAAATCAAAATTACCAGCTTCTTGCTTGGGGTCATGCTATTTTACATGTCGCATCATTAGTTCGCATTAGCCAACCGCTTATCATAAATTCTCACCATTCAGACTTGTCTTGGCCAACAACCAAATATTTTTCACTTACGCACATTCGTCAGGTTTGTCTTATGTATCTATCAGACCCCACAACCCACAAAGATGGGTCCTCAACGTAGATTTGGAATTTATATGGGTTTTGATTCCCCATCTATCATTTGATATCTTGAACCTCTAACTGGTGATATTTTTAAGGAACGTTTTGAGGATTGTCATTTTAATGAAACAATTTTCCCACAATTAGGGGGAGAAAAATCGTTGCCTGAAGCACGATGTGAGATTACTTGGAATGTTTCGATGTTATCTCATCTTGATCCTCATACAAATCAATGTGAACTAGAAGTTCAAAGGATTATTCATTTGCAAGGAATTGCAAATCAATTACCAGATGTATTCACCGATAATCAAAAAATTGTGAAATCTCACATTCCAGCTACTAATACTCCAGCACGGATTGAAGTCCCTGTAGGATAATCAGTTAATACAACATCAAATGAATCAAAGCCACACCTGAAGCGTGGAAGACCAATCGGTGTTAAAGATAAAATTTCCCGGAAGAGGAAAGTACAAGAAAAATAAGTTGCAGCCTATAAAGAGGTTATACCCATTAAACAAACCACATAGATAATTGATCAATCCAAAACTTATGAACAAAAATCTCCTGAAAATAAAACTCTTGAAGAGTTATCTCTTGAAACAGATGAGTTATCTCCCGAAGAGGATCAAACACATGAAAATAATGAGATCTCAATACATTATGCACATACAAGAGAAGTATTGGATAGAAATAAAATTGTTGTCGATAATATATTTTCATACAAAGTTGCTCGCGATATCACCAGAAGTGGTGATTGTGACGCCCCCAAAATAGGTTTACATCACCCATTTTGAGTTGTCAATACATGGTACAGAAACAACTACAACTTTATTATTACAACAGTAAAACTGTGAGTTTGAATACAAATATTATCTTCTAGACAATATCTATACTCCTCATCACATTTATTGATACATTATTTTACAAAAATGGTGAGGACTACTAAACAACTCTCTCTAGAACTTTCATTCCATACCCCGACTGTACTCGCTATATTCTCGCCTCCCCGAGAAGAAAATGGAACAAAAGGAAAAGGGTGAGCTCAACTAGCCCAAGAAAGAATATTATGACTAAGATAATATACAACAAATTATCGTTAGTCTTCAACAGGGAAAAATCTAATAGAATACAATAGACAACAAATTTTAAATCAATATTCGCATGAAATAATAATTCATTAGAAGAGTTAAGTAGAGAATGCAAACTACTATCTTCTATGTATGAATTTAAAAGTTCATCGCTCATCTTTTATCCCGTAACATCAATCAATATATATCTCGAATCAAATATTCATCTTTGCACTACAGCCAAAGATATTCATCACCGGGTCATGTTCATCTAAACACTGCTCATCTTTGCACTACGGCCAAAGATATTCTTCAGAAATCATTCATCTTGCACTCTGTGCCAAAGATATTCCATAATATCATCATTTAAGACCGAAGATGATGAAAATATTTTTAAAGAAACGAATCCAAATGAAACAAAATGACAAGGATTAAGGATTAAGGATTCGTACTTTGTTTTATCCATGTCCAAAAATACCTTAAAAATAATCATAGTGGTGTAAAATTCAAGAATGATCAAAACATGGATACAATCAAAGCTAGTATCCACAATAGATATTTTAGACGAAAAGGAAAATTTTCATTTTTCGATGAATAAGGCCGTCAGATTCGTGAATAAGATCAGTATACGTGAATATAGTCAGATATCGTGAATAGTAACTCAAACACCAAAAGTTCCAAATTTGATAAAAACTTCAGATCAATATTTCAAAGATAATGATATTAAAGAAATAATATCATTACGAAAAATAATAATATCCCTCTCACAAAAGACAAGATTTCTAGTTAAAACACAGGATATCGACTATAACTTGAACTTGCAGTATAGCAATAATCAAAGTATACTCAAAATACTCACAAGAATACGCCGATAATATAGAGAGAAAACTTCAATTTAAAGGTGTGATTTTTAATTCTAACCTAAACACCCTATTTATAGGAAACGCTTAGAAGACCAAAGCGTAAAATTTAATATAATATTAATATATATAAAAATTTTCCTACGCACACTCTTATAAACTGAAATCAGCTCATTTCAACAACCAACCAAGCCCACCAAACATATCAAAAACGTTTTTCTAATTTAAATTATTTTAAACTTCCATAAATCAATTATTTCGGAGCTTCGGAACTTCAATAATTCATAATAAATAGCACTTTTATCATAAAATTCGAATCTCGCGAGTTTTTATAGAAAATTCAATTCTCTACAACTTTGCAGAAGAAAGTTTTTCCAAATTCCAAACAAAATTGACCAAATCCACAAACGGGAGATTTTAAATTTTATAATCAAATTTCAACCAATAAATGGGGTCCAATCGACATGTTTAACATGTTTTAAACATTTATTGCAACAAAAATACTCTTCCTCCTCGCGATACTCATATATCCCACATTCATTGTAAAATATCACCATTATTATATTATTAAAATATAATAATATATTTAAATGAATTATTTTATCGGAAAAAGATAAAATTTCAATTTTCAACAATTGTCACATTAAAATTTTCTCCATCTATATCCACATAAAATCAATATTTTCCTCATCATATGAATCAATAATTAATTATTCACAAATAATATTACGTAATCACAATATCGACAACCAAGCGGTTCAGGAAAAGGGGCTTTAATAAGAATTTCTCCTCATCTTGGCGCGCAATTAGGTGACCAAACCTCTCCTTAGACGTAACTTTCTAGACATTGCCAATAATGTTATCTAATAATATTATTCAGATAATATGAATTATTGCTTCGATAATAAAAAAATCGCGTGTAATGACAATTATCAAAAACAAAGAATATAAAATATCAACGCAAGCAATTATTAAATCAATAAAAATATTTGAGCAAGAATTACGTAACCATTATTGAGTAGTGTCTTCTTACGTAAGAATCAATAATTGGTGCAATACTGGTGTACTATCTTGTGTTTTAACCAAAAAAGTATTTTTAAAGATAATCTGTGAATAACTACGCTATTATTTTTAAACAACTTATATTTGTCGTTTTCTTCATCCAATCGCTTTCAAGTTATGGGGCCCATTAAAGATCGCTGGCTGTCAATGCATTTAATATTCCCCGACAGCAAAGAATATTCCACGACCAAACTAATATTTTCCGACAACAATGAATATTTTATAACCACTGCTATTTTTGAAATATTTCATGTATTTTACCCTAATTATCCACATTAATCAAATCAACCCTTACTATTTCAAAATAATAAATAGAGAAAATTAAATTTTATTTATTAATAATTTGGGGTCTTACAGTGATCATGAATATGAACCACAAACCGTTGATGAATGTCAAAGAAGAAATGATTGGTCAAAGTGGAAAGAGGCAATTCAAGCAGAATTAAATTCACTATGTAAACGTGAAGTGTTTGGACCTGTAGTCTGAACACCTAAAGGTGTAATGCCTGTTGGATATAAATGGGTGTTCGTATGTAAACGAAATGAGAAAAATGAAATTACAAGGTACAAAGCGCGACTTGTAGCACAAGGTTTCTCGCAAGGACCCGATATTGATTATGAAGAAACATATGCTCCTGTAATGGATGCAATTACATTCAGATTTTTAGTTAGCTTGGTAGCAAAAGAAAATTTGGATATGCAATTAATGTATGTTGTTATAGCATATCTATATGGATCATTAGATAATGATATCTACATGAAAATTCCTGAAGGATATAAAATGCCTGAAGCATATAATTCTACATCTCAAAGTATGTATTCTATCAAGCTACAAAGATCCTTATATGGGTTAAAACAATCCGGACGCATGTGGTAAAATCGCTTTCGATTGAATATCTTTTGAAATAAGGATTTAAAAATAATCTAATTTGTCCATGTGTTTTTATCAAGAAATCGTAATTGAATTTGCTATTGTTAAAGATATGTTCATGATCTAAATCTTATAGGGACTCCGGAAGAGTTAACAAAAAACAAAGAAATTATTTAAAAATGAATTTGAGATGAAAGATCTTGGTAAGACAAAATTTTTCTTGGCTGCAAATTGAACATCTTAGAATGGAATTCTTGTTCATCAATCAACATACACGTAAAAGTTTCAAGCAATTTTACATGGATAAGGCTCATCCTTTGAGCACTCCAATGGTGAGTCGGTCACCACTTGATGTTAAGAAAGATTCATTTCGACCACAAGAAAATGATGAAGAAACTCTTGGTCCCAAGTACCATATCTTAGTGCAATTGGTGCTTTGATGTATCTTGCAAATTTCACACGACTCGATATAGCATTTGCGTTAACTTACTAAGAAGGTATAGTTCTGCACCAACTCGAAGACATTGGAATGGAATTAAGCATATTTTCCGATATCTTCGTGGGACTACTGATTTTGGATTATTTTATCTAAATGGATCAAAATCACAGTTAGTTGGATATGCTGATGCGGGTTACCTTTCTGATCCACACAAAGGCCGATCACAAACAAGATATTTATTTACTTATGGAAATACTGCTATTTCATGGAGATCATTATATAAACAATTTTCATTACTTCCTCAAATCATGCAGAGATTATTGCAATTCATGAAGCGAGTCGTGAATGTGTTTGGTTAAGATCGGTAATTCAACATATTCGTGAGAACTATGGATTTTCATCAATCATAAATAGTCCAACAATATTATATGAGGATAATGTCATCAGATCACTCAAATTAGGGAGGCTATATCAAAGGTGATAGAACCAAACATATTACATCAAAATTCTTTTTATACACATGAGCTCCGGAAGAGTGGTGATATTGATGTAAAGCGAGATACGATCATGTGATAATTTGGTTGATATGTTCACTAAGCCATTATCCAATGCAACTTTTAAAAAGATGAGGCACAATATTGGCATGCTACGACTTAAGGATATTTTTACCATGAACATTGGTACCTACGTGAGGGGAGTAAATTTTCTGAATGTGCTGATTGTACTCTTTTTCCTTCGCTAAGGTTTTTTCCCATTGAGTTTTTCTTTGCAAGGTTTTAATGAGGCAATCCTATGGCACTAGAAGTTATACAAGAATATTGTACTCTTTTCCTTAGCCAAATTTTTTCTCACAGGGTTTTTCTTTGGTAAGGTTTTTAACGAGGCATATTCTTAAGAAGTGGTCATCTAAGGGGGAGTGTTAGAAATGAATTAATTGAAAGTAACCACCAAAATAAATGGTGGAAACTTAAGCCATTAAATTGCTTTAATGCAACTTAAGTTATTAAAATGTAAATGTTAGTTGGTGTTATATATATTTTGTATAGAAAGAGCCGCAAAGGTAAGTTTTGGACAGAGACACCACATCCAAGAAATTGATTTGATATCAAAAGAATTGTGGATGACCACTTGAATACAAGAGATTATTAGTATATCTATTTTGTTCTCTTCTTAATTTACTTTATCTATCATTACACAACATATATATATATATATAATGAGATAATTTTATACTGATTATTTTAAAAAATGACTAAGTGGGGGGTCCAAATAATACGCCAAACTTACAACAAATATTTCATAAAAATTCCCTCAATATTTTTAATAACATTTATTCATCAATAATATAACTTGCAATATTAACAACCATATCATTCCCAGGAAAGAGGGGATTTTTCGATAAGGATTTCTCCCTATTGGCGCGCAATTAAGTGACCAAACCCCTTTCCTCGACAAAACTTTCTAGACATTGTCAATAATGCAAATAATAATATGAATAACTTGTCATCTTAATTATTGATTTAATAATATAAAATATTGTGACAATAATTGAATCAATAACGTGAGATACTATGCAGTAATTATTGTAGCAATAATTAAAATAAACTGAGTGACTTCTCACGTAAGCATCAAATAACGTGTGCTATGCAACCACGCGTATTACTGTATTTTTCATCTCCGGGTAATTCGACAGTTAACGATAAAACTTTCGTCATTATTTTTATAAAAAGATATTTTTGTCGTTTTCTAACTCCGATAATAATTCCGTTGTGGGGTCCACTAATAATTATGCCGTCATACGAATATTCCCTGTTAAAATGAATATTCCCCGACCAATCGAATATTTTATAACAACTTGCTTACTTTGCAAAATTTATAAATATTACCCACAACTATAACATTATATTAAATTCACACCATAATATTCAAAAATATATTTCGAGAAAAATTAATATTTATTTATGAAAGTTGGGGTTTTACATGTTACCCTTTCATCCTTTCTAATTTAGCCCTTACACTTTTTAAATTCATATTTTAGCCCCTATTTTTTTTATTTTCTTTTCAGTTAGGCCCTTAAATTATCAAAAAGAAATTATTTTATTTATTTATTTTATAGCCCATTGTCCCAAACACCTAATGTCTAAAGCCACTAAAGAATTGATTGTCGAAGCTAAAGAGTATACTAGGTTTCTTGACGATGAAAGTGACCAAATATACTATGTTATTAATACATGTGATCATAGATATTTGAAACACAAGTAGGAAGAGCTTATGTGAGATATGGTTGATGCACAATATTACCTTAGAAAATTGGAACGTCTATATCAAGATGAACAAAGAAAAGCTAATGCAAGAAAACGTCAACAAGCTGAAGCAAAGAAACGTCAACAAGTTAAAGCTAAAGAACTTCAAAAGGCTACACATGGAGTGATTTCTATATGTTCTTCTATGTAAGATAACATCTCTTTATTAGAAGATAAAATTTCTTTCATAAAAGAAGTTCTTACTGATTTGCGGGGTACATCTTCAAGCAGAGCAAGAGAAAAAAGAGAGAATATTTTAAATTTTGGGGCTACAGACAGTTGTGACGTGTCCATGAAAATTCTTAAAGTTTCAAAAGTTGAACCACAAATTATGTATAAGGAAAAAAAATGAGGAAACATGTAACGTTGCTTTTATGTTGTTCGTTACCTAGGAAAGGACGATTCAAGTAGTTGATCCAATCCATGTTGACATTGTTGACTTCGTTGTTCCAGAAAGCTTATTTTCTGCACCTTTGAATACGAAAGTGATGCTCTCATCAATTCTCTTTCCAATTTTTTTTGAGTCTTATCTCGTGATGATGTTGTCAATGGTGTTCCAAAATATCCTTTTATTGTAGAGGAGTTCATTGCTTATTCTCTCATATTATAGAACTCGAGGTCGAGTTTTCTCCAACAAGAGGAGAATTATGGAAACTCCAAATCAACAACAAAGAAGATATTTTTTATATTTACTATTTGGAGTTTTTTATGTTTAATATAATAGTATTTCATGTGATTAATGTATTTTATTTATTAGTGGGGATTTAGGATATTAATTAGTGATTGAAATTTTTAATAAGGGTATTTTAGTTATTTAATATTTTATTATTACACAAGTAATATTAGGGTTTGAGTCTCTTTAAATAATGATGTACTCATAACAAGTTATTTAGAGTACAGAATAGTGATATTGAAGTTTTATTTTATTTATATCGTAGAGGTATTTTATCTTTCTTGGTGTTGATATGTGGAGTTGATACACATGAGAGATCCTAGTACTTAAACGTGGAGATAAAATCCTAGTTTATTTCCCGTTAATTCTTCATTATAGATTTGTCCTGCATTATCCCCTCACCACTAGATATGATACTAAGATATTTGGGTGACCTAGAAATCAATAAAAAAACAACTCTCAAACAAAAAAATGAAAAAAAGGATTCGAATAAAGTAAAACTTTATAAATTACTAAAATGATATCCTCGATTAGTTAAGAAAAGATTCCATCCGTGAGAAATCCTCTCTAACTATCTATAATCCCAAAAATAGGATCCAAACACATTTATTTATTAGGAGAACTTCAAATGAAAAAATAATAAAAAATAAATGAAGTGAAAGCACAATAATTGACAAAATATACTAGTTCTAAACTAGATTTAGTATAAAGATGAGACCTTTAATGTAAGACCCCAATTTTTTATGAATAAAATTTGATTTTCTTTATATATTATTCTAAATAGTAATGTGTTAATTTAAAAAATGTTATAGTTGTGGGTGATATGTGCAAATTATACAAAGTAAATATGTGACGCCCCCAAAATAGGTATACACAACGCATTCTGAGTCGCCAAATATATGGTACAAAATTCAAATACAAACTTAATTATAAAACTATCGTGTAAAATATGACAATACATAAATTGAGAGTTTAAACACGAATATTGTCTCGTAGACACTAGACAGACAATATTCAAACTCAAATAGAATTCTCATTACAATTATTATCACATTATTTTATAAAATAGCGAGGACTACTATAGCCACAATCTCGGACCATCACTCCGTTCCCCGACTAGTCCCAAATATATTCTCATTTCCTGAAGAGAACAATGAAAGCAAAGGGTGAGCTTAACTAGGCCAGTAAAGAATATTATGACTAAGATAATGCAGAATAAATTATTGTTAGCCTTCAACAGTGTTAAACTGATAGAATACAATAGACAATAAGTTTAACTGCAGCGGAACAAACAATCCATTAGAAGAGTCAAATAGAGCATGATATCTACTATCTTCTATGATTTAAAAGTTTATCATTAATTTTTATCGCTGAGACTCAGCTCAATAAATAATCCACATTATTGAATTATTTATGCACTACGGGCTAAAGATATTCATTATTATCACATCCACGAATCATCCATGCACTACGGGTCAAGGATATTCGTTAGTATCACTAGTGGTCATGATTATAACAATACATAGTCATAATCATACCAATCAATAGTCCATCTATGCACTACGGGCCAAAGATGAATTTCATCACAATATAAGCACGAGGATGATGACAATGATATAAGAATTCAATTAAGTGAAAGCAAAGGATAAATTTTAAAGATTTATAATTCAATTTATCCAGAGTTCAAGAATGTTCAAATTTTCAACATGATACTGCTTTGTGGAATAAAATTTAAGAATAATATTGTATCAAAAATAATTTGGACAGAAAAAAAATAATTTTTACCATGAATAGTACCCCGGGTGAATAGTACCTGAGTGAATAGTATCCCGTGAATAGTACTCTGACATGAAAAGATTAAAATTTAATAAAAATGTTCAGAAAAATATTCTCGTGAAAAGATACTCGATGAAGCGCAAATTTTAAGGATATTCTACTAATTTCAAGGAGTATAGAAGCAATACTTTAACAAAATGAGTGTAGAATTCGGAATCTGAAATGAAATAATATTACTTACATACTATAGAGTATGGAAAAAAATATTATTTCATACGAATATTAAACAAAAATAATATCCCTTACCTTAAAAGGAAAATATTTCTGACTGGTAGGGCGGGGATATTCTTGAAGAAAATTTATACTGTTTTCTACGCTCAAAGCTTCCTTAAACTCAAAAGAAATACGCTTAATATTATAGAAGAAGAATTCTCTGATTCTGGTGTGATTTTTAATTCTAAACTAAGCATCCTATTTATAGGAGAATGACAAGTTACTATTTGAATTTAGAAAATCATGGGTGCACAGGAGAAATTTCACGGGCGAATTCATGAATGAATTCAACGAATTTTTTTTGATTTTATTATGTTGCACTATGCAGCACTATGCAGCACATAACTATATATATATATATATATATATATATATATATATTACCTTATACATACATAACTATATATATATATATATTATATATATATATAAACAAAAATAAAATAACTTTCTCCAGATAATTTTGAAAAATGAAAAAGTGGGGTCCATGTAATAAGCTAAATTTACAACAAATACTTCATAAAAATCCCCTCTATTTATCTCAATTCACTTGGCTTCACAAAACACATTTATTCATTATTAATATTATAACTCGCAATATTAACAACCAAATCATTCCCAGGAAAGAATAACGTGAGATACTATGCAATTGTCGTCTCAATTATTGATTTAATAATATAAAATATTGCTACAATAATTGACTTAATAATGTGAGATACTATGCAACAATTATTGTGGCAATAATTGAGTAAAACTGAGTGACTTCTCACGTAAGCATCAATAATCAAAGATATTGTACAATACCGTGTGCTACTATGCAACCACGCATATTACTGTACTTTTATCACCGAGTATTTCAACAGTTAACGGTAAAACTTTTGCCGTTATTTTCATTAAAAGTTATTTCATCATTTTTAACTTCGATGAAGAATTCGTTATGGGGTCCAATTAATGATTGTGTCGTCGTACGAATATTTCCTGATAAACGGATATTCCCCGACCAAACGAATATTTTATAACAACTTGCTTACTTTGCAAAATTTGTAAATATTACCCACAACTATAACATTATAACAAATTCACACCTTAATATTCAAAAACGATATTTAGAGAAAAATTCATCTTTATTCATAAAAATTGGGGTCTTACAAAATAGTTATCGGAAAGTATTTGTTTTATCGAGAAATATTCTTTTTGGCAGAGAATATTCGTAAGACGACGCAATTATTAGTGGGCCCCATAATAGAATAACTTGTGGATATAAAAAGCGATAAAAATAACTTTTTTATAAAATAACGGCAAATTTTTTACTGTTAATTGTTGTAATACCCAATGATAAAGGTACAGTAACACGCGGTACTCTACGGTAGCACACAGTATTGCACATTATTCCTAATTATTGGTTTAATAATTTCTACAGTAGTAATTGCATAGTATTTCATATTATTGACTCAATAATTGTTACAGTGATAATTATGTAGTATTTCATATTATTGATTCAATAATTATCACAGTAACAACTACATAGTATTCTACGTCATTAAATTAATAATTGTCATGGAATAGTAACTCATATTATTTGAAAGGATATTATTATTTAGCACTATTGGCAATGTCTAGAAGTTTTGTCGAGGAAATGGGTTAGGTTATATAATTGCACGTCAATAAAGAGAAATCCTTATTGGAAAGCCCTTTCTTTCCTGGGAACGATATAGTTGTCAGTATTGTAAGTCTATAATATCAATAGTGAATCATTATTGCAGGATAAAAAAAAATTGATTAATTATGTGATGTGTAGGATAACCAATAGTAAGAAGTTGCCTACACTCGAAGGAAATAATGATCATATGTGTTATTTTGTATGTTTGGCTTATTCTATGGACCCATAGATCATCATCTAAGAGACACTTTCGTCAATAGTACTTGCCTTTATCGGACGTTAAACCACTTGCATTTTCACATTACAGGTGTCATGTGACGCCCCCAAAATTGGTATACATCACTTATTCTGAGTCGCCAAATATATGGTACAAAATACAAATACAATCTTAAATATACAACATGAGTTGTGATTTTAATACAAATATTGTCTTCTAGACAATATTCAAACTAAAAATAAGTCCTCAATACATTTATTATCACACTATTTCATAGAATAGTGAGGACTACTAATGCTATCATCTGGACCGTCACTCCGTTCCCCGACTAGTCCCTGCTACGTTCTCATTTCCTGAAGAGAACAATGAAAGCAAAAGGGTGAGCTCAACTAGCCCAGTAAGAAATATTATGGCTAATATAATGCAGAATAAATTATTATTAGCCTTCAATAGTGTTAAACTGATACAATATAACAAACTTCAAGTTTAACTGCAGTGGAACAAGCAATCCATTAAAAGAGTCAAGTAGAGAATAAAATCTACTATCTTCTATAATTTAAAAGGTTTTTCATCACTTTTATCGCTGAGACTCGGCTTATTAAATAAACCACGTCATCACTGCACTACGGCCAAGGATATTCATTAGTATCACGATCGCAAATTATCCATGCACTACGAGCCAAGGATATTCGTGTTTTCATCAATGGTCATGATCATGCCAACAACTGTCCATCAATTCACTACGGGCCAATGAGGACTTTTACCACATCATTTGTAACATTACGATCATGACTATACCGAATAATCCCTGGTCATAATCATACCAAGTCCACCTATGCACTACAGGCCACAGATGAATTTTAACATAATATAAACATGAGGATGATGACAATGACATAATAATTCAATAAAACAAGTTCAAGAATTAAATTTTAAAGATTTATAAGTTAATTTATCCTGAACTCAAAAACGTCCAAATTGTCAACATGATACTGCTTTGTGGAGTAAAATTCAAGAATGCTCAGAAGAATATTAAAAAAAATATTTCGAGAAATTTAAATTTTTATTCATAAAATTTGGGGTCTCACATGTCAAGCCTACTTTTTCACATTACAGGTGTCAAACCACTTGCCATTATGGTGTGGATTTGATATAATATTATAGTTGTGGGTAATATTTATAAATTTTACAAAGTACACAAGTTATTATATAATATTCAATTGGTCGGGGAATATTCGTTTTAACAGGAATATTCGTATGACGGCACAATCATTGGTGGACCCCACAACGAAATTATTGTCGGATTGAGAAAACGACAGAATTATCTTTTTATAAAAATAACGGCGGAAGTGTTACCGTTAAAACTGTTGAATTACCCAGTAGTAAAAGTATAGTAATACGCATGATTGCATAGTAGAACACAGTATTGGTTATTGATGCTTACGTGAAAAGTCACTCAGTTGTACTCAATTATTGCTACAGTAATTGCTGCATCATATCTCTCATATTATTGATTCGATTATTATCACAGTATCATCTGTATAATATGATATATTATTAAATCAATAATTGAGATGACAAAGTTATTTATATTATTAAATTACAATATTTACAATGTTTAGAAGTTCTGTCAAGTAAAGGTTTGGTCATCTAATTGCGCGCCAAGGAGAAATCCTTATAGGAAAGCCCCATCTTTCTTGGGAACAACCTGGTTGTTAAATATTGTGAGTTATAATATTAATGATGAATAAGTTCGTGTTGATTAATGATGAAATTGACAGTTTCATTGTGTTGGAATTATTAGTGTTAGTAAAAATCGATATTTATTTCGATAATAATTGATGTCTGGAAGTTATCGGGTAATTAATCGGATAAATGAGGAATTAATTGCTATTAATTCACATGATTATAACTATTTGTTCGCATGTGTGTACTATTGATTCACATTCATGTACTATTAGGGGAGTTGGTGCAAGATTGATAATACTTGCATGACTAAGTTAAAGATGGAGGTATAGATGGAGGTACTATACTGTTATTCGTATTTTCACATGATTATAACTATTGAATCACATGATTGAACTATTGATTCACCTTATTTACTATTAGGGGAGGTGGTGCAAGTTTGATAATACTTGCATGACTAAATTAAAAATGAAAAAAAAGTTGAAGGTATTGTACTGTAATTTTTTGAGCCCCAAAACGTGCAATTATCGAAACTATAATTTTCTATAAATAGAAGCTCATTCTTCCTTCATTTCTCACCAATTCACTAAATCTATAAGCAATTATTATAGAGAAAAATTATAGAGAGAAAGAAGAAGAGAAGTCTGTACTGCTACTCTCTATTCCAATTATCCAAACTTTATTCTAAGGTAAGGGTATTATTTCTTTTGTATTAATGAAGAAAGCTATTGTTATTCCATTCCTTATTATTATGTTGGAATAACTTTGCTATCAATGATACCACATACATGGTGAAATTCTTCATTATTCCATTCTTTATTATTATTCGTTGAATAACTTTATGCATCGCAGGCTATCGCATACTCGGTGAATTTTGTTGTTATTCCATTCTTTATTATTCTATTGGAATATCACATGTCATGCGGTTTACCCATGAACCGGTTCCATTCTTTATTATTACATTGGAATATATCACATGCATCACGGTTTACGCATGACCTGGTTCCATTCTTTCTTTATTATTCGTTAATATCACATGCATGCTTGGTTTACGCATTTACGGTTCTATTCTTTATTATTCATTGAGAATATCCCGTCATGCGGTTTACGCATTTGACACGATACCATTCTTTATTATTCATTTGGGAATAACACATGCATGCATGCGGCCTATCGCACGCGTGGTGAATTTTTACATTATTCCATTCTTTATTATTACTGTTGAATAACTTTTGTCCGTGTGGATTACCACATGCATGGTGAATGATCCTTTGTATTCATTTCTTATTAAATTGTGGAAATGATGCATCACGTGGATTCTGCATGGCGAGCAAAAATCCATTTGCGAGTTCATATATTCTATTATACTCGGTTGGTTAAAGTTTTGGCTTCTATACTCCATGAAATTAGTAGAATATCCCGGATATTTGCGTTTCATCCAAAGATCTTTTCATGGAAATATTCTTACGAGCATTCTTGAATTTTATTAACAAAGCAGTATCATGTTGATAATTTGGACGTTTTTGAGTTCAGGATAAATTAACTTATAAATCTTTAAAATTTAATTCTTGAACTTGTTTTATTGAATTATGTCATTGTCATCATCTTCATGTTTATATTATGTTGAAAGTCATCTGTGGCCTGTAGTGCATAGATGGACTTGGTATGATTATGACTAGGGATTATTCGGTATAGTCATGACCGTAATGTTACAAATGATGTGGTAAAAGTCCTCATTGGCCCGTAGTGCATTGATGGACAGTTGTTGGCATGATCATGATCATTGATGAAAACACGAATATCCTTGGCCCGTAGTGCATGGATAATTTGTGGTCGTGATACTAATGAATATCCTTGGCCGTAATGCAGGGATGATGTGGTTTATTTAATAATCTGAGTCTCAGCGATAAAAGTGATGAAAAACCTTTTAAATCATCGAAGATAGTAGATTTTATTCTCTACTTGTCTCTTCTAATGGATTGCTTGTTCCGCTGTAGTTAAACTTGATGTTTGTTATATTGTATCAGTTTAACACTATTGAAGGCTAAGGATAATTTATTCTACATTATCTTAGCCATAATATTTCTTATTGGGCTAGTTGAGCTCACCCTTTTGCTTTCATTGTTCTCTTCAGAAAATGAGAACGTAGCAGGGACTAGTCAGGGAACAGAGTGACGGTCCAGATGATTGGATTAGTAGTCCTCACTATTCTATGCAATAGTGTGATAATAAATGTATTGAGGATTTATTTTGATTTTGAATATGTCTAGAAGACAATATTTGTATTAAAATCATAACTCATGTTGTATATTTAAGATTGTATTTGTATTTTGTACCATTTATTTGGCGACTCAGAATAGGTGATGTATACCTATTTTGGGGGCGTCATAGTTGGTATCAAAGCTTAGGGATATGATCCCTAGCTGAGATGTGAGACAAGAATTAGGAGGGGAGAGACGGGGAATTCCTTCGCTAGTATGACCTACCTAAGTTTATTTAGTATTTAATTGGTCGGTCATAGTATAGGGATAATGTGTGATATGTCAATTAACCCTTGTTTTGTGACGGTGTTTGAAAATGGCATCTGAAAATGTTGAGATCAGTAATGAAGCAGATAAGACCGTTAAGTCACCAACGATCAATACCCAGGATAATGCGCAACAGGAAGATAATAATCCTCAGGTAAACAACAACACGATAATAATCATACCGGTGGCAACGGCCATCGGAACAATGATAACCATCGTGGGGAAAATTATCATGCCAAGAATGGTAACCACTTCGTGTTAGGTTTGTAATATTCATGAACGCAATCAAATTGCAAAATAATGCGAAAGCGTGTAAAAATCAGAGTTTAAAAAATTTACAAACCATATACCCGGATCACCCTTTATGCATAATTATTAATTAAACGAAAAGATAAAGAATAAAATCACACCCTTGAAGATCGAGCTTCCTCAGGTACAAGTTCACCTCCAAATCCTTTCGCGTTCAACTTGAATCCACCGGGTTTGGTTCCTTCCTTTGATCAACGTTAGCCACCCATATGTTTTGGCCTCTAGGGTGATCCACCAAGGAAAAATAAAGATTCAAGAAGAAGGGTGTTATGGCTAACCCTAGTTTTTCTATCTCTATAGAAAAACGCGTCTTATCCAACAAATTAGAATTATTTACGTATATTTTAATATCGATATAAGACTCCTCTTATAAAGATATCAAGTAACCCTATTAAAAATAAGGTATTATTTAATTAAACTCTTTTAATTAAATGGGCTCCTAATCTTATTAGAGATAATTAATTAAACTCCTTTAATTAATTTTCCTCCTAATCCTATTAGGAATAAATGAGAAGTACTTATATTAAAATAATTCCTAAACTCTTTTAGAAATTAAAATAATAATAATTGTAATAATATTAATAAGACTCCTCTTATTAATTTATATTTAATATTTCTAAAATATTAAATAATAAATATTAAGCTATTTAATTTATTCTATCACCATAGATTAAATTAAATATACTTAACATATATTATTACGATTATGCCATTAACTTCTTAAATAATTATTCTTCATTTTTTATGGTGTGACCCTTTAGGTTCTCCATATTAAACCTAGGTTATGAATAAATCAATTAGAACAATTCTAATCTTATTTAAATAAATAAATTAAACAATTAATTTATTTAAATAAATAATATTTATTCTGATATAGGATAAGCTCTCCTAGCGATCAACGACTTTCCGGATAATATAGATTTTAACATTAATCATAAAAGAACCTTTGAGTAAATAGTTTAAAATGCACAATTCAATCCTTCCACCATACTGATGTCCCAATTAAATATAAGGCATGGAATTCTTTGTCAAGTCTTATTTTATTTAATTATATGTATTTCGACTCTTAAATGCACAACTCAAATAATGCAAATTAGAAACTCCTTTCTAATTTCATTACGCCTTATGCCAAGGACTCTTTGGGTTGTCATTTATCGAATCACATAGGACATTTCTCTTCTTTTAATAAGAAGTGGTAGATTCTTTATTGATCATACATTATCTCCATGTATAACTTATTATACCCAAGCATACCCTTTGATATACCCTAAGGGTCTTAAGGAATAAGTCAAAGTATAACTCATCATACACAAGATCTTATGATGATCTCAAGTCAAGGATCATTTGTCTCTACTATCACTACAGAAATTCCTATTGAATGAAGCAAGTAAAACTCCATTAGGTATTCCTTAGCGAGTCCGCGTTCGGTGAACTTATTCTCTAATAAGCACCTACATACTTGCTTTAGTGTCTTCACACAAATGATCATGAGATCAATCATCCTCATCAATGAGCAAGCAACGTATGTACCAATCTATCCGGATTCACTAATCCCCAATTTAGTAATCTAATGATTGGGAACTATTTTAGTTTTAAGCTTTCTAAGAATTTAGATCTCATTAGAATGATCATCATCATTATTCTAAAAGCATTGCTTAAAACTATGGGTTTATCACATATTATAAAAACAAAGATCGTGTAGATAATTAAAAGCCTTTAATAAATTAATACTTTTATTAATAAATGAATAAGATTGTTACAAAGTATATGCTTTATCATCAAACATGATTGGCTTGTGTGCATACTACTTTCAATCTCCCACTTGCACTAAAGCCAATCGTCGTGGTATCTCATACTCTTCTTCTCAAGTAGCGATTATCCCATTTGTTGGATAAGCTTTAGTTAATGGATATGTAATGTTGTTCATGAGAGTCCACTATCTCTATAGTGATTTCCCATCTTTCAATGATTCTAATAATCAAATGAAAGTGCCACAACACATGTTTAGATCCAAGATGAGACTTAGGAACTATTCCTAGTTACGTAATGAACTTTTAATCCAAACAATCAACTTGCGGCTTCATTTATAGCTATATACTTTGTCTTTATCACTAAACCGGTGACTCTTTCTTTGTTTAGAACCTTTCAATTCAACTTTGCACCCTTGTTCAAGATAACGCTTTACCTTAAAGTGGATTTTTACGTCATCTTAGTGCATGCTGAAAAACTTGAGTGCTGTTAAGCCCTCTAGTTTTAATTTAGACCCACCATGAATATGATCACATCCTTAGTGCTTAGGTTAAGCACTTTAAGATGTATTTCAACGTCTCACGGTGAACTTCTCAAGAATATGGTGATCAACATCATGTCTCGTACATTTCATTGCATACATGATTGTCCACTCATGCAATCTCTCTTTTGGAGTCTTTGGGGACTATTAAGAGATACACTCCATAAGCTCATCAACATGAGACTACTCTTGGAGTTTGCCATGCTAAACAACTTTAGCATCAAATGAATATACGTTCCTTGGGATAAGTCGAGCATCCTTTTAAATCTATCTATATAGATTTGCATCCCCAATAACGATACTCTTCCCAAATCATTCATGGAGGAATGTTTAGACAACTTTATCTTTACTGATTGTAGCATTAGTATGTCATTCCTTATCCGTAGTATATCAACATATAATACTAGGAATGTCACGACGCTCCCAATCGACCCTTTTGTACACACTTAGAACTCTTACCTCATCGTATGTAACTCAGATCATCATCTTCATGATCGTACCTCATCATCATCATCCATGATGAATCCATACCTCCTAGGTATCTTGATATTATTCAGATTTACGATTCGGTTGTGGTAAAAAATAGATCTATCTCTGAGTTCCTCTTATTTGACTTATAGTGTTTTGTGGTTCTTGAACTTTTCAAGATCTATTATCCTCCCACTAGCCCTTGATAAAAAACACATTTATCTTAGAAGGCGGCGTGTTTCGCAACAAACACCTTTTGCTAAGTAGGATTATAGAACATATACCCTAAACTTACTTTAGGATGTCCCACAAATTATACTTGTCAAATCTTGTCCCAACTTATCCTTTGAAACCTTTTCACATAAGTTGGACAACCCTTATCTTAACATACTTAAGATTAGGAATCCTCCCCATCCATAACTTTTATGGAGTCTTGGGGCGGATTTTGAGGTTACCATTTTCGTAGAGATATGCGACCATCTCTAGGACATTATCCCGGAAGGATCTTTGGAATGTCGGTAAAATCATTTTGGACCGCACCATGTCTAACAAGATACGAATTTTCCATTCAGATACATCAATCAATTATTGCGTATCAGGATGTGTCCATTATGAGAAAACCATTTGAGATGATCTAGAAACTTATTGCACAAGTATTTATTCCTTGATCCAATCAAAGAATCTTAATACATTGCCAATTTGTTTCACTTCTGAATTCTTTGAACCTTTCAATTAATTCACACTTGTATTTCTAGCAAATACACACATTCAACTCTTTGAATAATCATCTCCTTTTTTTATACTAATTTGTTCAATATGCAAAATTATTTTCACGTAAGTCAAGTATACAAAATCCATTAAGTAATCTTTCAGTTCTATACGAAACATTATTATTATTATAAATAGAACAATAATTGTTCTTAAATATAATGCCAAAGATTTCATTGTCAACAATAAAATGGAAATAATGTTTCTAACAAGTCTTTGGAATACAATAACAACTTATTGACTTAATAGATTTGCCGGTAGGGAGTGCTAAACTATAAGTTTCTATAGCTAATGCACGTGACAACCTTTGCTTCATTTTCCACATATAGGATTACTTATCTTTGTTTAACTTTCTACTTCTGCTTGGTCCCTTCATAAATCTATATTTATGATAACCAAAGTCGGTATCCAATACCCAAGTAGAACCTTGACTTAAAAGAAAAATTTATTTCAATCATGAACAAAAAGCGTATTTATGGCAGAAACTTCACTAAGCTTCTTTGGTTAGCCTCTCGTAAGATGCTTCTCGCATGATTTCTTTCCGATTGTCGGGCTTATTGCAGTGAAAGCAAACTCCTTTTCTATCCGTATCAGTTTTGTTCTTATTATCCTTTGTTTATGCCTTTCTATATACCTTCTTTGAATCGTTCTTCTTTTTAGAAGATCCTTTGGCCCCTACCAGTAAGACTTGATCTTTCTTGGTTGGAAAGTGACTCTCAACATTTTTCAACAAGTTAAGCAAATCGGGAAGGCGATATCTAGCTTGTTCATATGAAAAATTCACAACAATTGTGAAAGGAGTCCCGGGAGTGAGTGCAAGATCAAATCTTGGCTCAACTCTCCATCCATAACAAAACCGGTTGTCCTAATTGATCAATCAAATTGATTATGTTAAGAACTTTTTATGCATCTTTATAGTGCCATTGGCCATTCTAGATCGGAAGAGCTCCTTAGATATCGATATCTATCGGTCCTACTTTCCTCACCATCAACTACTTGATGTGCGGGAATATAGTAAAGCATCCATAGTTTCATGTGCGTATTTGAAGCTCGTTACTTTCATGGATGCGAGCATGATGCATTGAGCCAATCAGTGTGCATCATCTTGCCACTTTCTAAAAGTAGCAATCTCTTCCTCAGAGGTATTATGCGCAACCATTGCGAGGATAGGCGTATTAAGGATATAAGATAGCTTTTGACTATGAGAACTATTCTCAAATTCCTTAACCAATCCTTTTAATCCAAATTAAGTTAATTTAGCATCTAATATGCTTTACTGTGATGATAGTAATTAAGACATTGTAAAATTACGTAAATGAATTTGTAATTAACAACATTTTAACATACATTCTTTTATTAATTACCAAAATAATTTAGGTCTTGTTTTAAATTGGTATCTCCCATTATTTTCTTCAAACTATATTACCTCGCTTATATAGTTCGGCAAAATCGATTAAAGATTTGCTAGTGAGAATAAGGATCCCATTTCAAATGTATATAGCCTTGTGGTGACACAACAAACTATATATAAATAAATAGGTAGACAACTTTTTGTCAATTACATCAACTATGCAACTCCTTTTCTTTTGCCTCTTAGATTATTTTGATCAAGTGGTGGCACATCAAGAATCAAAATTATCCAAGTTAAGTCAAACCTAGCACTCCATATATTCAAAAAAGGAAAAATATCATCCTTGTGGTGACACAACAAAACAATATTGTTCAATTTTCTTTATAAGCATCAAATGTGATAAATTAACATCTTAAATACTTAATACTTGCCTTGTGGTGACACAACAAACTCATATTAAATATTTAATACTCTATTAATTTTATCATGCTAGAAAGCGACGTTCGATATTCCAAATATCTTTGAGCGCTTAGGACTTAATATAAAAAATTGAGGGTTTATTATTAAATTTGTCTCATCTTGTTTTAGCATGCACATATATATATAAAATACGCTAATATATTAATAAACATGCGAAGCATGTTTGTATAATATATATATATATATATATATATAGTATAAGCATGCACATATAGAATACTATATTCTACTGGATTGATTATGGACTTTTATTCTAGTTTGGTTCACTAGAGCCACCAAGTGAACCAAAAGGTCAAACCCTAAGGGGTGCAAGAAATAATATTTAAATATAACTATTACATTTAAACCGGGCTCCATTACAAAGCGGGTCTTTGCGCTTCTTGTCCTTGATCTCTAATTCTTCAAAATAATTCTAAATATTCCTATTACAAAACTATTTAAAATAAATAGAAACCTTGATCGTGATCGAGGGAAGTACATAGGAGGAGATAGAATTTACATTAAGAAAAAATTAGAGAAGGCGAGTCTGTGAGACCCCATTTAATAAAACCCATACATTCATTGCATCCAACTAAAATAAAATCCAATCACATTGGTGATAGTCCATAATCAATCCCATTTATTATCATACACATCATCATATGCATCAATAAATAACATTCATCTTATGAATAATAAACATTTAATATATATATTGATATCATTTAATGGGCAAATTTAGTTAGTATAAAATCTAATTTTGAATCAAAATAAACTCCTTTATTTTAATCCAAATTTAAATCAAAATAAAACTATTTTATTTTAATTTATCCTATTTTGAATAAAATAAACTATTTTATTTTAATCAAAATCTTTAATCAAAATAAACTCTTTTATTTTAATTAATTATGGAATCCAATTCCATATATAAAAAAAAAAATTTATTAAAGGAAACACGGATTCTCTTTTCCTATTCACAAATAAACTCATTTATTTTGAATAATATGATATCTTATTTCATATCTAAATAAACTCCTTTATTTAAGGAAATTATGATTCTCTTTCCTATTCACAAATAAACTCCTTTATTTTGAATAATATGAAATCTTATTTCATATCTAAATAAACTCCTTTATTTAAGGAAATATCAAATCTAATTTCAACTCCAATTAGTTATCATGGAATCCAATTCCAACTCTAATTAGTTAGCATGAAATCCAATTTTAAAATTAAAATAAACCTTTTATTTTAATATTAAAATAAACTTTTATTTTAAAATTAAAATAAACTTTTATTTTAATTATAAAATAATTAATATATATATATATATATATATATATATATTATATTAACCGTATATATATATATATATATATAATATCCAGTATATAATTATAATATATATATATACGGTATTTGTTTTATTATATAAATTTTATATAGTATATATATATATATATATATATATATATATATATATATATATATATATATAATATAAGGCAACTCCTTTGCTTTAAATCCGCTGTTGCTTGCCTTTTAAAAAAAAAAATATATGGCCATCTTGTAGGAAACATGAATCGATGCTTGCTTTATTTAAAGTGAGTCATGCTTTCAAAAGCATTTAAAGTGATGCTGACCATATGATTTACACGTGATGCCCCATTTAATAATTAAAAATGCGGTGTAATCATTCTTTTGTGGATTTCGTCTTGGTGTAATCATTAGCCAATCATGCCAACATTAGCCTTGATTTTAGTGTAAAACAAAATTCGTGAAGCATGATTATTATATAAAGTGGGCAAATAAAAATCAAGGCCAACATTTGCCAATCATTAACTAATCATACACGGAATCTTGGAGGAATTCTGCAGATTTTTTTTTTTTTTAAAATTTTAAACAATTAAATTATGCCCAATTAAATTGTTCTAAACACATATCAATATAATATCAAATTAAAACAATTAATAATTTGCATAAAGGTTTGGCTCGATGCCAACTTTGTTGGGTTTGTAATATTCATGAAAACGCAATCAAATTGCAAAATAATGCGGAAACGTGTAAAAATCAGAGTTTAAAAAATTTACAAACCATATACCTGGATCACCCTTTATGCATAATTATTAATTAAACGAAAAGATAAAGAATAAAACCATACCCTTGAAGATCGAGCTTCCTCAGGTACAAGTTCACCTCCAAATCCTTTCGCGTTCAACTTGAATCCACCGGGTTTGGTTCCTTCCTTTGATCAACGTTAGCCACCCATATGTTTGGCCTCTAGAGGTGATCCACCAAGGAAAAATAAAGATTCAAGAAGAAGGGGTGTTATGGCTAACCCTAGTTTTTCTATCTCTATAGAAAAAACGTACTCTCCAACAAATTGGAATTATGTCGTATATTTTAATATCTGATATAAGACTCCTCTTATAAAGATATCAAGTAACCCTATTAAAAATAAGGTATTATTTAATTAAACTCTTTTAATTAAATGGGCTCCCTAATCTTATTAGAGATAATTAATTAAACTCCTTTAATTAATTTTCCCTCTTAATCCTATTAGGAATAAATGAGAGTACTTATATTAAAATAATTCCTAAACTCTTTTAGAAATTAAAATAATAATAATTGTAATAATATTAATAAGACTCCTCTTATTAATTTATATTTAATATTTCTAAAATATTAAATAATAAATATTAAGCTATTTAATTTATTCTATCACCATAGATTAAATTAAATATACTTAACTTATATTATTACGATTATGCCATTAACTTCTTAAATAATTATTCTTCATTTTATGGTGTGACCCTTTAGGTTCTCCATATTAAACCAGGTTATGAATAAATCAATTAGAACAATTCTAATCTTATTTAAATAAATAAATTAAACAATTAATTTATTTAAATAAATAATATTTATTCTCTGATAGGGATGTTCTCCTAGCGATCAAGCGACTTTCCGGATAATATAGATTTTAACATTAATCATAAAAGAACCTTTGAGTAAATAGTTCTGCATAATTCAATCCTTCCACCATACTGATGTCCCAATTAAATATAAGGCATGGAATTTATTGTCAAGTCTTATTTTATTTAATTATATGTATTTCGACTCTTAAATGCACAACTCAAATAATGCAAATTAGAAACTCCTTTCTAATTTCATTTCGCCTTGCCGAGGACTACTTTGGGTTGTCATTTATCGAATCACATAGGACATTTCTCTTCTTTTAATAGAAGTGGTAGATTCTTTATTGATCATACATTATCTCCATGTATAACTTATTATACCCAAGCATACCCTTTGATATACCCTAAGGGTCTTAAGGAATAAGTCAAAGTATAACTCATCATACACAAGATACTATGATGATCTCAAGTCCAAGGATCACTTGTACTACTATCACTCTGAAATTCCTATTGATGAAAGCAAGTAAAACTCCATTAGGTATTCCTTAGCGAGTCACGTTCGGTGAACTTATTCTCTAATAAGCACCTACATACTTGCTTTAGTGTCTTCACACAAATGATCATGAGATCAATCATCCTCATCCAATGAGCAAGCAACGTATGTACCAATCTATCAGGATTCACTAATCCCCAATTTAGTAATCTAATGATTGGGAACTATTTTAGTTTTAAGCTTTCTAAGAATTTAGATCTCATTAGAATGATCATCATCATTATTCTAAAAGCATTGCTTAAAACTATGGGTTTATCACATATTATAAAACAGCATCATGTAGATAATTAAAAGCCTTTAATAAATTAATACTTTTTATTAATAAATGAATAAGATTGTTACAAAGTATATGCTTTATCATCAAATATGATTGGCTTGTGTGCATACTACTTTCACTTCGGTGGTAATCATGGCCAAGATAATAGAAGTGAAAGTTTCAAGAAGAGAAGGTTCAACAACGATGGAAAGATAGCAGCACCAACACCGGTTTTTAATGAAGGAGAACGACAACCAATTGTATGCTTCAAATGCGGAGGGGAGGGACATATCAGTCCAAACTGTGTGATGCAGTCCAAAGCATGTTATAATTGTGGAAAAGAAGGTCACCTAGCCCAATTTTGTCATGCACCAAAGTCAAGTCCAGTTAGACCGGTGGCACCAAAGCGGATCTGGACAAAACAAAAGTGGTGGTTTCGGGAAGAGCGTTTTTCGTGACTTCTCAAAAAAGCGAGTGACACGAAATGAAGTTATAGCAGGTTAGTTAATTATAAATTCTTGTGAAGTCTATAAATTATTATATCTACGGTTCTACCCATTCTTTTATCTCTCTTTGCTTTGCGCTCAACGCGTTTAAATTTGACCCAGAGAGAAGTTAGACTTTGACTTATTGGTTGAAACTTCATTAGAGAAACCTTCGTTACCTCCATCTGTTTATAAATCTTGTTGATTCAAATCGACACTTTCACGTTACCTATCGATCTTATCTCTTTGAAAATACTTGTCTTTGATGTGATTTTAGGAATCGATTGGTTAACTACTCATCAAGCTTTTCGTAAGGTTGTTAGCGTTCATATTCCTAACCAACCTGTTATGTGAATTCAAGCAACCAAACCACTAAAAGTCAATCATTGTCATATCAAGCCATAAGTAAAGAGCCACGAGCCTTTCATTTGGTGACTTCTTGTGTGAAATGCCAAAAGCGGATTTTCTGCAGGCGACGTCGTGAATGACGATGGCAAGTTGATAGGTATCAATGTGACGTACTATCCAAGTCTTGGATGAGAGTCACCGTTTTGAATGATATTTCTATTGTTAATAAATTTCCTGACGTATTCTTGAAGACTTCTTAGCCTAACCCTAGAGCGTGAAATCAAATTCTATACTGACCCCAGTACATAACCCATTTCTAAAACCCTTAAATATTTTCTTCACCTAAAACGAATGTATAATACGCCAAAGACGTTGGCTCGAGCTGTTGAAGATTACGACTATACCATTCAATATCATCGTGGAAAAGCGAACGTGGTAGCTGACGCGTTGAGTAGAATATCGTATTCGTTTACGAGTGTGATGTTGTTAACACAAAAACCCATTTCGTATAACTTACAAATGATGAAGATAGAGTTAAAGACTCTAAGAACCCACATGAAGATAACGAATATACGATTAGAATCGACTTTAATCAATAAAGTTAAAGCCGCTCAAGCTACATACGCAGAGCTGATGAATGTGAAGAAGAAGGTTCAAGAGGGCGTTATTCTAGAAGCAAGAATCGATGAAGAGAGGAAATCTCAACCCTCGATTTAATTGGCCCATTTAAAATCCTCGATCGAGTAGGAACTGTGGCCTATAAACTCGCCTTACCGCCAAGTATGTCTCGTGTTCATAACGTTTTTCACATATCTATGTTATGTAAATATGTGAAAGACCCGAACCACATTATTGAATTAGAACCGGACGAGATAGCGGAAGATTTAACGTATGAAGAGGTACCTGTTAAAATTTTGGATAAGAGGGATCATATTCAACACTCAAAGGTTATACCTCAAGAGTTAAAATCTAAAATAAAGTCAAGGTATCCTCATCTCTTCGGCATACCAGGTACGTACGTAAATTTCGAGGGCGAAATTCCATAAGGAGGGGAGATTGTGAGACCCCAAATTTTATGAATAAAGATTTAAATTTCTTGAAATATTTTTTTTAATATTATGGTGTGGATTTGATATAATGTTATAGTTGTGGGTAATATTTATAAATTTTATAAAGTACTCAAGTTGTTATATAATATTCGATGAATTAGGAGAATATTCGTTTTAACGAGGAATATTAAATGACAAGACAATCATTGGTGGACCCCAAAATGGAATTATTGTTGGATTGAGAAAAGCATGTAATTATCTTTTTATAAAAATAACGGCGGAAGTGTTACCGTTAAAACTGTTGAACTACCCGGTAGTAAAAGTACGATGAATGGCGTGGTTGCATAGTAGTAACACCGGTATTGGTTATTGTTGCTACGTAAGAAGTAACTTCGGTTATACTCAATTATTACTACAGTAATTGATGCATAATATCTCTCATATTATTGATTCGATTATTGTCACAGTATCATCTGTATAATATGATATATTATTAAATCAATAATTGAGATGACAAAGTTATTCATATTATTAAATTGCAATATTTACAATGTCTAGAAGTTCTATCAAGGAGAGGTTTGGTCATCTAATTGCGCGCCAATAAGGAGAAATCCTTATCGGAAAGCCCCCTCTTTCCTGAGAATGATCTGGTTGTTAAATATTGTGAGTTATAATATTAATGATGAATAAGTTCGTGTTGATTAAAGATGAAATTGATAATTCCATTATGTTAGAATTATTAGTGTTAGTGAAAATCGACATTTATTTCGATAATAATTGATGTCTAGAAGTTATCAGGTAATTAATTAGATAAATGAGGAATTAATTGCTATTAATTCACATGATTATAACTATTTGTTCACATGTGTGTACTATTGATTCACATTCATGTACTATTAGGGGAGTTGGTACAAGATTGATAATACTTGCATGACTAAGTTAAAGATGGAGGTATAGATGGAGGTACTATACTGTTATTCGTATGTTCACATAATTATAACTATTGAATCACATGATTGAACTATTGATTCACATTATTTACTATTAGGGGAGGTGGTGCAAGTTTGATAATACTTGCAGGACTAAATTAAAAATGAAAGAAAAGTTGGAGGTATTGTATTGTAATTTTTCGAGCCCCATAACGTGCAATTATCGAAACTATATTTTTCTATAAATAGAAGCTCATTCTTCCTTCATTTCTCACCAATTCACTAAAGCTATAGAGCAATTATTATAGAGAGAAATTATAGAGAGAAAGAAGAAGAGAAGTCTACTACCTCTCTATTCTAGTATCCAGCTTTATTCTAAGGTAAGGGGTATTATTTCTTTTGCATTCATGAAGAGAGCTATTGTTATTCCATTCCTTATTATTATGTTCGAATAACCTGCCTATGCGAAGTACCACATACATGGTGAAATTCTTCTGTTATTCCATTCTTTATTGTTCTGTTAAAATAACCTGTCTGTGCGGTCTATGGTATGCCTGGTGAATTCTGTTGTTATTCCATTCTTTATTATTCTGTTAGAATATCCTATCTATGCGGTTTACCCATGAACTGGTTCCATTCTTTATTATTACATTGGAATATCACATGCATGCGGTTTACGCATGACACCGTTCAATTCTTTATTATTCGTTAGAATATCACATGCATGCACGATTTACGCATTACGGTTCTATTCTTTATTATTTCGTTGAGAATAACTTTCTGCATGCTATTCTATCGCATGCATGGTGAATTCTTCTATTATTCCATTCTTTATTATTCTATTGGAATAACTGCATACATGTGGATTACCACATGCATGGAGAATGATCCTTTGTATTCATTCCTTATTAAATTGTGGAAATGATGCATACACGTGGATTATCGCATGGCGGCAAAAATCCATTTGCGAGTTCATATATTCTATTATACTCCGTTGGTTAAAGTTTTGGCTTCTATAATCCATGAAATTAGTAGAATATCCCGGATATTTGCGCTTCATCCGAAGATCTTTTCATGGAAATATTCTTACGAGCATTCTTGAATTTTACTCCACAAAGCGATGTCGTATGTTGACAATTTGGACGTTTTTGAGTTCGGGATAAATTAACTTATAAATCTTTAAAATTTAATTCTTGAACTTGTTTTATTGAATTATTATGTCATTGTCATCATCCTCATATTTTATATTATGTTGAAAGTCATCTCGTGGCTTCAGTAGTGCGTAGATGGACTTGGTATGATTATATTAGGGATTATTCGGTATAGTCATAACTGTAATGTTACAAATGATGTGGTAAAAGTCCTCATTAGCCCGTATTGCATTGATGGACAGTTGTTGGCATGATCATGACCATTGATGAAAACACGAATATCCTTGGCTCGTAGTGCATGGATAATTTGTGGTCGTGATACTAATGAATATCATTGGCCGTAGTGCAGGGATGACATGGTTTATTTAATAAGCTGAGTCTCAACGATAAAAGTAATGAAAAACCTTTTAAATCATAGAAGATAGTAGATTTTATTCTCTACTTGACTCTTCTAATGGATTGCTTGTTCCGCTGCAGTTAAACTTGATGTTTGTTATATTGTATCAGTTTAACACTGTTGAAGGCTAAGGATAATTTATTCTGCATTATCTTAGCCATAATATTTCTTACCAGTCTAGTTGAGCTCACCCTTTTGCTTTCATTGTTCTCTTCAGGAAATGAGAACGTAGCAGGGACTAGTCAGGGAATGGAGTGACAGTCCAGATGATAGCATTAGTAGTCATCACTATTCTATGAAATAGTGTGATAATAAATGTATTGAGTACTTATTTTGAGTTTGAATACTGTCTAGAAAATAATATTTGTATTAAAACTCACAGCTCATGTTGTATATTTAAGATTGTATTTGTATTCTGTACCATGTATTTGGTGACTCAGAATAGGTGATGTATACCTATTTTGGGGGCGTCACACATAGCCTATGCGTCCCGATAACTTACAGAATATGAGAGAAATTATCCTACTCATGATCTAGAGTTGGCAGCAGTCGTTTTCGCGCTAAAGATCTAGAGGCACTATCTATATGGGGAGAAAGTGGAGATATATTCAGACCATAAAAGCCTCAAATATTTCTTCACCCAAAAGGAACTCAACATGCGGCAACAACGTTGGCTCGAGCTGTTGAAAGATTACGACCACACTATTCAATACCATCTTGGAAAAACGAACGTGGTAGCTGACGCGTTGAGTAGAAGATCATATGCGGGAAAGAGTGCGATGTTGTTAACACAAAGGCCCATTTTGTGTGATTTACAAAAGATGAAGATAGAATTCAAGACTCTGGGGACCCATGCGATGATGTCAAGTATACGCATAGAACCGACTTTAATCGAAAAAGTTAAAGTTGCTCAAGCCACAAACCCGGAGTTGATGCGTATGAAGAAGAAAGTACAAGAAGGTGCTATGGGCACGGATTTACGATTCAGTTCGGCATACCATCCTCAAACGGAAGGGCAATCAGAGAGGACTATTCAAACTCTTGAATATCTATTAAGACTCTGTGTCCTAGACTTCAAAGGGAGTTGGGATAAATATTTACCTTTGGTGGAATTCTCCTACAACAACAATTATCAGGAAAGTATAGGTAGAGTATGGACGTAAGTGTCGCTCTCTAGTATGTTGGGATGAGGTTGGTGAAGCAACATTGTTGGGACCAAAGTTGGTACGTATTACTACAGAAAAAATCCAAATGATTCGACAACGTATAAAAATGGCACAAGATCGACAAAAGAATTATGCGGATCTTCATCGAAAGGACGTGAAATTTAGTATTGGGGATCATGTATTGTTGCGTGTAGCTCCATGGAAGGGATTTACAAGATTTGGGAAAAGAGGAAAGCTCAATCCACGATTTATTGGTCCATTTCAGATTCTTGACCGAGTAGGAAATGTGGCCTATAGACTCGCGTTACCTCCAAGTATGTCTCGTGTTCATAATGTTTTTCATATATCTGTGCTTTGTAAATATGTGAAAGACCCGAACCACGTTATTGAGTTAGAACCGAACGAGATAGCCGAAGACTTAACGTATGAGGAGGTACCTGTTAAGATCTTGGATAGGAAGGAGCATGTCTTACGTATAAAGGTCATACCACAAGTCAAAGTTTTGTGGAGGAACCATGCTATTGAGGAAATGACCTGGGAGTTGGAAATGGAAATGAAAGCGAGGTATCCTCACCTTTTTGAAACGCCAGGTCCGTACGTCAATTTTGAGGACCAAATTTCATAAGGAGGGGAGGTTGTAAGTCCCCAACTTATTATAATAAAATTGAATTTCTCTATTTATTATTTTGAAATAGTAAGGTTTGATTTGATTAATGTGGTTAATTATGGGTAAAATACGCAAATATTTTAAATAAGCAAGTGGTTATAAAATATTCATTGTGTCGGGGAATATTCGTTTGGTCGTGGAATATACTTACTGTCGGGAAATATTTATGTGACAGTATGACCTTAATGTGGGCCCCATGTGAAAAGCGATTGGATGAAGAAAATGACAAGTATAAGTTGTTTATAAATAACGGCGTAGTTGTTACCCTTAATCTTTGTTGGAATACCCGATTGGTTAAAATACAAAGAAGATGTACGAAGATTGCACCAATTATTGATTCTTACGTAAGAAGGCACTACTCAATAATTATTTACGGTAATTCTTGTTCAATATTTTATTTTATTGATTCAATATTTGCTACGTTGATATTTTATATTATTGTTATTTCAATAATTGTCAATACACATTATCATATCAATAATTCATATTATTTGAATAATATTATTAGATAGCATTATTGGCAAATGTCTAGAAAGTTACATCAAGGAGAGGTTTGGTCACCTAATTCATTGGCCGAGAAGGATAAATCCTTATTGAAAAGCCCCTCTTTCACAGGAGCGGCTTTGGTTGTCGATATTGTGATTATGTAATATTATTTATGAATAATTAATTATTGATTATTATGATAAGGAAAATATTCATTTTATGTGGATATAGATGGAGAAAATTTTTAATGTGACAATTGTTAAAAATTGATATTTTATCTTTTTCAATAAAATAATTTATTTAAATATATTATTGTATTTTAATAATATAATAATGGTGATATTTTTACAACGAATGTGGGATATATGAATAAATGAGTAGGAAGAGTATTTTTGTAACTAAAAATATCTAAAACATGTTTTTCATGTTTGTGGACACCATTTCTTGATTGAAATTTGATTATAGCCTGTAAAATCGTCCGTATGTGGATTTCGATCAATCTCTGTTTGGAATTTGAAAAAAACTTAAACTTATAAAGTTGTAGAGAATTGAATTTCCTATGAAATGGACATAAGATTCAAATTTTTCTGATAAAAGAGCTATTTATTGTGAATTATTTAAGTTCCGAATTAATTAATTTTGATTTTTTTGGAGTTTTAAATAATTTTAATGGGAAAAATGTTTTTGGTGGTTGTTGGTGAGGTTTGGCTGGTGTTTGGACAAAATAAGTGTGCGTAGGAAGTTAAGAAAAAATATATTATTATTTTATTAAATTTTTTGCTTTGGTGTTCTAAGCATTTTCCTATAAATAGGGTGTTTAGGTTAGAATTGAAAATCACACGAGAAACTAAAGTTTTCTCTCTCTATATTATCGAGCGTATTCTTGTGAGTATTTTGATACTTTGAGTGTTCTTTATCTGATCTGCAAATTCCTTCAAAGACTATATCCAAAGATTCAAGTAAGTAAATCTTGTCTTTTCGAGGTAGGGGATGTTATTTTTTTTTATAAATGATATTATCTCTTTCAATATCATTATGCCAGAATATTGGTAAGATTTTTCTTGTGAAATTCTTTTCTTTTAGTGTCGGGAGTTCTTATTCACGATATATCACGGCTATTCACAGAAAAATTAAATTTTCATTTTTTGTCCAAGATATCTATTATGGATACTAGCCTTGATTGTATTCATGTTTTGATCATTCTTGAATTTTACTTCACTGTAGTTATTTATGAAGTATTTTTGAACATGGGATCTGTTTAAAGTACGAATCCTTAATATTTGTTCTTTTGTTTCCTTTGGATTCGCTTTATTTAAAATATTTTCATCATCCTCGGTCCTAAATGATGATATTCTTTGAATATCTTTGGCACAGTAGTGCAAAGATGGTTGATTTTCTTATGAATATCTTTGGCCCGTAGTGCAAAAGATGTACAGTGTTGAGATGAACATGACCGGTGATGAATATCTTTGGCCTGTAGTGCAAAGATTAATATTTGATTTAAGATGTATATTGATTGATGTTACAGGGATAAAATATTGATGATGGATTTTTAAAATCATAGAAGATAGTAGATTTCATTCTCTATGTAACTCTTTTAATGAATTATTATTTTCCGCTGCGAATATTGATTTAAAACTTGTTGTTTATTGTATTCTATTAGATTTTTCCCTATTGAGGACTAACGATAATTTGTTTTATATTATCTAAGTCATAATATTCTTTACTGGGCTAGTTGTGCTCACCCTTTTCCTTTTTGTTCCATTTTTCTTCTCAGGAGGCGAGAATGTAGCGAGTACTAGTCGGGGTATGGAATGATGGTTCTAGAAGTTTTCTTAGTAGTCCTCACTATTTTGGCCCGTAGTGCAAAGATAAATTGTTGATTTGAAATAATTATTTATTAGTGTTATAGGGATAAAATATTGATGATGGACTTTTAAATCATAGAAGATAATAGACATCATACTCTACTTGACTTTTCTAATGGATTGTTATTTCTGCTGTAGTTATTGATCTAAAACTTATTGTCTATTATATTCTATCAGATTTTTCACTGTTGAGGACTAAGAATAATTTACTTTTCTTTATCTTAGTCATAATATTCTTTACTAGGCTAGTTGAGCTTACCCTTTTCCTTTTTGTTCCATTATTCTATAGAGGAATTGAAAGTGTAGCTGGGACTAGTTGAGGAGTGGAGTAATAGTCTGAGATAGTTACTATAGAAGTCTTCACTATGTTGTGAAATAGTGTGATAATAACTGTAATAAATACTTAATTTGAGTTTAGATATTATCGTAATTATGTACGGTGCAATATTTGTATTCAAACTCACAATATGTGTGGTCGTATTTTGAAAAATAATTTAATAGTTGTAAATAGGAAAGTTTGTATTTAAATTTTATAGTATGTATTTGACGACTCAAAATGAGTTGTGTGAACCTATTTTTGGGGGTGTCACATTTAACCTTGGGTGTGAGAGCTTCTTCTTCCTTAAGCTTTATATGGGTGACTTGTGTGATGCCCCCAAAATAGGTATATCATTCTAGGTCACCAAATACATGGTATAAAATTCAAATACAACTTAATTATACAACTATCGTGTACAATACGACCAAACATAAGCTGAGAGTTTTAACACGAATATTGTCTTATAGACAATATCCACACTCAATGGAGTCCTCATAACAATTATTATAACACTATTTTATAGAATAGTGAGGACTACTATAACCACTTATCCTGGACCATCACTCCATTCCCCGACTCGTTCCAACTATATTCTCATTTCCTAAAGAGACCAATGAAAGAAAATGGTAAGCTCAACTAGCCCAGTAAGAAATATTATGACTAAGATAATTCAGAATAAATTATCATTAGCCTTCAACAGTGTTAAACAGATAGATACAATAGACAACAAATTTAACTACAGCGGAATAAGCAATCCATTAGAAGAGTCAAGCATAGCATGATATCTACTATCTTCTATGATTTAAAAGTTTATCATCAATTTTATCCCTGTGATAACCATTAACAATTCTTTATTATACCCAAGACAAAGAGAACTTTCATCACCTGTCTTCACCTGAACCACCAAAGATTTTAGTTAAATTCACAATTCATGTTTATAATACTGTGAATTAACAGTTCCTCCTTGCCACAAAGGCTTAATAGAACGTTTACTCAATATCCTTACCCCAAAGGTTAAAGATATTCAAATATAATAACAATGATCATACCAATCAGCTGTTTATCTTTGCACTACGGGCCAAAGATATTCAACTATAAAACCAATGGTTATGATCATACCAATCAATTGACTGTCAGTGCACTACAACCAAAGATATTCAACTGTTAACTAATGGTCATAATCCTGCCAATCACATCATCGAATTATCCCTGCACTACGGCCAAGGATATTCGTTAGTATCACCAGTGGTCATGATCATGTCACAGATGTGATGCCCCCAAAACAAGTATACATCACCCATCTTGAGTCGCCAGATACATGGTACAGAACTCAACTACAAACTTAATTATACAACTGTCGTGTAAAAATACGATAAAACATAGCTAAGAGTTTATATTAATATTGCCTTATAGACAGTATACAAACTCAAATTCAGTCCTCATTACACTTATTATCACACTAAGTAGTGAGGACTGATGTAGCCACCATATCGGACCATCACTCTGTTCCCCGACTCGTCCCAGCTATATTCTCATTACCTGCAGAGAACAGTGAAAGAAAAGGGTGAGCTCAACTAGCCCAGTAAGAAATATTATGACTAAGATAATGCAGAATAAATTATCCTTAGCCTTCAACAGAGTTAAACTGATACAATAAACATCAAGTTTAACTGCAGCGGAATAAGCAATCCATTAGAAGAGTCAAGTCGAACATAATGTCTACTATCTCTTCTTGATTAAAAGTTCATCGTTAATATTTCATTCCTGTAATACTCAACAACAGTTCTTTGTTATACCCAAGACAAAAAGAACTATCATCACCTGTCTTCACCTAAACCACCAAAGATTATAGTTAAATCCACAATTCATATTTATAATCATGTAAATCAACAGTTTCTCCTTGCCACAAAGGCTTAATAGAACGTTTACTCAACATCCTTACCCCAAAGGCTAAAGATATTCAAATGTAATAACAATGATCATACCAATCAGTTGTCTACCTTTGCACTACGGGCCAAAAATATTCAACTATAAAACCAATGGTCATGACCATACCAATCAATTGTCTGTCAGTGCACTACGGCCAAAGACATTCAACTGTTAACTACTAGTCATGATCCTGCTAATCACATCATCGAATTATTCATGCACTACGGGCAAAGGATATTCGTTATTATCACCAGTGGTTATGATCATGTCATACACCTATCCATCTTTGCACGTAAGCCAAAGATATACAACTATAAAACCAATAATCAACAGTCCCTCTTTGCACGTAAGCCAAAGATATACAACTGTAAAATCAATAATCAACAGTCCATCTACGCACGTAAGCCAAAGATGACTTTCATCACAATATAAGCACGAGGATGATGACAATGATATAAGCATTAATCAAACGAAATCAAAGATAAATATTAAAAACTTTAAATTTATCCAGAGTTTAAAAATATCTAAATTGTCAACATGATAATGCTTTGTGGAGTAAAATTTAAGAATAATATTCACGTACCAAAAATAATTTGGACAGAAAAGAAATATATTTTTTGGGTAAATAGTACCCCGTGAATAGTAACTCATGAATAGCAACTCATGAATAGTAACTCGTGAATAGTAACTCATGAATAGTAACTCATAAATAGTACTCCGTATTCGTACATAGTACTGTATACATAAATAATGTCATATACACAAATAGTGTCATATACATAAATAATGCCGTATACATGAATAGTGTCGTATGTGAATAGTAATCCCGTCACAAAAAGATAAAATTTCACAATAAAATTCATATCAATATTTATAACATCTTAATCCAAATGTTATAAATCACTTAATAATCTCATAATCTAATATTATTAATATTACCATAATATTTTAATCATTTCTTAAACTTATAAATAATTTATCTTAATTATTTATATTTTACCAAATAATGCATTTAAACATTCAAAAATGCCATACTCATAAGATTTCATCACCAATGATCAAATCCCTCATCAAAAATCTGCATATACCTTATATAGGATTTTCAAGCCATAAAATCCTATTTACCAATTTTTTAACTTCACATAACATATTTAATTCATATATTCGTAACTAAACCATTTTCATGAAAAATAACAAATCAGTCCCAAAAAGTTTTCTTTTCTGGGATTTAGTAGAATATAGTCCTATATTGAACATATATTTTTCTCAGAATTTTTAAAATTCATCTACTATTTTTCATATGGCCAAAACTGCCGAATATTTAGACATTTATCATAAATTGTACTTTTGTCCAAAAATTCCAAAATTTACAGGGTATACTCCTGTTATATACATGTACTCCCAATAAAAATTTCATCAATTTTAGAGTTAACCACAAGGAGTTATAAGGGTTTACTTTTAAAATAGTCTTTTCCCATAAAATTCATAACTCCTAATCTATACATCCAAAAATTGCCATTTTTGGACACAATGTAGAAAACTCATCAAATTGTCATTTTAAATTTTTCCAAAAGTTTTGAGGGTAGGAAAAATTACGAAACTACTCCTGGCAGAACCCCTTACTTACAACAGTTGAACGAAAATAATATTCCTTACGAATATTAAACGAAAATAATATTCCTTACGAATATTAACGAATATAATGAATATTAAACGATAATAATATTCATATGAATACGAAAAAGAATATCTCTTCAGAATATATAAAAAAAATAATAACCCTTACCTCAGAAGAAAACTGGATATTGGAGTAGTGAAGTAGTAGACTTCGCTTCTTCTCTCTCTCTCTCTATAGCTTCTATATCTATAATTGCTCTTGTGAGACTTAGTGAATTGTTGAGAATAAAGGAAGAATGAGCTTCTATTTATAGGAAAATATAGTTTTGATAATTGCACGTTTTGGGGCTCGAAATATTACAGTATAATATCTTCCTCTTTTTTCTCATTTTTAATTTAGTCCTGCAAGTATTATCAAACTTGCACCACCTCCCCTAATAGTAAATCATGTGAATCAATAGTAAAATCATGTGACTCAATAGTATAATCATGTGAAAAAACTAATTACAATATAGTACCTTCATCTATACCTCCATTTTTAATTTAGTCATGCAAGTATTATCAATCTTGCACCAACTCCCCTAATAGTAAATCATGTGAATCAATAGTACACACATGTGAACACATAGTTATAAGCATGTGAATTAATAGCAATTAATTGCTCATTTATCCGGTGAATTACCCGATTGGTTAATATAACCTCCAGACATCAATTATTATCGAAATAAATATCGATTTCCACTAACACTAATAATTCCCACACAATGGAACTATCAATTTTATCTTTAATCAACACGAACTTATTCATCATTAATATTATAACTCACCATATTTAACAACCAGGTCGTTCCCAGGAAAGAGGGGGATTTTCGATAAGGATTTCTCCTTATTGGCGCGCAATTAGGTGACCAAACCTCTCCTTGACATAACTTCTAGACATTGTCAATATTGCAAATAATAATATGAATAACTTTGTTGTCTCACTTATTGATTTAATAATATAAAATATTATGCGGATAATCTTGTGATAATAATGAATCAATAATTGAGAGATATGATGCAACAATAAGCAATAATTGAGTATAAGCGAGTGACTTTTTACGTAAACATCGATAATCAATACTGGTGTGCTTACTATACTGACCACACGTATTACTATACTTTTATCACCAATTATTTTATGATAACTTGTTTACTTTGAAAATTTTTCACATATCACCGTTAAATTTAACCTTTTATCAATTTAACCATTTTCTAAATAGAATAATTATAAGAAAATTGAATACTTTCATTTCATAAAATTTGGGGTCTCATAATACACCTGTCCATCTTTGCACTACGGGCCAAAGTTATCAATTAACAGTTCATCTTTGCACTACGAACAAAGATATCAATTAATAGTTCTTCTTTGCAGTACAGGCCAAAGACATACAACTGTAAAACCAATAACCAACAGTCCATCTATGCACTACGGGCACGAGGATCATGACAATGATATAAAGAATCAATCAAATGAGATAAAGGTTAAATATTAAACATTTATAATACAATTTATTCAGAGTTCAAGAATATGTAAATTATCAACATAATCACCATTTGTGGAGTAAAATTCAAGAATAATATTCATGTATCAAAAATTAATTTGGACAGATAATAATCAATTTTTTGTCGTGAATAGTACCCCGTGAATAGTACTTCGTATATAGTACCCTGTGAATAGTGCTTTGTGAATAGTACTTCATGAATAGTAACTCGTGAATAGTACTCCCCGAGTGAATAGTACCCAATAAATAATACTCCGAGTGAATAGTACCCTGTAAATAATACCCTGAGTGAATAGTAAGAAATAATAACCCTTACGAATAAGAAATAAATAACATCCCTAACGAATATTGAACGAAAATAATATTCCTTATGAATATTAAACGAAGACAATGAATATTGAACGAAAATGATATTCCTTACGAATATTGAAAAAAAAAATATTTAAACGAATACGAAAACTAATATCTCTTCAGAACATGAAATAAATAATACCTCTTAAGAATACAAAAGAAATAATACCCCTTACCTCAGAAGAAGACTGGATACTGGAATAGTGAAGTAACAAACTTCTCTTCTTCTTTCTCTCTATAATTGCTCTTGTGAGTCTTAGTGAATTGGTGAGAATGAAAAAAGAATGAGCTTCTATTTATAGGAAAATATAATTTCGATAATTGCACGTTTTGGAGCTCAAAATATTATAGTATAATACCTGCATCTTTTTCTTCATTTTTAATTTAGTCCTACAAGTATTATCAAACTTACACCACCTCCCCTAATAGTACATCATGTGAATCAATAGTTCAGTCATTGAATCAATAGTTTTATTCATGTGAAAAAAAATAGTTATAGTATAGTACCTACATCTATACCTCCATTTTTAATTTAGTCATGCAAGTATTATCAATCTTGCACCACCTCCCCTAATAGTACATGCATGTGAACAAATACTTATAAGCATGTGAATTAATAGCAATTAATTGCTCATTTATCCGATTAATTACCCGATTGGTCAATATAACCTTATTGAAATAAATATCGATTTTCACTAACACTAATAATCCCAATACAATGGAACTATCAATTTTATCTTTAATCAACATGAACTTATTCATCATTAATATTATAACTCACAATATTTAATAACCAGATCATTTCCAGGAAAGAGGGGGCTTTCCGATAAGGATTTCTCCCTATTGGCGCGCAATTAGGTGACTAAACCCATTTCCTCAACAGAACTTTCTAGACATCGTCAATAATGCAAATAATAATATGAATAACTTTGTTATCTCAATTATTGATTTAATAATATAAAATATTATGCAGATGATACTGAGACAATAATTGAATCAATAATATGAGAGATATAATGCATCAATTATTGTAGAAATAATTGAATAAAGCTAAGTGACTTTTCACGTAAGCATCAATAATCAATACCGTGTGCTACTATGTAACCACGCGTATTACTGTACTTTTATCACTGATTATTTTTGTAAGACCCCGAATTTTATGAAATAAAAGTATTCAATTTTTCTATTCAAGTAAATGGTTAAATTGATAAAAGTTAAAGTTAAGGGTGATATATGAAATTTTTTTTTTCAAAATACATGAGGGTATAAAGTATTCATTGTTGTCGGGGAATATTCGTTTGGTCGTGAAATATTCTTTACGTAGGAGAATATTAAATGCGACAGTATGATCATTAATGGGCCCCATAATGAGAATAAGCGTCGGATGGAAAAGCGACAAATTTGAGTTTTTATAAATAATGGCGCGTAATCGTTCAAGTAATTAACTTTGTTGGAATGCGGTTGGTAAAGTAAAGTAATACGCGTTGTTGCATGATAGCACGGTGTTACGACAGTATTTTTTTCAATTATTGATTCTTACGTGAGAAGGCACTACTCAATAATTATTACGATAATTCTTATTCAATATTTTATTTTATTGATTGATAATTGCCGTGTTGATATTTTATATTATTGTTGTTGATAATTATCACCGCACTGATATTTCCCATTATCGGATCAATAATTCATATTATTTGAATAATATTATTAGATAGCATTATTGGCAATGTCTAGAAAGTTACATCGAGGAGAGGTTTGGTCACCTAATTCTTGCGCCAAGATAAGGAGAAATTCTTATGGAAAGCCCCTCTTTCTCGAACTACTGGTTGTCATAAATGTGATTCTGTAATATTATTTGTGAATAATTAATTATTGATTCATATGATAAGAAAATATTTATTTGATGTGGATATAAATGATGGATTTATTTATGTGGTTATAAGTGAAGGAATTAATGATGAGGTGTTTTATTAGTATTTGTCGAAATGGAGAACAAAATATGGGATTTTCAGAAAAATTAGTTTATTACTTGATTTTGTAAAATCCATAACTCTTTGTGTATAATGAGTTAAGAGATGAGCCATATATCAAAAGAAAGCCCTAGAAGTAAGCTAACTGTAGAAATTTGAATCACCCAAAAATTCTTTGTAGATATTTCGTGGTGAAATTTTGAATGAAACTGGTCCGAAGGACTAATAGTCCGAAAAATCAGTGTTCTTCAGCTATATTGCGTGAGTTATAAATTTTGATCCGACCGTTGGATCGTTGTAATTTTTGGATATGTTATACATATATAAGTTGAGTATATGTCCACAAATTTTGAACCGTTAAAAATGAACGTATGATTTGTTATGAATTTTAAGAGGTAACTGCGATTAGGAAATTAGGTTTTGGTGGAAAATTCTAGAATTGAGTGGGCCCCACTCTTGGTTGTTGGGGAAGATGGCTGATTTTTAGTGGGTGGAATAAAAGAGGTAAAGCCATCAGGTTGCGAGTTAAGTGTCTGCTTTGGCGTCTTAACATTTTCCTATAAATAGAGGGCTAAGTTAGAATTGAAAATCACACCGGAAACAAGTTTTCTCTCTTTCTCTCTATATTATCGAGCGTATTCTTGTGAGTATTTTGAGTATACTTTGAGTATTGTTAGGCGATGCAAGTTCCTTCACACTATATCCGGTGTTTCAACTAAATCTTGTCTTTCGAGGTAAGGGATATTATTTTCTTCTCAAATGATATTAATTCTTCAATATCATTATCTTTGAAATATCGGTTGGTACTTTTTATCAAATTTGGAACTTTTTCATGTCGGGGTTACTATTCATGAGTTACTATTCATGATTCTTATTCACGAGTTACTATATTCACGAGTACTATTCATAAAGCGTGAAGATGTTTTTGTGGAATTTCTATCTTTTGGTGTAGAGTTACTATTCACGTGATACTCAAGACTTTATTCACGTATCTGAGACTATTCACGAATACTAAGACTATTCATAGAAAAATGAAAATTTTTCTTTTCGTCTAAAATATCTATTTTGGATACTAGCTTTGATTGTATCCATGTTTTGATCATTCTTGAATTTTACACCACTATGATTATTTTTGAGGTATTTTTGGGCGTGGATAAAATCAATGCAAAGATGAATGATTTCTCGAAGAATATCTTTGGCTGTAGTGCAAAGATGAGCGGTGTTTAAATGAACATGACCGATCGATGAATATCTTTGGCCTTTAGTGCAAAAGATGAGCAGTGTTTAAATGAACATGACCGGTTGTTGAATATCTTTGTGATGAGTCAAAGATGAATTATTGATGAATATCTTTTGCTCGTAATGCAAAGATGACTTTGTTGTTGAATATCTTTGGCCCAGAAGTGCAAAGATGAATTATTGATGAATATCTTTTGCTCGAAATGCAAAGATGACTGTTGTTGAATATCTTTGCTTTGTAGTGCAAAGATGAATTATTGATGAATATCTTTGGCTTTGTAATGCAAAGATGACCCGTTGTTGAATATCTTTAGCTTTGTAGTGTAAAGATGAGCTGTTGATGAATATCTTTGGCCCGTGGTGCAAAGATGAATTTATTAGTATGATTATGAGCAGGAGGCGTGATTTGGTATAACCATGATCTTTGATGTTTCGAGGTAAAACAAGTGATGAAAATTATCTTTGTCTTGGATGAGGAAAGGAATTTAGAACTACAATTACGATTATGAGTTATACACGTGATTGTGGGCGATGGAATTGTTGATTGATGTTACGAGGATAAAACATTGTTGGTGGATTTTTAACATGGAGAAGACAATAGACTTTATAGTTCATTTGACTCTTCTAATGGATTGCTTCATTCATTGCAACTATGGTTGAAAAGTTTTATCATCTACCATATGTTCTAAATCTACGATTTATTATCGATGAAGACTATTGATAATTTATTTATCTTTAGTCATAATATTCTTTCTTGAGCTAGTTGTGCTCACCCTTTTGTTTCACAATTCCTTTCGTGTAATAAAGGTGTATTTGGGTCGGCTGGGGATAGCGAGGAATAGAGTGGTGGTCTATAGATGTTGAGGGTGAGGTGAATTTAACTTGGAAGGGTGTTTTGTCACTATCATACAAGATGTCTAATGACATACAACCTCGTGTTATCATAAGACATGGTTGTGCTCATCCACTTTGCTGAGTATATTTACAAGCACTACTATATAATCTTGGTGTTTGTTTGGAGTATAATACCCAATTAGAGGCAGTGGAGATAATGATATGTCAAGAGAAGACTCACCATTGGGAAGAATATGATAGTAATCTTCTCGTTTTTTCTTTGGGGTTTATTAGGTTAACCAAGGATAATTCTCGTGGCCATATGATATCTACCATAACCTAAAAGCATGGCCTCCCATGTATGAAGGTTTCTTGAGCACTTCCCAAAGATTCTAATTTCTAAAGCAGTTTTTTGACTATACCTTTATGTAAGGTGTCATTGTGACGTCTACTGATTGGTATATATATTTGTATCCAAACTCAAGATATGTGTTGTTGTATTTTGCACGACAATTGTTGTAATAAGGTTGTAGTTGTTTCTGTACCATATATTTGGCGACTCAGAATGGGTTGGATGGAATGAACCTATTTTGGGGTTGTTACAATTTTATGACAACTTTCTTACTTTGAAAATTTTTCACATATCACCTAGTTTTCACATAATAGGAGTGGAAATTTCAAGAAGAGAAGGTTCAACAACGATGGAAAGACGGCAGCACCAACACTCGTTTTCAAGGAAGGAGAACGACTACAAATTGTATGCTTCAAATTCGGAAGGGAGGGACATATCAGTCCAAACCGCGTGATGCAGTCCAAAGCATATTACAATTGTGGAAAAGAAGGTCACCTAGCCCGATTTTATCGTGCACCAAAGTCATGTCCAGCTGGGACGGTGGCACCAAAGGCAGATACGAACAAAACAAAGTCGGTGGTTTCAGGAAGATCGTTTTTCGTGACTTCTCAAAAATTGAGTAACCCGAACGAAGTTAGCACGGGTTTGTTGATTATAAATTATTGCGAAGTCTATACCTTATTAGATACTAGTTCTACCCATTCTTTTATATCTCTTGCTTGCGCTCAACATTTAAATTTAACTCTAGAGAAATTATACTTTGACTTATCGGTTAAAACTCCGTTAAGAGACACCTTTGTTATCTCCACTGTTTATAAATCTTGTTTGATTCAAATCGACACTTTCACGTTACCTGTCAATCTTATCTCTTTGAAAATACTTGCCTTTGATGTGATTTTAGGAATCAATTGGTTAACTACTCATCATGCTTTCCGTAAGGTTGTTAGCTTTCATATTCCTAACCAACCTGTTATGCAAATTCAAGCAACCAAACCACTAAAGTCAAGCACTATCATATCAAGCCATAAGTAAAGAGCCCCGAGCCTTTTGTTGGTGACTTCCTTGTGTGGAAGGCACCGAAGCCAAACATTCCGTAGGGGACGTTGTGAATGACGATGGCCAGTTGATAGGTATCAATGTGACGTACTATCCAAGTCTTGGATGAGAGTCACAGTTTTCAATGATATTTCTATTGTTAATAAATTTCCTGACGTATTCTTGAAGAACTTCCTAGCCTACCCTTAGAGCGTGAAATCGAATTTTGTATTGACCCCAGTACAAAACCCATTTCTAAAATGCTTAAATATTTTCTTCACCTAGAACGAACGTATTATGCACCAAAGACGTTGGCTCGAGATGTTGAAGATTACGATCATACCATTCAATATCATCGTGGAAAAGCGAACGTGGTAGCTGACGCGTTGAGTAGAAAATCGTATGTGTTTACGAGTGCGATGTTGTTAACACAAAAATCCATTTCGTATAACTTACAAATGATGAAGATAGAGTTAAAGACTCTAGAGACCCACGTGAAGATAACGAATATACGAGTAGAATCGACATTAATCGATAAAGTTAAAGTCGCTACACACCCAAATCTGATGAATGTGAAGAAGAAGGTTCAAGAAGGCATAATCTAAACCCTCAATTTAATTGGCCCATTTGAAATCCTCGATCGAGTAGAAACTGTGGCCTATAGACTCGTTTTACCGCTAAGTATATCGCGTGTTCTTAACGTTTTTCACGTATCGTTGTTAGTAAAAACTTAGTCTTGGGAGACTTTAGAGCCAAATTTCAAAATAATTAATGAACCTAAAAAATTATGAAATCATGGGGGTTTTATAGAGCATGTTACAAGCTTTCCATAGCCTCAAAAACGGACTAATTCTGATAACGGATGAAGAAGTTATGAAGATTTGAAGTATGTGTGTCAAAAGTTGCAAAATCTGGAAAATTGGAGTTAAGTACCAAAGGTCGAGCGCCTAGACACTAGGCTCGACGCTTAGAATCTGTTCTTGGGTGCCTAGGCGCTTTCCCAAGGCCAAATTTGGGTGCCTAGGCGCTGGTCAAGTGTTAAGCCAATATCTGTCCGAACGTTTTTTAGTAAATTAGGCATAACGTTTTCATACGAACTCCAATTGAGGTGATTCAGGATGATTCAGAAAGATAACGAGTAGACCTAAAACTTTCATTCTTTATATTTTGAGATTTGAGGTCGGTATTAAGGCCTAAAATGGTGATTTTAGGAACTGATGTGCATTCAGAGGCAATCGGAGGACATCGAGCATGCACGAATGCAACGTGTAATGTTTTCGACGATAAAGGTAATCAAGGTTTCCTCACCTCTTCGACATACCATGTACGTACCCTAATTTTGAGGACAAATTTTCTTAAGAAAGGGAGGTTGTAAGACCCCAAATTTTATGAATAATGATTAATTTCTCTCGAAATATATTTTTTAATATTATGGTGTGGATATAATATAATGTTATAGTTGTAGGTAATAGTTATAAATTTTGCAAAGTAAGAAAGTGGTTATATAATATTCGATTGGTCGGGGAATATTCATTTTAACAGGGAATATTCGTACGACGGCACAATCATTGGTGGACCCCACAACGGAAGTATTGTCGTAGTAAGAAAAATTGTAATTATCTTTTTATAAAAATAACGGTGGAACTATTCTCGTTAAAAATGTTGAACTACCCGGTAGTAAAAATACGAGAATACTGGCGTGGTTGCATAGTAGCACTGCGGTATTGGTTATTGATGCTTACGTGAGAAGTCACCAATTATACTCAATTATTGCTACGATAATTGCCGCATCATATCTCTCATATTATTGATTCGATTATTGTCACAGTAATATCATCGCATAATATGTTATATTATTAAATCAATAATTGAGACGACAAAGTTATTCATATTATTAAATTGCAATATTTACAATGTCAGAAGTTCGCCAAGAAGAGGTTTGGTCATCTAATTGCGGCTACGCCAATAAGGAGAAATCCTTATCGAGAAAACCCCTCTTTCCGGGAACGACACGGTTGTTAAATATTGTGAGTTATAATATTAATGATGAATAAGTTCGTGTTGATTAAAGATGAAATTGATAGTTCCATTGTGTTGGAATTATTAGTGTTAGTGAAAATTGACATTTATTTCGATAATAATTGATGTCTGGAAGTTATCGGGTAATTAATCGGATAAATGAGGAATTAATTGTTATTAATTCACATGATTATAACTATTTGTTCACATGTGTGTACTATTGATTCACATTCATGTACTATTAGGGGAGTTGGTACAAGATTGATAATACTTGCATGACTAAGTTAAAGATGGAGGTATAGATGGAGGTACTATACTGTTATTTGTATTTTCACATGATTATAACTATTGAATCACATGATTGAACTATTGATTAACATTATTTACTATTAGGGGAGGTGGTGCAAATTTGATAATACTTGCAGGACTAAATTAAAAATGAAAAAAAAAAGTTGGAGGTATTGTACTGTAATTTTTCGAGCCTCAAAACGTGCAATTATCGAAACTATATTTTCTATAAATAGAAGCTAATTCTTTCTTCATTTCTCACCAATTCACTAAAGCTATAGAGCAATTATTATAGAGAAAAATTATAGAGAGAAAGAAGAAGAAGAAGTCATTACTCTACATTCCAAAGTATCCAGCTTTATTCTAAGGTAAGGGGTATTATTTCTTTCATTTTCATGAAGAGAGCTATTGTTATTCCATTCCTTATTATTACGTTGGAATAACCTATCTATGCGAAGTATCACATACATGGTGAAATTCTTCTATTATTCCATTCTTTATTATTATGTTGGAATATCTTGTATGTGTGTATTACGCATGACCTGGTTCCATTATTTATTATTCTGTTAGAATAACCTGTTTGTGTGGTCTATCGCATGCCTGGTGAATTCTGTTGTTATTCCATTCTTTATTATTCTGTTGGAATATCTTGTCTATGCGTATTACGCATGACCTGGTTCCATTATTTATTATTACATTGGAATAACTTTTGTCGCAAGTCTTGATCGCATCGCGTACAGTAAATTCTCTTGTTATTCCATTCTTTATTATTTCAGTAGGAATATCCTTTACATGCGGATTTCGCGATGACTGGTTCCATTCTTTATTATTACCGTTGGGAATAACTCGTATGCATGCGGTTTATCGCATGCATGGTGAATTCTTACATTATTCCATTCTTTATTATTACATTGGAATAACACGCCTATGTGGATTACCACATGCATGGTGAATGATCCTTTGTATTCACTCCTTATTAAATTATGGAAATGATGCATCAACGTGGATTACTGCATAGCGCGGGCAAAAATCCATTTGCGATTTCATATATTCTATTATACTCGGTTGTTTAAAGTTTTGGCTTCTATACTCCATGAAATTAGTAGAATATCTCCGGATATCAAGCGCTTCATCCAAAGATCGTTTTCATGGAAATATTCTTTTGAGCATTCTTGAATTTTACTCCCAAAGCGATATCATGTTGACAATTTGACGTTTTTGAGTTGAGGATAATTTAACTTATAAATCTTTAAAATTTAATTCTTGAACTTGTTTTATTGAATTATTATGTCATTGTCATCATCCTCATGTTTATATTATGTTGAAAGTCAACTGTGGCCTATAGTGCATAGATGGACTTGGTATGATTATGACCGAGGATTATTCGGTATAGTCATGGACCAGTAATGTTACAAATGATGTGGTAAAAGTCCTCATTGTCCGTAGTGCATTGATGGACGAGTTGTTGGCATGATCATAACCATTGATGAAAACACGAATATCGTTGGCCCGTAGTGCATGGATAAATTATGGTCGTGATCTTAATGAATATCCTTGGTAGTAGTCTGTGAGGATGACATGGTTTATTTAATAAGTCGAGTCTCATTTATAAAAGTGATGAAAAACCTTTTAAATCATAGAAGATAGTAGATTTTATTCTCTCTTGACTCTTACAATGGATTGCTTGTTCACCGCTGATTAAACTTGATGTCTATTGTATTTTATCGGTTTAACATTGTTGAAGACTAATGATAATTTATTACGCATTATCTTAGTCATAATATTTTTTCTTGGGCTAGTTGAGCTCACCCTTTTGCTTTCATTATTCTCTTGAGGAAATGAGAGCGTGGCAAGGGACTAGTCGGGGAGCGGGTGATAGTCAGAGATGGTGTATTAGTAGTCCTCACTATTCTATAAAATAGTGTGACAATAAATGTAATGAAGACTCTATTTGAGAGTGGATATTGTCTAGAAGACAACATTCCTGTTTAAACTCTCAGCTATATTTTGTTGTATATTACATGACGGTTGTATAATTAAGTTTGTATTTTTATTCTGTACCATGTATTTGGCGACTCAAGATGGGTGATGTATACCTATTTTGGGGATGTCACATTACCCGTCTCTCTCCTCCTAGTTCTAGTCTCACATCTTATCCAGGGATCATATCCCTAAGCTCTGATACCAACTGTGACGCCCCCAAAATAGGTATACATCACCCATTCTGAGTCGCCAAATACATGGTACAAAATTCAATTACAACTTAATTATACAACTGTCGTGTACAATACGACCAAACATAAGGTGAGAGTTTTAACACGAATATTGTCTTCTAGACAATATCCACACTCAATGGAGTCCTCATTACAATTATTATCACACTATTTCATAGAATAGTGAGGACTACTATAGCCACTTATCCTGGACCATCACTCCATTCCCTGACTCGTCCCAGCTATATTCTCATTTCCTGAAGAGAATAATGAAAAAAAAGGGTGAGCTCAACTAGCCCAGTAAGAAATATTATAACTAAGATAATGCAGAATAAATTATCGTTAGCCTTCAACAGTGTTAAACTGATAGAATACAATAGATAACAAGTTTAACTACAACGGAACAAGCAATCCATTAGAAGAGTCAAACAGAGCATTTTATCTACTATCTTCTATGATTTAAAAGTTTATCATCAATTTTATCCATGTAATACCCATTAACAGTTCTTTATTATACCCAAGATAAAGAGAACTTTCATCACCTGTCTTCACCTGAACCACCAAAGATTTTAGTTAAATTCACAATTCATCTATGCACGTAAGCCAAAGATGACTTTCATCACAATATAAGCATGAGGATGATGACAATGATATAAGCATTAATCAAACGAAATCAAGGATAAATATTAAAAACTTTAAATTTATCTAGAGTTTAAAAATATCCAAATTGTCAACATGATACTGTTTTATGGAGTAAAATTCAAGAATAATATTCATGTACCAAAAATAATTTGGACATAAAAGAAAGATATTTTTCGGGTGAATAGTACCCCGTGAATAGTACTTCGGGAATAGTACCCCGTGAATAGTACCCCGACACAAAAAGTGCCTCAAATACCCGAGTGAATGATACTAGAGTGAATAGTAATTGGGTGAATAAGTAATCGTGAATAAGTACTCTACATCGAAAAAAGTGCCCGAATACCCGAGTGAATAATACTAGAGTGAATAGTAACCGGGTGAATAGTAACCCGTGAATAGTAACTCGTAAAAGAAAAATACCAAAGAAAATGATATTCCATAACAGGTACAAAATAAATGATATCTTATACGAGTATAATAGAATATACAAAACTATAAATGGATTTTCACCGCCATGCGGTAATCCACGTAGACAGATCATTTCCACAATTTAATAAAGAATGAATACGAAAGGTCATTCACTATGCATGCGGTAATCCACATAGATAGGTTATTTCAACAGAATAATAAAGAATGGAATAACAGAAGAATTCACCGAGGCATCACGATGATAGCCCGCACGACAGTTATTCCCAATGAATAATAAAGAATGGAACTGAGCCAGAATCATGTAATCCATGATAGGATATTCTAATGAATAATAAAGAATGGAACCGTGTCATGTGTAATCCAAAGCAGAAAGGATATTCCAACAAAATAATAAAGAATGGAATAACAACAGAAATTCTGACCGTACGATAATCGCATGCAGAAAAAGTTATTCCCAACAAAATAATAAAGAATGGAACTAGGTCATGCGTAATTTGTACATGCACGGATATTCCAATGTAATAATAAAGAATGGAACCGGTCATGCGTAATCCTCACGAGCATGGATATTCCAATGTAATAATAAAGAATGGAACAACAACAGAATTCACCCACGATGCGATAAGCATGCACGGAGTTATTCGCAGAATAATAAAGAATGGAATAATGTAAGAATTTCACCGTGTATGCGGTACTTCATGATAGACAAAAGTTATTCTAACATAATAATAAAGAATGGAATAACAACCCTTACAGTATTGAAAGAAAATAACTCTCTTCATGAATACAAAATAATAATACCCTTACCTTAGAAGAAAAGCGGATCTTTGGAATAGTGAGGTAGCAGACTTCTCTTCTTCTTTCTCTCTATAATTTCTCTCTATAATAATGTTTCTATAGCTTTAGTGAATTGGTGAGAAATGAAGGAAGAATGAGCTTATTTATAGAAAAATATAGTTTCAATAATTGCACATTTTGAGGCTCGAAATATTACAGTATAATACCTTCCTCCTTTTCTTCATTTTTAATTTAGTCCTACAAGTATTATCAAACTTGCACCACCTCCCCTAATAGTAAATCATGTGAATCAATAGTAAAATCATATGACTCAATAGTATAATCATGTGAAAAAACTAATTACAGTATAATATGTAACAACCCCAAAATAGGTTCATTCCATCCAACCCATTCTGAGTCGCCAAATATATGGTACAGAAACAACTACAACCTTATTACAACAATTGTCGTGCAAAATACAACAACACGTATCTTTGTGAGTTTGGATACAAATATATATACCAATCAGAAGACGTCACAATGACACCTTACATAAAGGTATAGTCAAAAAAGCTGTTTTAGAAATTAGAATCTTTGGGAAGTGCTCAAGAGAAACCTTCATACATGGGAGGCCATGCTTTTAGGTTATGGTAGATATCATATGGCCCACGTAATTATCCTTGGTTAACCCAATAAACCCCAAAGAAAAACGAGAAGATTACTATCATATTCTTCCCAATGGTGAGTCTTCTCTCGACATATCATTATCTCCTTTGTCTCTAATTGGGTATTATACTCCAAACAAACACCAAGATTATATAGGTAGTGCTTGTAAATATACTCAAAGCAAGTGGATGAGCACAACCATGTCTTATGATAACACGAGGTGTATGTCATTAGACATCTTGTATGATAGTGACAAAACACCCTTCCAAGTTAAATTCACCTCACCCTCAACATCTATAGACCACCACTCTATTCCTCGCACTATCCCCCGCTCGACCCAGCTACACCTTTATTACCTGAAAGGAATTGTGAAACAAAAGGGTGAGCACAACTAGCTCAGTAAAGAATATTATGACTAAAGATAAATAAATTATCAATAGTCTTCATCAGTAATAAATCGGAGATTTAGAATATATGGTAGATGATAAAACTTTTCAACCATAGTTGCGGTGAACGAAGCAATCCATTAGAAGAGTCAAATAGATAATACGATCTATTATCTTCTACATGTTAAAAGTCCACCAACAATGTTTTATCCCGTAATATAAATCAACAGTTCCTTTCCACAATCATATGAATAACTCATAATCATAATTGTGATTCTAAATTCTCTTCTCATCCGGAGACGAAGATAATTTTCATCACCTATCTTTACGAAACATCAAATATCATGGTTATACCAAATCACGGTTCGCATTCATAATCATACTAATAAATTCATCTTTGCACCACGGCCAAAGATATTCATCAACAGATTCATCTTTACACCACAAAGCTAAAGATATTCAACAACAGTCATCTTTGCATTATAAGCCAAAGATATTCATCAATAATTCATCTTTGCACTACAAAGCTAAAGATATTCAACAACAAAAGTCGTCTTTGCATTACGAGCAAAAGATATTCATCAATAATTCATCTTTGCACTACAGGCTAAAGATATTCAACAACAGGTTCATCTTTGCATTACAAGCCAAAGATATTCATCAATAATTCATCTTTGCACTACAGGCTAAAGATATTCAACAACAGGTCATCTTTGCATTACAAGCCAAAGATATTCATATCTCAAATAAATACATAATCATTTCAGAAGTTATATAACAATAATTATAACCATGTTGATCAATCCACCTTTGCACTTAAGCTAAAAATATTCAATTGTAAATTCAATGGTCATGATCATACCAGTCAACAATTCAACTTTTTTACCATCGGCAAAGAGAACCTATGGTCACGATCATACCAATAATCTACCCATCTTTACACTCAAGTCAAAGAGAAATATCATCATTAGGGTTATAAGAATGTTATATAAAATAATATAATCAAAACATGGTTTTAATTTTAAGAGTAAGATTCATAAATCAACGATAATTTGGTCGTGGAAAAAGAAACCAATTTTATTGTGAATAGTACCGTGAATAGTAACTCGTGAATAGTAACTTCGTGAATAGTAACTCATGAATAGTAACTCGTGAATAGTAACTCGTGAATAGTAACTTTCGTGAATAGTAACTTTATGAATAGTAACTTCGTGAATAGTAACTCGTGAATAGTAACTCGTGAATAGTAACTCATGAATAGTAACTCGTGAATAGTAACTCATGAATAGTAACCCGGCATGAAAAGTTCCAACCAATATTTCAAAGATAATGATATTGAAGAAATAATATCATTTGAGAAGAAAATAACATCCCTTACTATCCCTTACAATCCCTCACCTCAAAAAGAAGAAAGACTTACGATTGGATATAGGGATATGATTTGAAGGAAACTCATCTTGATGAATATCAACTCACCAAGTATCTAAATACTCACAAAATACACTCAATAATCTAGAGAGAAAAAGAGAAACTTATGTTTACGGTGTGATTTTCAATTCTAACTTAGCTCTCTATTTATAGGAAAATGTTAGCACGCCGAAGCAGACTTAACCTGCAACCTGATGGCTTTACCTGCTACTATTCCACCCACTAAAAATCAGCCATCTTCCCCAACAACCAAGAGTGGGGCCCACTCAATTCTAGAATTTTCCACCAAAACCTAATTTCCGAATCAGTTACCTCTTAAAATTCATAACAAATCATACGTTCATTTTTAACGGTTCAAAATTTGTGGACATATACTCAACTTATATATGTATAACATATCCAAAAAATTACAACGATCCAACGGTCGGATCAAAATTTATAACTCACATAATATATAGTGAAGAACATCGATTTTTCGGACTATTAGTCCTTGGACGATTTCATTCAAAATTTCACCACGAAATATCTACAAAGAATTTTGGGTGATTCAAATTTCTCAGATTAGCTTACTTCTAGGGCTTTCTTTTGATATATGGCTCATCTCTTAACTCCTTATACACAAAGAGTTATGGATTTTACAAAATCAAGTAATAAACTAATTTTTCGAAAATTCCATATTTTGTTCTCCATTTCGACAAATCTTGATAAAACACCTCATCATTAATTCCTTCACTTATAACCACATAAATAAATCCATCATTTATATCCACATCAAATAAATATTTTCTTATCATATGAATCAATAATTAATTATTCACAAATAATATTACGTAATCACATTTATGATAATGACAGTAGCTTCGAGGAAGAGGGCTTTCAATAAGAATTTTTTTTTCTTGGCGCGCAATTAGGTGACCAAACCTCTCCTTGAGCAGAACTTTCTAGACATTGCCAATAATGCTATCTAATAATATTATTCAAATAATATGAATTATTGATCCGATAATGGGAAATCTTGTGCGGTGATAATTATTGAACAACAATAATATAAAATATCAACACAACAATTATTGAATCAATAAAATAAAATATTGAAGCAAGATAATTATTGTAACAATTATTGAGTAGTGCCTTCTCACGTAAGAATCAATAATTGAAAAAAATCGCAGGCAATCTGAGTGTCTTCTTTCTGCAACAACGCGTATTACTTTACTTTACCAACCGTATTCCAACAAAGGTTGTTAGCAGTAACGATTACGCCGTTATTTATAAAAACTTCGATTTGTCGTTTTCTCCATCCAAGCGCTTATTACATTATGGGGCCCACAAATGATCGCTGGCTGGTGCATACGAATATTCTCAAACGAGAAAAAAAATATTCCACGACCAAACGAATATTCCCCGACAACAATAAGTATTTTATAGCCACTTGCTTATTTTGAAAAAAATTCATATATCACCCTTAACTTTAACTTTTATCAATTTAACCATTTACTGAATAGAAAAATTGAATACTTTTATTTCATAAAATTCGGGGTCTTACATAATACCTTCATCTATACCTCCATTTTTAATTTAGTCATGCAAGTATTATCAATCTTGCACCAACTCCCCTAATAGTAAATCATGTGAATCAATAGTATACACATGTGAACACATAGTTATAAGCATGTGAATCAATAGCAATTAATTGCTCATTTATCTGGTTAATTACCCGATTGGTCAGTATAACTTCCATACATCAATTATTATCGAAATAAATGTCAATTTCCACTAACACTAATAATCCCAACACAATGGAACTATCAATTTCAGCTTTAATCGACACGAACTTATTCATCATTAATATTATAATTCACAATATTTAACAACCAGGTTGTTCCCAGGAAAGAAGGGACTTTTCGATAAGAATTTCTCCTTATTGGCGCGCAACTAGGTGACCAAACCCCTCCTTGACAGAACTTCTAGACATTATTAATATTGCAAATAATAACATGAATAACTTTGTCGTCTCAATTATTGATTTAATAATATAACATATTATACAGATGATACTGTGACAATAATTGAATCAATAATATAAGAGATATAATGCAAAGAATTATCGTAGCAATAATTGAGTATAACCGAGTGACTTCACGTAAGCATCAATAATCAATCTGGTGCTACTACTTAACGACCACGCCAGACATTCTTGTACTTTTACTCTTGAGTAGTTCAACAGTTTTAATGGTAACACTTTCGCCGTTATTTTTATAAAAGATATTTCATCATTTTTTAACTACGACAATACTTTTGTTGTGGGGTCCACCAATGATTGTGCCGTCGCACGGATATTCTTCGGATAAAAGAATATTCCCCGACCAAACGAATATTTTATAACAACTTGCATACTTTGCAAAAAAATTCACATATCACCCTTAACTTTAACCTTTTATCAATTTAACCATTTAAGAAATAAATAATAATTATAAGAAAATTAAATATTTTCATTTCATAAAATTCGGGATCTCATAATCTCCACTCCTTATGAAATTTTGCCCTCGAAATTTTCGTACGTACCTGGTATTCGAAGAGATGAGAATACCTTGCTTTCTTTTCGAATTGTACCTTCCCGGTTATTTCCTCTCTATCATGATTTTCCCATTTCTCATCTCCTGTATTTCAGATATCATTCTAGAATATAATTTTAAAATAAGGTTTAATTGTGACGCCCCCAAAATAGGTATACAACACCCATTCCGAGTCATCAAAATACATGGTACAGAAACAACTACAACTTTATTAATACAACACATAAACTGTGAGTTTAAATACAAATATTATTATCTAGATAATATTCACACCCAAATAAGTCCCCATCACAATTATTGATACATTATTTTACAAAAATGGTGAGAACTACTAAAATAACTTCTAGAACCGTCATTCCATACCCCGACTAGTACTCGCTACATTCTCGCCTCCTGAGAAGAAAAATGGAACAGAAAGGAAAAGGGTGAGCTCAACTAGCCCAGTAAAGAATATTATAACTAAGATAATATAGAACAAATTATCATTAGTCTTCAACAGGGAAAAATCTGATAAAATACAATAGACAACAAGTTTCAGATCAATATTCGCAGCAGAAATAATAATTCATAGATAAGTTATGTAGAGAATGAAATGTACTATTATCTATGAATTTAAAAGTCCATCATCAATATTTTATCCCTGTAACATCAATCAATATACATCTTGAATCAAATATTCATCTTTGCACTACAGGCCAAAGATATTCATCAGTTGGTCATGTTCATCTCAACACCTGTACATCTTTGCATTACAGCCAAAGATATTCATAATAAAATCATTAATCTTTGCACTAAAGGCCTAAGATATTCAATAATATCATCATTTAGGACTGAGGATGATGAAAAATATTTTAAAGAAAACGAATCCAGTGAAACAAAAGAATAAATATTAAGGATTCGTATTTCGGTTTATCCATGTCCAAAAATACCTCATAAATAATCAAAGTGGTGTAAAATTCAAGAATAATCAAAGCATGGATACAATCAAAGCTAGTATCCATAATAGATATATTTTGGACGAAAAGAAAAATTTTTATTTTTTGATGAATAGTGTCGTATTCGTGAATAGTGCCGTATACGTGAATAGTAATCCCAACACAAAAAGTTCCAAATTTGATTAAAACTTCAAATCAATATTTCGACATAATGATATTGAAGAAAATAATATCATTTAAAAAGAAAATAACATCCCTTACCTCGAAAGAATAGTACTTCTGGCTGGACTACTGGATATAGTACTGAAGGAATTTGCACCGTATAGCAACACTCAAAGTATTAAAAAACTCACAAGAATATGCTCGATAATATAGAGAGAGAAAACTTTAGTTTCTAGTGTATTTTTCAATTCTAACCTAAGCACCCTATTTATAGGAAAATGCTTAGAACACCAAAGCAGAAAATTTAATAAAATAATATTATTTATAATAAAATTCTATTTCCACCTCTAGACATTTGAATTCAGCATGTTGCACATGTTAGTGTAGCCCACAAAACCAAAAAAAAACGTTTTTCTTAATAAACATAATTAAAACTTTCAAAAATCAATTATTCCGGAACTACGGAACTTCAATAATTCATAATAAATAGCTTTTTATCAGAAAAATTCGAACCACATTTCCTTTCCATAGGAAATTCCATTCTCTACAACTTTGTAGGTTTAAGTTTTTCCAAATTCCAAGCAGAAGTTGACCGAAATCCACAAACCAGGCGATTTTCTGGTATAAACCAATTTCGGTCAAGAAATGGGGTCCACCAAACATGTTTAACATGTTTTAAACATTAATTATAAACAAAATACTCCTCCTCCTCATATACTCATATATCCCAAATTCATTGCAAAATATCACCATTATTATATTATTAAAATATAATAATATATTTAAATGAATTATTTATCGAGAAAAGATAAAATAACAATTTTTCAACAATTGACATTAAAAATTTTCTCCATCTATTTCACATAAAATGAATATTTTTCTTATCATATAAATCAATAATTAATTATTCACAAATAATATTACAAAATCACAATCATGACAATGGGGCGGTTTCCGGAAAGAGGGCTTTCAATAAGGATTTCTCTTCGGGCGGCAATTAGGTGACCAAACCTCTCTTTAGATGTAACTTTCTAGACATTACCAATAATGTTATCTAATAATATTATTCAAATAATATGAATTATTGATCCGATAATGAAAATATTGTGTAGTGACAATTATTGAAACAACAATAAATATAAAATATCAATGTAGCAATTATTGAATCAATAAAATAAAATATTGAATAAGTAATTCTCGTAACAATTATTGAGTAATGCCTTCTACGTAAGATTCAATAATTGGTGCAATACTGGTAATCTTCTTTGTGTTTTAACCATTGGGTATTCTAACAAGATAATTAGAATAACTACACGCAGATTATTTATAAACAACTTATACTTGTCATTTTCTTTATCCAATCGCTTTCCGTTATGGGGCCCACAGAAGGCTGCGTCGTCGTACGAATATTCTCTGACAGTAAGAATATTCCACGACCAAACGAATATTCTCCAATAAAAATGAATATTTTATAACCACTTGCATATTTGAAATATTTGCGCATTTTACCCATAACTAACCACATTAATCAAATCAACCCTTACTATTTCAAAATAATAAATAGAGGAAATTTGATTTTATTTATAATAAGTTGGGGTCTTACATTAATTGACATGCCACATATTATTCCTATATTTTGACCGATCATTTAAATACCAAATAAACTTAGGTAGGTCATACTAGCGAAGGAATTCCCCCTCATCCCTCCTAGTTCTTATCTCATATCTCAGCCAAGGATCATATCCCTAAGCATTGATACCAACTGTGAAGCCCCCAAAATAGGTATACATCACCCATTCTGAGTCACCAGATACAACACTACAGAAATCAAATACAAACTTCTTTAAACAACCGTCGTGCAAAATACGACAAAAACATAGCTGAGAGTTTAAACACGAATATTGCATTCTAGACAATATCCACACTCAATAGAGTTCTCGTTACAATTATTATCACACTATTTTATAAAAATAGTGAGGACTACTATAGCCACCATCTCGGACCATCACTCCATTCCCCGATTCGTCCCAGCCATATTCTCATTTCTTGAAAAGAACAATAAAAGAAAGGGTGAGCTCAACTAGCCCAGTAAGAAATATTATGACTAAGATAATGCAGAATAAATTATCCTTAGCCTTCAACAAGTGTTAAACCGATAAAATACAATAAACATCAAGTTTAGCTCGCGTGATGAATAAGTAATCCATTAGAAGAGTCAAGTAGAACATAATGTCTACTATCTCTTCTAGATTAAAAGTCCATCGTTAATATTTCATTCCTGCAATAATCAACAACAGTTCTTTGTTATACCCAAGACAAAAAGAACTATCATCACCTGTCTTCACCTAAACCACCAAAGATTATAGTTAAATCCACAATTCATATTTATAATCATGTAAATCAACAGTTTCTCCCTACCACAAAGGGTTAATAGAACATTTATTCAATATCCTTACCCCAAAGGCTAAAGATATTCAAATGTAATAACAATAATCATAACAATCAGTTGTCTACCTTTGCACTATGGGCCAAAGATATTCAACTATAAAACCAATGGTCATGATCATACCAATCAATTGTATGTCAGTGCACTACGGCCAAAGACATTCAACTGTTAACTAATGGTCATGATCACCTTAATCACATCATCGAATTATCCATGCACTACGGGCCAAGGATATTCGTTATTATCACCAGTGGTTATGATCATGTCATACACCTGTCCATCTTTGCACGTAAGCCAAAGATATACAATTATAAAACCAATAATCAACAGTCCATCTTTGCACGTAAGCCAAAAATATACAACTATAAAACCAATAATCAACAGTCCATCTATGCACGTAAGCCAAAGATGACTTTCATCACAATATAAGCATGAAGATGATGACAATGATATAAGCATTAATCAAACGAAATCAAGGATAAATATTAAAGACTTTAAATTTATCTAGAGTTTAAAAATATTCAAATTGTCAACATGATACTGCTTTGTGGAGAAAAATTCAAGAATAATATTCATGTACCAAAAATAATTTAGACAGAAAAGAAATATATTTTTCGGGTGAATAGTACCCCATGAATAGTACTTCGGGAATAGTACCCCGTGAATAGTATCCCGACATAAAAAGTACATAAAATACCCGAGTGAATGATACTAGAGTGAATAGTAATCAGGTGAATAGTAACCCGTGAATAGTAACTCGTGAATAGTACTCCGACACGAAAAGTGCCCCAAATACCCGAGTGAATAATACTAGAGTGAATAGTAACCGGGAGAATAGTAACTCGTGAATAGTAACTCGTAAAATAAAAATACCAAAGAAAATGATATTCCATTATGAGTACAAAAGAAATGATATCTCATACGAGTATAATAGAATATAAGAAACTGCAAATGGATTTTCACCCGCCATGCGGTAATCCACGTAAACAGATCATTTCCACAATTTAATAAAGAATGAATACGAAAGGTCATTCACCATGCATGCGGTAATCCACATAGACATGTTATTCTAACAGAATAATAAAGAATGGAATAATGAAAGAATTCACCGTATATGCGATGTAATCGCATGCATACGGTTTATTCCCAATAGAATAATAAATAATGAAACCAGGTCATGCGTAATCCGCACAAACAGGATATTCCAACAGAATAATAAAGAATGGAACTAGGTCATGCGTAATCCGCACAGACAAGATATTCCAACAGAATAATAAAGAATGGAATAACAACAAAATTCACCAGGAATGCGATAAACCGCACAGACAGGTTATTCCCAACATAATAATAAAGAATGGAACCATGTCATGCATAATCCTCACGCATGAGGATATTTCAATGTAATAATTAAGAAGAATGGAACCAGTCATGCGTAATTATGCAGAAGATATATTCAAATGAATAATAAAGAATGGAATAACGACAAAATTCACCAGGCATGGGATAGACCGCGCAGAAAGGTTATTCCAACATAATAATAAAGAATGGAATAACAACCCTTACGAGTATTGAAGGAAAATAACTCTCTTCATGAATACGAAAGAATAATACCCCTTACCTTAGAAAAAAACTGGATACTGGAATAGTGAGGTAGCAGACTTCTCTTCTTCTTTCTCTCTATAATTTCTCTCTATAATTTCTCTCTATAATAATTGCTCTATAGCTTTAGTGAATTGGTGAGAAATGAAGGAAGAATGAGCTTCTATTTATAGAAAAATATAATTTCAATAATTGTACATTTTGGGGCTCGAAATATTACAATATAATACCTTCCTCCTTTTCTTTATTTTTAATTTAGTACTATAAGTATTATCAAACTTGCACCACCTCCCCTAATAGTAAATCATGTGAATCAATAGTAAAATCATGTGACTCAATAGTATAATCATGTAAAAAAACTAATTACAGTATAATACCTTCATATATACATCCATTTTTAATTTAGTCATGCAAATATTATCAATCTTGCACCAACTCCCCTAATAGTAAATCATGTGAATCAATAGTACACACATGTGAACACATAGTTATAAGCATGTGAATCAATAGCAATTAATTACTCATTTATCTGGTTAATTACCCGATTGGTCAGTATAACTTCCAGACATCAATTATTATCGAAATAAATGTCGATTTTCACTAACACTAATAATCCCAACACAATGGAACTATCAATTTCATCTTTAATCAATACGAACTTATTCATCATTAATATTATAATTCACAATATTTAACAACCGGTCATTCCCGGAAAGAGGGGCTTTCAATAAGGATTTTCTCCTTATCGCGTATAATTAGGTGACCAAACCCCGTCTCGATGTAACTTCGAGACATTGTCGATATTGTAAATAATAATGTGAATAACTTTCTTGAATCTCAATTATTGATTTAATAATATAACATATTATACAAAAATGATCTTTGTGATAATAATTGAATCAATAATATGATAGATATGATACAAAGAATTATCATGTAGCAATAATTGAGTACAATCGGTGACTTGACTTACATATAAGCATCAATAATCAATACCGTGCAGCTACTATGTAACTAATGCCAGACATCGCATTTCTTTTACTAAAGAGTAGTTCAACAGTTTTAACGGTAACACTTTCGCCGTTATTTTTATAAAAAGATATTTCTGTCATTTTCTAGTTACGACAATACTTCCTTTGTGGGGTCCACCAATGATTGTGCAGTTGCACGGATATTTTCCGACAAAAAGAATATTCCCTGACCAAACGAATATTTTATAACAACTTGCATACACTGCAAAATTTTCACATATCACCCTTAACTTTAACCTTTTATCAATTTAACCATTTACGAAATAAATAATAATTATAAAAAAATTGAATATTCTTATTTTATAAAATTCGGGATCTCACACTAATGGTCATGATCCTGTCAATCACATCATCGAATTATCCCTGCACTACGGCCAAGGATATTCGTTAGTATCACCAGTGGTCATGATCATGTCATACACCTATCCATCTTTGCACTACGGGTCAAAACTATCAATCAACAGTTCATCTTTGTACTACGACCAAAGATATCAATCAACAGTTCTTCTTTGCACTACAGGCCAAAGATATACAATTGTAAAACCAATAACCAACAGTCCATCTATGCACTACGGGCCAAAGATGACTTTTAACACAATATAAGCATGATGATCATGACAATGATATAAAGAATCAATCAAATGAGATAAAGAATAAATATTAAGCATTTATAATACAATTTATCCAGAGTTCAAGAATATCTAAATTGTCAATATGATCACATTGTGGAGTAAAATTCAAGAATAATATTCATGTATCAAAAATTAATTTGGACAGAAAAGAATCAATTTTTCGTCGTGAATAGTACCAAGTGAATAGTACTTCGTGAATAGTACCCCGTGAATAATACTTTGTGAATAGTACTTTGTGAATAGTACTTCGTAAATAGTATCTCATATTTGTGAGTTTTTTAAGTCAAGAAAGATAAGAAAAACACAATTTTCCTTAAATATCTTCTTGACTAAAACCGAAAGGAAAACGAATTTATTGTAATTATGTAATTACCCTTACAACACATAAGCATTAAGTACATTATATGTGACGCCCCCAAAATAGGTATATAACACCCATTCTGAGTCATCAAAATACATGGTACAAAAACAACTACAACTTTATTAATACAACACATAAACTGTGATTTAAATATAAATATTGTCATCTAGACAATATTCACACCCAAATAAGTCCTCATCACAATTATTGATACATTATTTTATAAAAATGGTGAGGACTATTAAAACAACTTCTAGAACCGTCATTCCATACCCGACAGACTAGTAGTTTCATTACATTCTCGCCTCACGAGAAGAGAAATGGAACAGAAAGGAAAAGGGTGAGCTCAACTAGCCCAATAAAGAATATTATGACTAAGATAATATAGAACAAATTATCATTAGTCTTCAACACGGAAAAATCTGATAAAATACAATAGACAACAAGTTTTAGATCAATATTCGCAGCGGAAATAATAATTCATAGATGAGTTATGTAGAGAATGAAATCTACTATTATCTATGAATTTAAAAGTTCATCATCAATATTTTATCCCTGTAACATCAATCAATATACATCTTGAATCAGATATTCACCTTTGCACTACAGGCCAAAGATATTCATCAGTTGGTCATGTCCATCTCAACACATGTACATCTTTGCATTACAGCCAAAGATATTCATCATAAAATCATTAATCTTTGCATTACAGGCCAAAGATATTCAATAATATCATCATTTAAGACTGAGGATGATGAAAAATATTTTAAAAAAAAATGAATCCAGTGAAACAAAAGAATAAATATTAAGGATTCGTATTTCGGTTTATCCATGTCCAAAAATACCTCATAAATAATCAAAGTGAAGTAAAATTCAAGAATGATCAAAACATGGATACAATCAAAGCTAGTATCCATAATAGATATTTTGACTGAAAAGAAAAATTTCATTTTTGATGAATAGTAGTCATGAATAGTGTCGTATACGTGAATAGTGCCGTATACGTGAATAGTAATCCCAACACAAAAAGTTTCAAATTTGATTAAAAGTTAAAACCAATATTTCGACATAATGATATTGAAGAAAATAATATCATTTAAGAAGAAAATAACATCCCTTACCTCGAAAGAATAGTACTTCTGGCTGGACTACTGGATATAGTGCTGAAGGAATTTGCACCGTATAGCAACACTCAAAGTATTAAAATACTCACAAGAATACGCTCGATAATATAGAGAGAGAAAGAGAGAGAAAACTTTAGTTTCTGGTGTGTTTTTCAATTCTAACCTAAGCACCCTATTTATAGGAAAATGCTTAAAACGCCAAAGCAGAAAATTTAATAAAATAATATTATTTAAAATAAAATTCTACGCTCACCTCTAGACATTTGAATTTAGCATGTTACACATGTTAGTGTAGCCCACAAAACCAAAAAAATGTTTTTTTTAATAAACATAATTAAAACTTCCATAAATCAATTATTTCGAAACTACGAAACTTCAGTAATTCATAATAAATAGCCCTTTTATTAGAAAAATTCGAACCACATGCCCTTTCTATAGGAAATTCCATTCTCTACAACTTTGTAAGTTCAAGTTTTTCCAAATTCCAAGCAGAAGTTGACATAAATCCTAAAGCAAGGCGATTTTACTTTTTATAAACCAATTTCGATCAAGAAATGGGGTCCACCGAAACATGTTTAACATGTTTTAAACATTAATTGTAACAAAAATACTCCTCCTCCTCATATACTCATATATCCCCACATTCATTGTAAAAATATCACCATTATTATATTATTAAAATATAATAATATATTTAAATGAATTATTTATCGAGAAAAAGATAAATAACAATTTTTCAACAATTGTCACATTAAAATTTTCTCCATCTATATCCACATAAAATAAATATTTTCCTTATCATATAAATCAATAATTAATTATTCACAAATAATATTACGAGAATCATATCATGTGATGACCGTGTAGTTCCCGAGAAAGCGGGGGCTTTCCAATAAGGATTTCTCTTCTTGGCGGCATGATTAGGTGACCAAACCTCTCCTTGAGCAGAACTTTCTAGACATTGCCAATAATGTTATCTAATAATATTATTCAAATAATATGAATTATTGATCTGATAATGAAAATATTGTGTAGTGACAATTATTGAAACAACAATAATATAAAATATCAATGTAGCAATTATTGAATCAATAAAATAAAATATTGAACAGTAACTACTGTAACAATTATTGAGTAAAGCCTTCCTACTTAAGAATCAATAATTGGTGCAATATCGTGTGCTACTGTGTTTTAACCACTGGGTATTCTAACAGTATAAATGGTAACAACTACGCCGTTATTTATAAACAACTTATACTTGTCATTTTCTTTATCCAATTGATTTCCGTTATGGGGCCCACACAAGGCTACGCCGTCGTACGAATATTCCCCGACAGTAAGAATATTCCACGACCAAACGAATATTCTCCGATAAAAATGAATATTTTATAACCACTTGCATATTTGAAATATTTGCGCATTTTACCCATAACTAACCACATTAATCAAATCAACCCTTACTATTTCAAAATAATAAATAGAGGAAATTTAATTTTATTTATAATAAGTTGGGGTCTTACAACCTCCCCTCCTTATGAAATTTCGTCCTCGAAATTGACGTACGTACCTGGTGTTTCAAAAAGGTGAGGATACCTCGCTTTCATTTCCGTTTCCAACTCCCAGGTCATTTCCTCAATAGCATGGTTCCTCCACAAAACTTTGACTTGGGGTATAACCTTTGTGTGTAAGACATGCTCCTTCCTATCCAAGATTTTGACAGGTACCTCCTCGTACGTTAAGTCTTCGGCTATCTCGTCCGGTTCTAACTCAATAACGTGGTTCGGGTCTTTCACATATTTACGAAGCACAGATATGTGAAAAACATTATGAACACGAGACATACTTGGAGGTAACGTGAGTCTATAGGCTACATTTTCTATTCGGTCAAGAATCTGAAATGGACCAATAAATCATAGATTGAGCTTTCCTCTCTTCCCGAATCTTTTAACTCCCTTCCATGGGGCCACACGCAACAATACATGATCCCCAATACTAAATTTCACATCCTTTCGATGAAGATCCGCATAACTCTTTTGTTGATCCTGTGCCATTTGTATACGTTGTCGAATCATTTGGACCTTTTTCGTAGTCATACGTACAAACTCGGGTCCCAACAATGTTGCTTCACCCACCTCATCCCAATATATTGGAGAGCGACACTTTCGTCCATACAATGCTACGAATGGAGCCACACCTATACTTGCCTGATAACTGTTGTTGTAGGAGAATTCCACCAATGGTAAATACTTATCCTAACTCCTTTTGAAGTCTAGGACATAGAGTCTTAATAGATCTTCAAGAGTTTGAATAGTCCTCTCTGATTGTCCGTCTGTTTGAGGATGATATGCCGAACTAAATCGTAAATCCGCGCCCATAGCTTTTTGTAAACTAACCCAAAATCGTGAAGTAAATCTTGGGTCACGATCCGAAACTATGGATACTGGCATGCCATGCAATCTCACAATCTCATTTACATACATATGAGCAAGACATTCAAGGGAATAAGTCTCCCGTATCGGCAAGAAATGAGCAGACTTGGTTAATCTATCAATAATAACCCAAATAGCATTTATGTCTTGTGAAACCATGGGAAGACCCGTAACGAAATCCATGGTAATGTGTTCCCACTTCCATTTAAGAATCTCAAGTGGTTGCAATGGACCCTTTGGCACTTGATGCTCCGCCTTTACAAGTTGACAAGTTAAACACCTCGAGATAAACTTTGCAATTTCTCTCTTCATATTGTTCCACCAAAATATGTGTCGAAGATCACAATACATTTTGGTACTTCCAGGATGGATTGTAAACGGTGTATTATGTGCCTCCGTCAAGATCTTGTCCTTCAAAATTAGAGTCATTAGGAACACAAAGTCTGGAGTGGACTCGAAGTATTCCTTCTTCATCGATTCTCGCTTCCGGAATAGCACCTTCTTGTACTTTCTTCTTCATACGCATCAGCTCCGGGTCGGTGGCTTGAGCAACTTTAACTTCATCGATTAAAGTTGGTTCTATGCGTATACTTGACATCATCGAACTTTTCGTTCTCGCATATGATCTTCTACTCAACGCGTCACTACCACGTTTGCTTTTTCGAGGATGGGTAATGAATGGTGTGGTCATAATCTTTTAACATTTCGAGCCAGCGTCGTTTTGCCGCATGATGAGTTCCTTTTGGGTGAAGAAATATTTGAGGCTTTTATGGTGCGAATATATCTCCACTTTCTCTCCATATAGATAGTTCCTCCTAGATCTTTAAGCCTTGAAAATAAGCTACGCTAACTCTAGATCATGAGTAGGATAATTCCTCTCATACTCTTTTAAGTTGTCGTGAGGCATAGGCTATGACTTTCCCATGTTGCATGAGAACACATCCTAACCCTTTGCTCAAGCATCGTTAGAGATAACAAATCCATCCAAACCGGATGGTATTTTCGAGCAGTGCCGAAATGAGTCTCCTCTTGAGCTCTTGGAAACTCTTCTCGCATTCCTCGCTCCATACGAATTTTGTATCTTTCCGAGTCAGTTGAGTTAACGGAGTAGCGATTCGAGAAAATCCTTCCACGAATCTCCGATAATAACCAGCTAAGCCTAGAAATCTACGTACTTCGGTCACCGTCTTCGGTTGCTCCCAACTTTGTATTACTTCAATCTTCGCCGGGTCAACAGATACTCCATGTTTTGACACCACGTGCCCAAGTAATGCTACTTCCTCAAGCCAGAACTCGCATTTCTTCAACTTGACATATAGTTTGTTTTCACGAAGCCTTTGGAGTACCAACTTCAAATGGTGCTCATGATCTTCACGACTTTTGGAATATATGAGTGTCATCAATAAAGACAACAACGAACTGATCCAAATAGTCCTTGAATACTCGGTTCATTATATCCATGAAAGCCGCAGGAGCATTAGTCAATTCAAAAGACATGACTAAAAATTCATAATACCTGTATCGAATTCTGAAGGCAGTTTTTGGAATATCCTCAGTTCTAATCTTCAGCTGATGATATCCAGAACAAAGATCGATCTTTGAAAAGAATTATGCTCCTTACAACTGGTCAAACAGGTCATCAATACGAGGTAACGGATACCTATTCTTGATGGTGACATGGTTCAATTCTCGATAGTCAATACAAAGTCGCATACTCCCGTCTTTCTTCTTTACAAATAAAACAGGAAAACCCCAAGGAGATGTGCTAGGACGAATGAAACTGATGTCCAACAACTCCTATAGTTGAACCTTTAACTCCTTAAGTTCAATAGGAGCCATTCGATATGGGGTTTTAGAAATGGGCTTTGTACCAGGTTCAAGATCAATAAAGAATTCAACTTCACGTTACGGGGTAGGCAGGAAGTTCTTCAAGAAACACGTCGGAAATTTACTAACAATGAGGAATATTATTCAAATCGGCGTGTCTTTATTCAAATCCATAACATGGGCTAAGAAAGCTTGACATCCGTTTTTCAATAAGCGAATAGCTTTATGACTAGATATGGCGGTGATTGATTTTAATGGTTTAGTTGCTTGAATTCGCATACAACAGGTTGGTTAGGAATATGAAAACTAACAACCTTACGAAAACAATCAATTTTGGCATAATGAGTAGTTAACCAATCAATCCCTAAAATCACATCAAAAGTAAGTATCTTTAAAGAGATAAGGTCAACAGATAATGTGATGGTGCCAACTTGGATCAAACAAGATTTATAAATAGTGGATGTGATAAAAGTTTCTCTAAGCTGAGTCTCCACGGATAAATCAAAGTCTAATTTCTCGGGAGTTAAGTTTAAGCGTTGAGCACAAGCGGGAGAGATAAATGAATGGGTATACCCGGTATCAAGTAAGGTATAAACTTCGCAAGAATTTATGATTAGCTTACCCGTGATCACCTCGTTTGGGTTCCTCGCATTTTGACTAGTCACAACAAACGCTCTTCCAGAACCGATTGACTTTGACTTTTACGGGGACGACCTTTTGAGTCACCATCCCATTGGACTTGGTTTCATTTACCATATAATCTCGAAGCGATATGTCCTTCCTTTTCACAATTATAACATACCTTGAACTATTGTGGGCGGTTTGGGCTAATATGTCCCTCTTTTCCACATTTATAGCATACTGACCGGTGGTCATTCTCCTCCTTAGAACCGATTCTTCTTTGGTCTTTAACGTCTTCACATGGTCGTTGTTGAATCTCCTCTTTTAAAATCTCCCCCGACTCGCTTCTTCTATTTTCATGGCCATGATTACCACCAAAGTGGTTACCGCCTTTGTCCAAGTATTCTTCTTTCTCCATTTGGTTATCATTGTTACGATGATCTAGCATCCCAGTATGATCCTGGTTATGGTCCCTCGGTTGAGCGTACTACTCGTTATCTCGCTTCTAACAATTGAGCCTTGTTGACAACATCGAAGAGAGAAAATTTATGAGAAATGAGATATTGGCGTATCTTAGGGTTTCAAACCTCTCGAAACATCCGCATCATACGTTCCTCATTCTCCACCAAATGAGGTGCAAACACGGATAACTCGCAAACTTTTCCTCGTCTTTGGGACACCAAATCATGTTATTTTGTTCGATCTAATGAACTCCACTTCCTTCATATGACGAATACTTTCAGGAAAGTACTTGTCATTGAAAAGTTTCTAAAACATCTCCTAAGACATACTGAGTGCGGCTGGATGGGTACGCTTCACAGATTCCCACCGATGTCACGCCTCATTACGAACATAAAGGTGGCGAATGGAACCTTATGTTCCTCCGTGCATCCCAAGACATCGAATATCTTGGTAATTTATTTGACCCACGTCTCCCGCCTTTAATCGGATCCGGTTTTTCCCAATTCTGGTGGTCTCAACTCCTTGAACTGCTTGGTTGTGACAAACAGTGCGTTGTTATCATTTCCACCGGTATTTTGTGCACGAGTCTCCTTATGCGATTTTGCATGAGCTGCAAAAAGCTTCTAAACATCCCGTCGTTCATCATCGCTTTCGGTGGTGTTATTCACGGGAGGAACATTGTCAACTTTGTTATGCGTTCTCCTCGTTGGTGAGTAAAGGTGTCTCCACGGTCTCATTTACTCCAATTGTTAACATTCTCTCGTCGACATTCTCAAATCTTGCCATAAAATAAGGGTTAATTAAACAAATTAACATATCTAATAATATCACTATCTCTTGACCAACTAACAAATAAGCTTGCAGGTAGGACACACTAGCGAAGGATTTACTCGTCTCTCCCTCCTAGTTCTATTCCCCGATCTCCGCGAGGAGATCATATCCTAAGCTCGATACCAATTGTGACGCCCCCAAAATAGGTATACAACACCCATTTCGATTCATCAAAATACATAGATACTGAAATAACTACAACTTTATTAATATAACATAAAGCTGTGAGTTTAAATACAAATATTGTCATCTCTCAATATCACACACCCAAATAAGTCCCCATCACAATTATTGATACATTATTTTACAAAATAGTGAGGACTACTAAAACAACTTCTAAAACCGTCATTCCATACCTCACTAAGTACTCATTACATTCTCGCCTCACGAGAAGAAAAATGGAGCGAGAAAGAAAAAGGTGATCTCAACTAGCCCAGTAAAGAATATTATGACTAAGATAATATAGAACAAATTATTATTAGTCTTCAACACGGAAAAATCTGATAAAATACAATAGGCAACAAGTTTCAGATCAATATTCGCAGCGAAAATATTAATTCATAGATGAGTTATGTAGAGAATGAAATCTACTATTATCTATGAATTTAAAAGTCCATCATCAATATTTTATTCCTGTAACATCAATCAATATACATCTTGAATCAAATATTCATCTTTGCACTACAGGTCAAAGATATTCATCAGTTGGTCATGTTCATCTCAACACTTGTACATCTTTGCATTACAGCCAAAGATATTCATCATAAAATCATTAATCTTTGCACTACAGACCAAAGATATTCAATAATATCATCATTTAGGACTGAGGATGATGAAAAATATTTTAAAGAAAACGAATCCAGTGAAACAAAAGAATAAATATTAAGGATTCGTATTTCGATTTATCCATGTCCAAAAATACCTCATAAATAATCATAGTGGAGTAAAATTCAAGAATGATCAAAACATGAATACAATTAAAGCTAGTATCCATAATAGATATTTTGGACGAAAAGGAAAAAGTTCATTTTTCGATGAATAGTGCCGTATTCGTGAATAGTGTCGTCCGTATACGTGAATAGTAATCCCAACACAAAAAATTTCAAATTTGATTAAAAGTTCAAACCAATATTTTGGCATAATAATATTGAAGAAAATAATATCATTTAAGAAGAAAATAACATCCCTTACCTCGAAAGAATAGTACTTCTGACTGGACTACTAGATATAGTGCTGAAGGAATTTGCACCGTATAGCAACACTCAAAGTGTTAAAATACTCACAAGAATACGCTCAATAATATAGAGAGAGAAAGAGAGAGAAAACTTTAGTTTTTGGTGTGTTTTTCAATTCTAACCTAAGCACACTATTTATAGGAAAATGCTTAGAACACCAAAGCAGAAAATTTAATAAAATAATATTATTTATAATAAAATTCTACGCCCACCTCTAGACATTTGAATTCAGCATGTTGCACATGTTAGTGTAGCCCACAAAACCAAAAAAACGTTTTTCTTAATAAACATAATTAAAACTTTCAAAAATCAATTATTCCGAAACTACAGAACTTCAATAATTCAAAATAAATAGCCCTTTTATCAGAAAAATTCGAACCACATGTCCTTTTTATAGGAAATTCCATTCTCTACAACTATTTAAGTTTAAGTTTTTTCAAATTCCAAGCAGAAGTTGACCGAAATCCACAAACGGGCGATTTTACGGGCTATAAATCAATTTCAGTCAAGAAATGGGGTCTATCGACATGTTTAACATGTTTTAAACATTAATTGTAACAAAAATACTCCTCCTCCTCATATACTCATATATCCCAAATTCATTGTAAAAATATCACCATTATTATATTATTAAAATATAATAATACATTTAAATGAATTATTTGTCAGAAAAGATAAAATAACAATTTTTCAACAATTGTCACATTAAAAATTTTCTCCATCTATATCCACATAAAATGAATATTTTCCTTATCATATAAATCAATAATTAATTATTCATAAATAATATTACAGAATCACAATACTGACAACCAGGCAGTTCCCAGGAAAAAGGGGCTTTTCAATAAGGATTTCTCTTTCTTCTGGTATGCAATTATTAGGTGACCAAACCTCTCCTTAAGCGAGAACTTTCTAGACATTGCCAATAATGTTATCTAATAATATTATTCAAATAATATGAATTATTGATCGATAATGAAAAAATGTGTAGTAACAATTATTGAAACAACAATAATATAAAATATCAATGTAACAATTATTGAATCGATAAAATAAAATATTGAACAATAACTCTTTGTAACAATTATTGAGTAATGTTTTCCTACGTAAGAATCAATAATTGGTGCAATCTGGTATCTTCTTGTGTTTTAACCACTTTGGGTATTCTAACATGATATTAGCAGTATAACTACGTCGTTATTTATAAACAACTTATATTTGTCGTTTCTTCATCCAATCGCTTTTTCAAGTTATGGGGCCCACAAAATTAACTGCCGTCGCATACGAATATTTAAAAACGGTAAGAATATTTCACGACCAAAACGAATATTCTCCGATAAAATGAATATTTTATAACCACTTGCATATTTGAAATATTTGCGTATTTTACCCATAACTAACCACATTAATCAAATCAACCCTTACTATTTCAAAATAATAAATAAAAAAAATTAATTTTATTTATAATAAGTTAGGGTCTTACATTATATTTAATATATAAGGGTACAATAGTAATAATATATCACAAAATAAAAATTCTTAGTTTTCCTTAACAACTCACTCACAAACATAGGATAGAAAAATTATTATATTTTTTTACTAAACTTACAAGCAGACCTAGTTATTTCTTTTTCTATCGTCTTTCGTTTTAAAAATCATTAAAAATTCTAGTTCAGAAAACTCACATAGTGTAAATGGGATGCGGTTAATGTGAAGTTAATTTCATGATAAGTTGGTCAATTGACCAATACAATATTAATACGTATAGAGAAATCACCTCTCAACTTGGATGTCCATATATCAAAATTAATTCATGTTAATCACTCCTGTGTAATTGATAATGGACAGTCAATGGGATCCTCTAGATTTTTCATAGGTCACCCTGATATATAAGTCAATTAAGAGATGAGATACTCAACATAAAATATAAATCAATGAGAATAAAATGTTTTTGACCAAAAAGTTGCTAGAGATATTCACAACTGATGAAAATAATTGCTCTGATTTGGAAATGGTTGGAGTCCCCATAAATGAGAAGTAAATATATGCGCGATATCTTAAATAATTAATTAATTTTTCTTGAACAGATTACTAATTAAATTTTGTGGAATTTTAAATGAAATTTAATTTGATTATCATGATATCGGATCCGGTTATCATGAAATTAACTTTATAATAAGTTGGTCAATTGACAGATACAGTGCTGACACGCAAAAAAAAATTCATCTCCCACCTACGTGTTGATACTGTATTAATCAATTGACCAAAATTTACTTCATATTATCGACTCCATATGTAATATCTTTAATAAGAAAGTAACGATAATGTCCAATTAGCCTCTGGTTATTCTTTTGTGTGAAAGCTGCTTAATTTTTGAAAGTAACTCCAAACTATTTATGATAATTACCATCCTACCCTTCTTTTGTACTAACTTGCACTATTATTACATTTTCAATGATATTATATTCATTTTTTTTTCACTATTATGATTTTTTTTATATAGATTTAGCTCCCCTCCATTACATATTTTCTTTAATTCAATCAAATACACTATTTAAATCGTTCAAAAACTGATTCGAAAATATTCTTATCGTTCAACTAAAAAAAAAAAGTATAACTAATCATATATATTGGTTTATTATATGGAGTAGTAGTACCTCTGTTTCTAAAAAATTGTCGTTTAAGGTTTTGACACATAAATTAAGAAAGTATTATTTACTAAGTAAAATTTGTTTAAAATTCATCAATTCATACTATAGAAGTTGAAAACTATTAATCTTAGACGATGAGAAGTAGTAATATAAAAAATAAATAATTTATTCTCCTTGAAACTTATAAACGATAAACTTTTTAGTTAAATTTTTTTTTTCTAAAACTACATTTTTTAAAAAACGGAGGGAGTAATATTTAAGAAAACTAAGAGAAATAACAATACACCCTCATTTTCTCTTCAATGGTAACATGATCATTAACTAGCCAATGAGAGAGAACTTTTAAATTGGGGAACATATATTTAAGAAGAAAGAAAGAAAGATTCAATAATGGTAATGTTTAGACAATTTGGGTATAAATAATTGGTTTCAAGTTATACCCTTATCCTCATTAGGCCATTTTGAGACATAATAATTAGTGTAGTAAAATTTACCATTATGAGAAGGATAAAATTGTAAAAAGGGGAGAGGGGGGGAGGGGGAGAGGGGACGGGGGGGTGGGGAGGTGGACGGGAGGGGGACTGCTCTCATGTGTGAGTTCAAATAACAGCTGATGCATTCACAATACAAACATAAAGAGAAAGAGAAAAAAGGCCCCGCCAGCCGTTTCGCCAGCCGTTTTTCTGTTAACAGAGAAAGAAACTCTGTTAACAGAAAGAAAGAAAGAGCTTCTCCTGCTCTTCTCTTGATTTCTTTCCCCTTGATCAATTCATTTTCCTTCCTTTTCGTCCAAACCCTAATTCCAATTCACTTAGTTTTAGGCTTCACATAGCTGACAAAAACTCGAATTTTGCTGATCTCAGTCTCGATCTGGAGCAAACCAAATTCTGTGAGTGAATCTGGTTCCAATTTTTTTAAGAAATATGTATCTATATATGTACATACATTGCATGTGCTTTAATTGTTTGTGTTCTTCTAATTTTTGGCGTTTTCTACTCTGTTATGGATCGATTTGGTAACGTAGTTTATAGAATTTTTTTCATTCGTTTGTTTTAGATTCTGTGGTCGTTTGATCGTTTTGGGGTTTAATGATGGCTGCTACTGAAGCTGATACTGGTGAAATAGATGTGAGTTCATATCAGGATCTGATCAAAGTCGGTGCAGATTGTAACGGGGCAAAGCTTGATGTTGTTGATGAAAAGTACAATGTGCGTGATGATTCTGATGGTTCGTATATTTTTTCAAGCGGTACTGGTGAGGTAACTAGTGATGACCCAATTTCTGATATGAATTGTAATGCAGAGTCCAATCAAGTGTTGGATTCTGTGGTGGACAATGGTGCGGAGGTCCAATCTGGGGAAGTGGTTGTTGAAAATGGGGGAAATGGTCAATCTTCGGCGGTGGAGGAGAATCAATTTGTTTTGTCGGTAATAGAGAAAGTACCAAATGGGGAAGTTGTCGACCTTGTAACTACTGGTACTGTAGAGGAGCCAAATGGAATGGTTGTTGAGGAAAATAAGAATGGTCAGGTTGATTGCGAGGTAAAAGTTGAGGATCTAGTTGAGTCGGAGTCTGTTCTTAACACGGAAGATAACCAAGAATCTCATACTACAATTAAGACCAACACCAACGGGGAATTAGGAGGGAGCCTTGGGTCGGTAATTGTACCGGTGGAGGATGGTGATAAGAGTGTAAAGCCCGTGGAGAAAAATAATCTAGACTCAAGTGCAGAGTCTGGAGAGATACAGGAATCAATAATTAAGTCACCAATGGTTGGTGATTTATCCGATGCGGATGTAAAATTAGTGGAGCAAAATAATATAGACTCAACTGTGGAATTGAAGGAGAGCCGGGAGTCGAACGTTATGTTACTGGAAGATGGTGATTCCTTTGCTAAGAGTTTAAATCCAATGGATCAAAATAATCTAGAGTCAAATGCAGACTTAGGAGAGAGCCGTGAGTCGGTAATTAAGTCACCAGAGGGTGGTGAATTGTCTGATAAGAGTTTAAAGCCCGCGGAGCAAAATAATCTAGACTCAACTGCAGAGTTAGGAGAGAGTAAGAATTCCCAAAATGTCGTTTTGGGGGCAGTTGGATGTGAATTAGAAGATGTTGAGACTGATGTTGGGGAGGGGAAGTCTAAGGAGCAATCGGAGCTGGAGTCGGTTAGAGAAGTAGAAGAAAGTTTGGAATCTGAAATCAGGATTACAAGATCTGTTGATTCTGTGTCTTATCAAGTCGATAACGAGGAGAAGCTTAAAAGAATGACAGATTTTGGTATAGATGTAGATGTAGCAGTAGAATTGGCTAATGAGACTGATGCACCTGTCGAAAAAGGAATTGTCTGCGAGCCTGACGTGGTTGAAAATAAAGTTTCAAGCGACAAAGAACTTAATGAAAGCATTGATGGAAGCCAAAGGGCCATCGAATTAATTGCGACTCCCGCAATTGATGCAAGCCTGCCTTTTCCGGCTGTTTGTGTGATATCTGAAAACAAGATAGTGAAAGTGCCTGTTGAATGTGTTGGAAGCATCACTGCTGGTCCAGTAGAAGAACAAGAACTTGCGATTTCTGACAATTCTCGAAGTTTTTTGATGCAGGGGAATGAAGGAGCAAACTTAGGGAATGAAACCAGTAAGCCTCAGGATGCAAAGACTACCTGCAATCCTGACTTGGATGGAAATAAAGTTGCACAAACTGAAGGACAATGCGAATGCATTGATGGAAGTCAAATAGCTACTGAGCGGACTGGGAATCCCAAACATGCCTGTAGCCTGCCTTCTCCTGCCAGTTGTGTATTATCAAAAAATGAGATTAGGGATGTGCCAGATAAAAGTTGCGGAAGCTTCCTTGCTAGTCCTGATGCTGGTTCAGTATCAGATCAAGGACTTGTGGTTCCTGACAATGGTGGTAGCGGTCTAGTTCAGGGGCATGAGCCAGAAAATGAAGTCCAGGATACTGATCAAAATAAGATTTCACAAAATGATGACCTTGGTGAATGCATAGGTGGCTGCCCAAAATCCCCTGAACTGAATAGGAATCCTGAAATTGATGAAAATGTTATTTCTGGTTGTATAATAACAGAAGGTAAGACTGGAGAACTGCCGGTTGAAAGTGATGGTAGCTTCCAATCTGGTTCCAATGGTGGTACAATAGTTGAGCGAGAAATTGGGAGTGTGAATTCTCCAATTACAGTAAATTATGCAACTTGCATGATAAATGACGCCAAGATTGACATGAAAGTTGAAAATCTCGATTCTAAAAACATAGAGAATGCACTCTTCTGTGTTGCTGACAGAACAAAACCAGAGATTGAAGTTGATAATGGCCTCCGTTGCATGTCAAGTAGCCCTTCTAATTGTGTGAGCTATGGGACTAAAATTGAATTTGGTTCTATTAATCCTGCAGAGATATTTTCTCTGTCCCAGTGTAATGATGTGCTTACGAAATCTCAAGTCTCAAATCGAGACACTGAATGTGTCTACAATCAGACTATTACCAATTGTTTGGACGCAGAAAATCACATTATTGGTTCAGTAACGATTGGAAGTTGTGCTGATATAAAATCAGAATCTGACGTTCAAAACTCTTCTGCCGTAAGCAATTCAGATACGCCTAGCGAAGATGCTATTGTACCTGGATCCGAGGGTTCTAATTGTGATGCTGTGGATGGAAATAATTTGGGTGCTGAGAATGTGACAAAGCCATTCCAATTCCTCGTAAGATTTCCTAGATTTGATGATGAAAAACTTCGAGAACAGATTAGCGATGCTAAGCTATTAGTTGATGAGAAGACATGCAGGAGAGAGGCTATACGAGTTGCAATTAAAGCGAAAAGGGTAGTCATTCTTAATTAATGCTTTTATTGTATATTTTACTTAGTTTCATGTGATCACTTGGATGCTCCTATGAACAGCCCTATATTCAAGCCTTTGATGATAAGTTTGAAGCTGCAAAATCAGAAAAGAGAGATGCAATGAGGTCAGTTGAGCTAAAACGGCAGGAAATAGATTCTGTTCAAGTTGTTATTAATAGAGTGAAGAATGCTATTTCAGTTCAGGATATTAATAACAGAGTAAGCATTCAATCTCCTTTGTTATTCTTATTTTTTACCATAGAAAAGTAGGCTATATATACATCCAAAATATTTTCCTAACTTGAATCAAATTAACTACACTTACAAATTTAATTGGCATGGTAAGCAGATATACCATTTGGAACACGTGATAGAACATGAAACCCTGCCTTTAAAAGAGGAAAAGCTTGTCATTCGTGAAATTAAGCAACTGAAGAAACTTCGAGATGAACTATCTTCTAATATGGGTAGTCAGGATGAAGTTCAACAGGCTTTGGATCAGAGATACCATATTGAAGGGCGTCTAAAGGTATGTGTGACTCTGTTGTGCATTTGTTCTAAATTCAAATTTTAACAGGCACTATATGAGTTTCTCTTACCCGTCATCTATTGTGAGAAAGTTGAGATTATAAAATACTTCCAATTTCGTTTACAATCAATTTTTAGTTTGCCAATTATTATTTTCATGAGCTCGAGATTTCATTCAGAAAGTAATAAAGTGTCCAGTAGAAGCGTGAACCGTTCTTCTTTTATTATTTTTTCTATGTCTGTTATCTACTGATTGGATTTTGTGGCATGTGTAGATTTTGAAGAAGGAACTAAATGGCCTCAAGGACAAGGTTTCAAAAGCTGTAAATGCTGTTTACTTGTCAGGAAAGAAATATGATGAAGAAAGTACAAAGCTAAGGGAATTGCATGCTCAATACAGAGCTGCCGATGGTATTCGCCAAGAAGCATTTGAACATTTCAGAGGTTTGAAGGACCAATTACATGAGAAGGTTTGTTGTCCAATTGTGTGGTGTTTCGTACTTCCATATGATAGAATTATGTATAATCCACAAATTTGAGGTGCAGTTCTTGTGGAGCTCCACTTACAGCTGTCCTCTCTCTATACGGTTACTGCCTTGAAATTAAAAGATACATGGGAATTGGAGAGTTGGAAGTTTGCTGAATTAGGACTAATCTAATCGCCTACCTTTTTTTTACATATGACATCACAACATATTTCATTTGCTTTTTTATTTAACATAATTATCCACCAAATGGAAACAATATTTCATGTTATCCCTGCAATAAATTGCATGAAATAATCTTTGATTGTTTGAAGAAAATGATTCAAGTTATCATGATAAGTTGGTATCATACTAGCTCTGTCATTCTGTTTGATTCATGAATTATGTCCTTGTGAAATGGCAAATTGTTCGTTGATGCCTTTTGGAAGTCAGTTGACAATAATTAGATATAGACATTAAAGCAGTACTTTGTTATGTGATACAATTTACCCAGATGAATTCCTAGTATTTAGCGCAGCAAGAATTTCACATTTGAGCCGTAAAGGCATATTGTAACGATTGGAGAGTTGTCATAAGTGTCATAATTGCTTTAATTTTGCAACATAATATTATGTACTGTATTAGTAGGATTTATTCTTGTCATATCAATTGAAGATTGGGAGTATAGTGTGTTAATTAAGGAGAAGCATCATTTTTAATTAACTTAGACTGATGTTTACTCTTGCATTGTAGTATTTTATTGACTATTAATCTATCATCTCCACGACTCAAATTTGATTCTCTTTGTTCTTCTACTTACTTTAATTGGTGATTCCAAGATGTTATTGATGAATAGTTCCTCAAAACTGAACTTAACCTCATTTTATTCTTCGCACATTCTTTATTACACATGAAGAGGAATGCTATGCACCTCCTTTCAACTCTTCTGTTTTAAAACTGATGATACCATCATTTTGTACGATTTGGTCTGTTAGCTAGAATGTTTGTTCCAATATCTTAGACTTGGTAATTATTGTCCCTTTCTGAAATGCGTATTGTTTGTTAAAGTGTAATAACTTCCATCAGAAACAACGAAATAACAAATATGTTGCCCTAAACAAAGAAAATTACATTACTCAAAAACTAAGATATTGGAGCTTGTGATTAAATATTGATACTTGCACTGCAGATCAAATATTTTGGGAGGTACAAAGATGATGCAAAGGTAGCCAGTGATTATGCATTAAGTGGGGATAAAGAGGCACTTCATCGCCTTTGTGTTAATCAGGTTAGTTAAGCTTCATTTAATTTCTTTATATGAAGAGTCCCCTACAGTTTGAATTTACACTTGCATTATTCAGGTGGAGACTGTAATGGAGCAATGGAACAAGAATGATGAGTTTCGGAAAGACTATGTTAGATGCAATATGAGAAGTACAGTGAGGAGATTGAAGACATTGGATGGCCGTTCACTTGGTCCTGATGAGGAGTCACCTGTGCTGCTCAGTTATGTGGATGAAACAATGGATAGGCATCTTTCCAGCCAATTTAAGGCAACCTCCCCACCGCTGGTTTCAACTCTGGAACAAGGAAAGCCAGTGCCACTTGTTAAAGGTGAATTAGCAGATGGTAAATCCATGGAGGCGGCAGAGCCAAAGAGTCAGACATTGAAAAGCAAAACAATTGCTAAACCGGTCCCAGGGAGTGGGTCGGAAACTGTTTCTTGCAAGGTTGAGGCTGTTGAGATAAAAGTGGAAGAGATTCAGCAAACAGAAGAGGAGCTGGAGTTGGCGAGAAAGGCTGAGGTGTTGAGGAAAGAAGAGATTGCTGCGATGCTGAAAGAGCAACGTCGATTGGAGGAGAAGGCCAAAGCTCAGGAGGCACTGGAGAGGAAAAAGCGAAGTGCAGAGAAGGCCCAACTTAGGGCCGAGTTACGAGCGCAGAAGGAAGCTGAACTGAAAGAAAAGGTAATTACCATTCCATTCCAATTTATCTTTTCGTCACATCTTTGAGTAAGGTGATAAAATGGCATGAATCTCCCCCTTCCGTAGGGTTTTTGTGTTATTCCCCACTCCCATATTAATAGTATATTAACTTAACCTTTGTGTAGGAGAGGGAAAAGCGACTGAGAAAGAAGGAAAAAAAGAACATTGATGGAGAAACCACTCCAGCCTTAGAAATTCAGTCTGAGAGTATCCTTATAACTGTAACAAAGCCTAAAAAAACTGTGCGTTACACAAAGCAAATCAAGACAATAGCAGCTATCCCTCCTGCTCTTCGCAACAGGGGTAGGAAAAGGTTGAAGCAATTCATGTGGTGGGCATTTGGTGCTTTGATTGTCCTTTTTTGTATTCTTGGTGGGGAATGGTGGTGCCTTTGGCAGCCTTAAATCAGGTAGAGATGACATGTTTGGCTACCGTCGGCTGTGAGATGAGGGCCCGGTCCAAACTTTTTGGGGGTCTCAAGCTAAATAAATTTCAGTCTTGGGAAAGAAGAATAAATTTCAGCCTTCAGTTAGAGAGAAGAAAAATATATGGTATGATTGTACTTGTAGCTACCGTTTTGCTGGGAAAAAATTGGGCTTTTTTAATGGGCTCTAACATATGTGAATTATTAAAATTTGGTGGTCTTCTCAATTTTGGGGTTTCAAGTCATTGTTTAAATGACTTAACATATGAGCCGGCCCAGTGAGATGATCATGAAAGATTACCTTTTAAATACTTTGCCTATCTCAAAGGTTTGGTGGCTCCTTTTCGCTGAGAAATAGGCAAATCTTCAGTTTGCCATCAGCTAGTCACATTAGCTTTTAATTTCATACACAGCTGATAGAATGGTTCTTTTATATGCTATGTGAACTATAGGATTATAACATTTTCGGTATTGCTTTAGCTTGAACTACAGTAATTTAGTAAGCTTCCTGGTTCATTGACTGAAGGGTATTTGATGTTATTCCCAGTTATTCCTTTTCTTTGTTTGTTAGATCTGTTAAAATTTTGAACGGGACTGAACAGTGGGCATTATTATAAATGGAGGGCCACCCCACTTTCAGCGAGAAGCTTTTTTGGAAGGTCAATTCTATTGGATGCCTACTACATTACCTTCCCACACCCACACCCACACCCACACCCACACCCAATCTCTTACTACTTTTGTATTCCCTCTGTCCCAGTCTAAATGATAAGAGTTTTGCGGTGTATTTTAGTGAAGATTCTAAGACGATGCTAAACATATTATATACATACACACTATTTTCAATACATTTTTATTTTAGTTGAAAATATAATATACATACATGTGATTTAGCTCGTCTTAAAATCCATGTAACAACACCAAAGTTCTAGCTCAGTTGGTGGACTACGTCTCTTGGAAAGCAAGAGGTTTGAGGTTTGAAATTTTCAGTCAAAAACTAGCAAAAAAATATTTTTAAAAAAATTCATGTAACATAACATAGAAACTGGGGCCTAAGGGGTTTTCTTTTCTTTCCCAAAGCAAGGTGGGGGTGAGATTGAAAACTCGATTCTATTCCTGGCAAGAAACACCATTTTTGCATCCAAGAGAAAACAAAATTGGTAGTGTTTGATGTGGGGCTTCTATATTATATTATTAATTAGATGCCATGGGATAAAATTCTATTTGGGTTGTTACCCTAAAGATGGGAGAAATGACAGAGCCTTGGAGGAACATCAAATTTTGTCCACAAAATCAGTCCCATCTTCATTTCTTAAGGTTTTATACTAGTAGATACGCTTAGCGTAGGCTGCTAATTTGGTCATGAGGTTGTAACCCCTTGGTTTCAAATCTGAATATTTCGGGTTAGATGTGCTTAATTTTATTACTATAACTTAAAAAGAAAGACTAATTATACAAGTTCCCCACTTAATGAGCTCATACTTTTACATGCTGTAATATTTACAATTATATCCTCCCGCAGGAACAGTAAACTGCACATGGTTCACAAAAAGAATCAAAATGGACCCTCCTCCCCTCCCCTCCCCTCCCCTCCCCCCACTTCAAGCAGCAGCACAAACTTATTGTGCCATGCAAAATCCAAGTGCCTAATTATGAGAGTGATTGATGGGTCATCCCTCACCTATATGCATATTCTTCCCCCCAAAAATGTTAACAATAACTCCATTATGCAATTGAAATAAATACTTGTTTCATTATTTCTTTTCTTTAGGACTTATATTATTACAATTTATATAACGCCAGCGTAGACACAAACTTATGATCATTCACGATAATAAAAAAAAAAAACAGACATTTATCACTAAGCTATTAATGAAATTTGAACTAAGAAAACAAGTAACGAAAATAATAGACTGAGGTTTTACTTGTTTATGTATCAATGATATAATTAAAGATATATATACAAAAGGGTATATATAGTAAGGCCATTGAGGGAGTTTAAAAAACATAAACTAGAAAGAAAACAAACCCTTTTAAGCAACAAACAACAATAGAAACAAAGACAACTCATAGTCATATATATTATTTATTGGCCTGCAAACGATCTGAACTTTATCGAACTCGAATATTATTAGTCGAATTCGAACATGTTCGAGTAACATAATCGAATCAATACTTATGTGCGAGATCGATCGTTAGCTGTTCGCGAACTCGCATGATCGAGTTTGCAAACGTAATCAAGTTCACGAACACTTTGACGAACAATGTTGACTTATTATATTTCTAAATTCCAAATCAAATAATAAATTAGACATGTAAAAAATTGAACCATTTGAACCCATGTTAGAAATCGAACTACTCAAACCGAACCGTTTGCGAACACAGGCGAATCGAACCACGTGATTCACGAATATGTTCGATCGAGTAATCGAACGTGAAATCATATGCGAGCTCGACTCGATAAGATATCAAACTCGAATCGAATCGAACCGAACCGGATCACGAACTGTTTGGTTGGTTTGCAGACCTAATTATTAATGCCAATAATTCACCTTCAAGTAAAATAATATCAGATTTAGAAACATGTTCCCTTTTGCTTATAACAAGCTGAATCTGTATTCATTAAATATTTTTCTGGAGATCTTAATGGGTCCAATGAACTTTCTTATAGATCCTATGTTTTCTGCCTTTTTTTTTTATTTCTTTGTTTTTAAATGGTATAAAGTATAAAGTGCAAAGACTAACTATTTTGTAGCAATACGAATAGACACTGCGCAAGATATACTAATATTAATACAACTTATCAGTCTAAGCAAGAATTTAAAGACATTCTTTAAAATATTGATTTAATAATCAAAATTAAATTATTAAAAGGTTGTTTTTGCTTTAGTCATGTTAATTAATCATAATGGCATTTCAAGAATTTAAAGACATCTTTAAAATATTGATTTAATTCAAAATGCTTTAGTCATGTTAATTAAGATAATGGTATTTTCTTTCAAAAATATAGAATGACTAAAATAATGACTTTAAGAATGATTTTAAAATTTTAAATATATCCTTAATTATTAATTAAGAATTTAATTAATAATAATTATATGATAATAGAAATGTATATTCACTTTTAAAAAGAATATTTCTAAATTTAAAAATGGAGGAAAATATTAATTTATATTTTTACCAATATGTTAATCCAAAACTTACTTGAGTTAACTATTGATTATACTTATTTTTCTCTCTCTCTCTATATATATATAGAGAGAGAGAGAGAGAGTCTCCATAGGTGACAACCAATTAACACGGATACTATTCCATCAATCTTGATTCTAGCGACAACCAAGTTTACCTAAATGCCCCTTGGTCGCTTTTTTTCCACTGCTGTTACACCTTGTAGTGGCAAATGTAGAATGTTAATACCCTATGCCTTAGTTGTTTTTTTCTCTCCACCTTGTCGTACAACTTGTAACGGAAACTTGTAAACAAAACCTCCATACCCAGTGGCAGTTTTATGTGGGGGAAAGAATAGGCATTGTAACTCTTTTTTTAAGGTATAGGGATAGTGATAAAAATAAAATTTAATAAATTTAAGAGAACAAATTTATGAAAAAGTTAAACTTAAAATAAAAAACTTAAGCTACTACTATTCTAAAAAAAAACTAAATACCGTGTATAATGTATTCAAATTCTCGCTCCACTTCAATCTTTATCCCAAAATTAAAAATTCGTCCCATTCCATACCATGCATGTCAAGTATCCCTTTAAACTTAGATTCTTCAAATGAACAAAGCCCTCAAAACTAATTCCATACAGACATGTTTTGGTATAGGCATCCAAATCACACCTAAAACACTGTATTATGTAAAAATTCCAGTTCCATAATTTATTTTTATTTTTTTTAGTTGTTTCAAAAAAAAAAAAAAAAAAAAATGGTCCGTATTTTATAGTCAGGGATGATTTGGATCCGGATATATATATATATATATATATATATATATATATATATATACACTAACCATACTGTGTGTGTACGTACGAAAGAAGTGAAATAAGTTAATAAGGCGATGGAGGCAAGAGGCGGGAGGCGGGCGAGGCTCGGGAGAAGGCGGAGGAGAATATGAGAGAGATGATTTTTATTCTTGAAACTTTGAACGATTCTGATCGTTTATTAAAGTGAAGGAAAAATTTAATATCAGTTGTGTTTTGTGTTTTGTTAATTATATATTTATATATATATATATATGAAAATAAGGTATGGCAGATGATAATATTGATTTACTTACTGGGGGAAGAGATTGCTCATATCATCATCATTAATGGAGGTGGAGCACTACAATGTCTTTTTCTTTTCTCATTTTCCGGGAGTACGTTCATACTATATTATTGTACGGCCGTCAGTAAAATAAAAATGCTCCCAGTACATAGTACATACATATATATATATATATATATATATCAAAAACAGGTGGCATCTACTGCCTACTAATTTTCAAGTACATATGTACTATTACTACTTTCTTTTTCTTTTTAAATTTATAGGAAATTGATATTATCAAAATAAATAAACACGCATTTTGTATATTTTTTAATTATTTTAACAATTCTTATTGTTCTAATAATATTATTTTAAAAATAACATTTTATAAAATTCAAATTACAGAAATTCTCAATAGTTTTCCAAACTGAATTCTAATTTAAAGATAATAAAATTCAATCAACTATATTGTATATACTATATACTCCCTCCGGCCTCCGTTATCAAAATAATTATTTTTGTTCTCAAAAGAATAAGATAAAATATATTTAATAAAGAGTAATTATGTCATTTAGTGAAGTACATTAGTATAAAAATAAAATTATTTACTACTATCACTTTATGAATGTTGTGGGAGCATTAATTAAAGAATAAGAAATTTGAATTTTTTTTTTCTCATTCATTCATTGGTCAATAAAATTAGTAAAAATACAAGTGAGGTTTATTTATTTTTATTTATTTATTTACTTCAGCCATGCAGATATATTTTTGCAAACAAATCCTTTATTTATGTGCTATCGTTACTATTAATAACGCATGTGTAAACAAGAACAAACTAAGCCACGTACGATCGGATCAGCCATGCAGATTCGATTGCAAAAATCCTTTATTTATGAGATTTAAATTACTATTAATAATATGATTAAACGAAAACGAGCATTAAAAAATAGATTTGAATAAAAATATGAGTAGAATCGAATAAAATTATACGATTCAAATCTCGTATTTAAGATTAGAAAACTATTGAGTAAAATTATTGATTGTGATTCGATACATCTACTTGATTCATACAAATTCGATTAGATATTGAACATCGTTCTCTTTATAATATATACAAATTTAAATCAAATTAGGATAATTGATTATTATTATTTTATTTTGATTTTATATTTGTAAAGTATAATAGTAAATATATTTTCTCATTTTTAAGTAAAATAATAAATTCAATTTATAATTATATTTATTATAAAACTAGTTATTATGTAGAGACTCGAATTCGAGTTTGAATTTGAAACTCGCGAGTAGTTTGAATATAATTTGATTCAAGTCGGATCAAATTCGAGTAATATATATTCGAGTCTAGTCGAATCTGAGTATACTTTTTCAAAACAATTCAAATTCGAATTGAATTCAAGTACGGATTTACCATTTCAAATCGATTTCGAACAATTTTCTGTTCATTTCGATTCGACCCGTTTACACACTTAATTATTATGTATTATATCATCATCATCAATATTGTTCTCTCTTTATAATTTATTGCTACTTTATGGGGTACTTACTAGGGGATAATCTTTATCTCCCAACACCAGCACTTTGAAATCTATCCATCAATACTATAAAGCCTCCTTGAAAAGGTTGATATTATTATTTTGTTATTTTTAATATAAATTTTTTTATCTTTCTATTCAATTTTATAAATATTATAAAATATTAATACGAGTGCTGGTAGACATAATATTTTCCGGCCCAATTTTAATATTATCGACATAGGTCATTCTTGACTGCTATTTATGCCGTTAATATTGAGGTCAAAAGTGACAACTTTTTGTCCGTTAATAATAGTGCCTTCACCAAGATAGGCCAACAACATATGCATGCATGGAGGAGAATTATATATGCTCGAATAATACTAAACTGATATATATATATATATATATATATATATATATATATATATATATAGGATTCTATTCACAGTAATAATTTCTTTGTGGAAGAACTCTTTTTCTACCATTAAATTTTTATTTTTTTTTCCAAATTTCAAATTTCAACATAAAAAAAGAATTGCTTCCACAAAGAACCTATTGTTATGGATGGGAACCATATATATATATATATAGTTCGATTCAAATCAGGACTCTAGGACTTTCTTAAAAATCTGGACCTTTTTTTTTTTGGCTTTTTTTTTAAATAACTAAAAAAAAAATTAATATTTTATAGAACTAAATTTTTTCCATAATACAGTATTTTTGGCGTAATTTGAATACATATAACAAAATAGTTTGTACAGACTATACAGACTTGTTTTGTTGCATGAATCTAAATCAAGCCCAAAACACTGTATTATGAAAAAATTTCAGTTCTATAAAATATTTAACTTTTTTTTAATTGTTTTATTAAAAAAGCAAAAAAAATAATAATTGATCTACATTTTAACAAGGTCCGGACTCCCGGACTTGATCCTTGGGCTATATATATATCCAATCCCTAAGTGGTTTGAACCATAATTTTAAGTAAGTATAAATGTGGAATCTTACGTAAGAAGGCACTACTGAATAATTATTCTGATGATTATTATTCAATATATTATTTTATTGATTCGATAATTCTTTGCGTTGATAGTTTATATTATTGTTGTTTGATAATTGTCAACCGTAGTAGTATTTTCCATTTCATATCAATAATTCATATTATTTGAATAATATTATTAGATAGCATTATTGGCAATGTCTAGAAAGTTCTGTCAAGGATAGGTTTGGTCACCTAATTGCGCGCCAGTAAGGAGAAATCCTTATTGGAAAGCCCCATCTTTCCTGTGAACGGCCTGGTTGTCATAATTGTGATTCTGTAATATTATTTGTGAATAATTAATTATTAATTTATATGATAAGAAAATATTTATTTGATGTGGATATAAATGATGGATTTATTTATGTGGTTATAAATGAAGGAATTAATGCTGAGGTGTTTTATCAGTATTTTGTCAGAATTAATGGAGGAATTAAAAATCACCCGTTTGTGGATTTCGAATATTTTTTGTTTGGAATTTGAAAAAACTCAAAGCTACAAAATTGTAGAGAATTTGATTTCAGGCAAAATGGACATAAAATTCGTATTTTTCTGATAAACGTGCTATTTTCTATGAATTATTGAATTTTCAAAAAATAAAATAATTTTTATTAAATTATGGATGGGACCCACTTATGTTATAAACATGTGGGCTGTGAGACCCCAGATTTTATAAATAAATATTTAAATTTCTCAAAATATTTTTTTTAATATTATGGTGTGGATTTGATATAATATTATAGTTGTGGGTAGTATTTATAAATTTTACAAAGTATGCAAGTTGTTGTATTATATTCGATTGGTTAGGGAATATTCTTTTGTATTGGGGAATATTAAATACAATGGCACAATCATTGGTGGACCCCTACAATGTAATTATTGTCGGATCGAGAAAGCGACAAAAATATTTTATTAAAAAATAACGGCGGAAGTTTTATCGTTAATCTTTGTTGAACTACTTCGGTAGTAAAAAAATGCGATGTCTGGCGTGGTTGCATAGTAGCACCTTGCGGTATTGATTATTAATGCTTACGTGAGAAGTCACTCGGTTTTGTTCCATTATTCTTTATAGTAATTGTTGCGTAGTATCTCACGTTATTTGATTGATTATTATCGATATTTTATATAATATTAAATCAATAATTGAAATGATGAGTTATTAATATTATAAATTGCAATATTAACGATGTCTAGAAGTTACGCCGAGGAGAGGTTTGGTCACCTAATTGCACTAATAGAGAGAAATCCTTATTGGAAGCCCCCTCTTTCACAGGAGCGACACAGTCGATTAATATTGTGAATTATAATAAAGATGATAAATGTTGTTAAAATTATTAAGGTGTTTTTTTTTATGAAGTTTTGCTTATTTTATGGATTTCTATTTACCCATTTTCAAAATAATCGGTAGAAAATTATTTAAAGGTGGGGCCCACATGTGGAAGCCCATATGTGTTGGGAAATGATTTTGGAAATGGAAGAGTGTATACGTATGGAAGTATATGTATGTTTTGAGTATATAGTGGAAGAAAATGATATGAAAGTGATAGGTGTGTGATGTGTGTGTGAGTGGAAAATGGTGAAAAAGTAGTAGTGTGATAGTGATGTGTAAGAGTGCAGTGAATTTGATTATTGGGTGGGTGGGGATTGATGTTGGTTATGGGGGAGAAAAATTAAGTGGTGTATATATAATATTGATATATATAAGTTGAAAACATGTGTTTATATATATGTATTATATTTTAATTTTTTGTTATGATTTTATTGGTTAGTTGATTGACTTTATTGTATTTGGTTGAAGAAATAATTCTGCAGAAATAATTCGTTCATAAACAGTACACTTCCATTCTCCTATAAATAGAAGCTCATTCTTTCATTATTTCTTACAAATTCACTGAAACTCCAGAGAGAAAAATTATAGAGAAACTATATAAAAGTATTCTGCTACTTCCCTACTCTTATATTCAGTTTCTTTTACGGTAAGCGGTGTTATTCTTTCTTATTCATGAAGAGAAGCTGTTGTTATTCCATTTCTTATTATTACATTGGAATAAACGTATACTGTGATCTACCCTATACTTGGTGACATTCTTCTATTATTACATCTTTATTATTACATTGGAATATCATGTATACATGTGTTTTACATCGGACTGGTTCCATTATTTATTATTCACACTTTATTATTACGTCGGAATATTACATACGTGTGTTTTTAGGACTGGTTCAATTATTTATTATTCCGTCTTTATTATTACATTTGGAATATCCTATCGTGTGTTTTACCGGACACGATTCCATTATTTATTATTAGTATTTATTATTACATTGGGACATCATGCCGGTGTGAATTTCACGACTGTTAGATTATTATTATTACATTGGAATAACACATCTATGTCAAATCCGCATGCATGGTGATTTCTTTTGTTATTCCATTCGTTATTATACTCGGTTGGTTAAAATTTTGACTTTATACTCCATGAAATTAGTGGAATATCATTAATATTTGCGCTTCATCCGATTATTTTTATGGAAATATTCTTACGAGCATTCTTGAATTTTACTCTACAAAGCGATATCGTGTTGACAATTTGGACGTTATTACTTCTGAATAAATTAATTCGTGAACTTGTTTTATTGAATTCTTATATCATTGTCATCATCCTCATGTATATTTTTTTAAAGTCATCTACATGGCCTGTAGAGCATGGATGGACTTGGTATGATTATATGACGAGGATTATTCGATCTCAATCACGTAGTAGTAATGTAACAAGTGATGTGGTAAAAGTCCTCGTCGGTAGTAGTGCATTGATGGACGATTGTTGGCATGATCATGACCATTGATGAATACACAAATATCCTTGAATTCGTTGTGCATGGAATTTGTGGTCGTGACCTAATGAATATCCTTGGTAGTAGTAGTGCGGGGATGATGTGGATTAATTATTAATTCGAGTCTCGGCGATAAAAGTGATGAAAAACTTTTAAATCATAAAAGATAGTAGATTTTATTCTCTACTTGACTCATTTAATGGATTGCTTGATCATGCGATTAAACTTGATGTTTATTGTATTTTATCAGTTTAACATTATTGAAGGCTAATGATAATTTATTTTGCATTATATTAGTCATAATATTTCTTGATGGGCTAGTTGAGCTCACCCTTTCTTTTCTTTGTTCTCTTGAGGAAATGAGAAGCGTGGCGGGACTAGTCGGGAGCGGGTGATGGTCAGAGATGGTGTCTTGTAGTCCTCACTATTACGTAAAATAGTGTGATAATAAATGTAACGAGGACTCTATTTGAGAATGGATATTATGCAGAAGACAATATTTGTATTTAAACTCACATCATATGTTTTGTCGTATTTTTACATTTATTGTATTATTAGTTTGTATTTGAATTTTCTACCATGTATTTGGCGACTCAAGATGGGTGATGTATACCTATTTTGGGGGCGTCACAGTTGGTATCAAAGATTAGGGATATGATCCCTGGCTAAGATGTGAGACAAGAACTAGGAGGGGAGAGACGGGGAATTTCTTCGCTAGTATGACCTACCTAAGTTTATTTGATATTTAAATTGGTCGGACAGAGTATAGGGATAATATGTGATATTTTATTTAACCCTTGTTTTGTGGCAGTATTTGAAAATGACATCCGAGAATGTTGAGAATATCAATGGAGCACAGGAGACCGTTGAGTCTCCATAGATCAATAATCAGGACAATGAGCAACAGGATGGCGATAATCCTCCTGTAAACAACAACACTGATCAATTGATGAACGACGGTACGTTTAGGAGATTTTTAGAATTCATGCAACATCGAGCAATGGCGGCTCCTCCATTAATAATGCGGTAAAAATAATGGCAACCCACATTCGATCACCACTAAGCAATTTAAGGGCTGGGACCACCAGAGTTTTGGGAAAAGCAGAACCACTTAAGGCGGAGGCGTGGTTAAAGCAGATGACTAAGATATTTGATGTCTTGGGATGCTCGAGGAGCAAAGGTTCCCTTTGCCACCTTTATGTTGCGTGAAGAAGGCGATTCTTGGTGGGAATCAGTAAAACATACCGACTGGCCTTTTCAAGATGTCTTGGGAGAAGTTCCAAGAGTTGTTCAATGACAAGTACTTTCCCGAAAGTATTCATCACATGAAAGAGGTGGAGTTTATCAAGTTGGAGCAAAACAACATGGCCAGGTGTCGCGCGAAGACGAAACTAAGTTCGCCGAGTTGTCCCGGTTTGCGTCCCATTTGGTTGATAATGAGGAGAGAATGACGCGAATGTTTTTAAGAGGTTTGAAACCTGAGATACGTCAATATCTTAACTCTCATAAACCGTGTTTATATTCAGATGTTGTTAATAGGGCTCAGTTATTGGAGCGTGATAATGAGTCAACCCAACCAAAAGAGAGCAGCCGACAAAATGATAATACAAGTGATAGCAGTCATCGAAGCGGTGAAAATAAGCGTGAAGGGAATCAACATGCCAGAAATGGTAACCACTTCGGTGGTAATCTTGGCCAAAACAATAAGAATGGACATTTTAAGAAGAGAAAATTCAACAATGATGGAAAGACGTCAGCACCAGCACCCGTTGTTAAGGAAAGAGAATGACCACCTATCGTATGTTTCAAATGCGGAGGGGAGGGACATATCAGTCCAAACTGTGTGATGCAGTCCAAAGCATGTTACAATTGTGGAAAAGAAGGTCACTTAGCCCAATTTTGTCGTACACCAAAGTCAAGTCCAGCTGGGATGGAGGCATCCAAGGGTGTCCCAGACAAGATAAAACCGGTAGTTCAAGGGAGAGCATTTTTCGCGACTTCTCAAAAAGCGAGTAACCCAAACGAAGTTATCACGGGTAAGTAAATCATAAACGCTTGCGAAGTCTATACCTTATTCGATACCGGTTCTACCTATCTTTTATCTCTCTTGCTTGCGTTCAACGTTTAAATTTGACTCCGGAGAAGTTAGACTTTGACTTATTGGTTGAAACTTCGTTAGTAGAAGCCTTCGTTACCTCCACTATTTATAAATCTTGTTGATTCAAATCGACATTTTCACGTTACCTGTCGATCTTATCTCTTTGAAAATACTTGCCTTTGATGTGATTTTTTTAAACGATTAGTTAAATACTTCATCATATTTTTCGTAAGGTTGTTAGCTTTCATACTCCTAACCAACCTGTTATGCGAATTCAAAGTAACCAAACCACTAAAGTCAATCATTGTCATATCAAGCCATAAGTAAAGGCAGATCCTTTCGGTGTTGACTTCGCTTGTGGAATGCAATCAAAGCCCGGACTTTTCCGTAGGGGACGTTGTGAATGAAGATGGCAAGTTGATAGGTATCAATGTGACGTACTTGAAAGTAGTATGCATACAAGCCAATCATGTTTGATGATAAAGCATATACTTTGTAACAATCTTATTCATTTATTAATAAAAAGTATTAATTTATTAAAGGCTTTTAATTATCTACATGATGTTGTTTTATAATATGTGATAAACCCATAGTTTTAAACAATGCTTTTAGAATAATAATGATGATCATTCTAATGAGATCTAAATTCTTAGAAAGCTTAAAACTAAAATAGTTCCCAATCATTGGATTACTAAATTGGGAATTAGTGAATCCAGATAGATTGAGTACATCGTTGCTTGCTTTCGTTGGATGAGGATGATTGATCTCATGATCATTTGTGTGGAGACACTAAAGCAAGTATGTAGGTGCTTATTAGAGAATAAGTTCCTTTGAGCATTGGCTCGCTAAGGAATACCTAATGGAGTTTTTACTTGCTGTCGATAGGAATTTCTGTAGTGATAGTAGTACAAGTGATCCTTGGACTTGAGATCATCATAGTATCTTGTGTATGATGAGTTATACTTTGACTTATTCCTTAAGATCCTTAGGGTATATCAAAGGGTATGCTTGGGTATAATAAGTTGTACATGGAGATAATGTATGATCAATAAAGAATCTACCACTTCTAGTAAAAGAAGAGAAATGTCTATGTGATTTGATAAATGACAACCCAGTAGTCCTTGGCCAAGGCAGAATGAAATTAGAAAGGAGTTTTTAATTTGCATTATTTGGAGTTGTGCATTTAAGAATCGAAATACATATAATTAAATAAAATAAGACTTGATGATGAATTACATGTCTTGTATTTAATTAGGACGTTGTATGGTGGAAGGATTGAATTATGATTGTAACTATTTTTCAAAGGTTCTTTTATGATTAATGTTGAAATCTATATTATCGGAAAGTCGTTGATCGTTGGAGGCTTATCCCTATTGTAGAATAAATATTATTTATTTAAATAAATTAATAATTTAATATATTTATTTAAATAAGATTAGAATTGTTCTAATTGATTTATTCACAACAGGTTTAATATGGAGAACCTAAAGGGTCACACCATAAAAGGAAGAATAATTATTTAAGAAGTTAATGGCATAATCGTAATAATATGTTAAGTGTATTTGATTTAATCTATGGTGATATGATAAATTAAATAGCTTAATATTTATTATTTAATATTTTAGAAATATTAAATATATAAATTAATAAGAGGAGTCTTATTAATATTATTACAATTATTATTATTTAATTCCTAAAGGAGTTTGGGAATTAATTAATAAAAGTACTCTCAAATATCCTAATAGGATTAGGAGGAAAATTAATTAAAAGAGTTTAATTAATTATCCCTAATAAGATTAGGGAGCTTAATTAATTAAAAAAATTTAATTAATTAAATAAAACTCAATTCCTTAATTGTTAAGGAGGGTTGCCTACATCTATAAATAAGAGGAGTCTTATTATGGGTGAGGTGGTTGACAATTTCACAAATACGTGAATACGTAATTCCAATAGTTGGAGAGTACGCCCCCTTTTTCTATAGAGATACAAAAATTAGGGTTTGTGCCAAATACCCATCTTCTTGAATCATTCTTCTTCCTTGGTGAATCACCTCTAGAGGCCAAACACTTGGGTGACTAACGTTGATCAAAGGAATGAACCAAACCCAGTGGATTCGAGTTGAACGCAAAAGGATTGGAGGTGAACTTGTACCTGAGGAAGCTCGAATCTTCAAGGGTATGATTTTATTCTTTGTGTTTTTCGTTTAGTTAATAATTGTGCATAAAGGGTGATCCGGTATATGGTTTGTAAAATTTTAAACTCTAATTTTTACACATTTTCGCTTATTTTGTGCAATTTGATTGCGTTCATGAATATTACAAACCTAACAGTACTATCCAAGTCTTGGATGAGGGTCACAGATTTGAATGATATTTCTAACGTTAATAAAATTCCTGACGTATTCTTGAAGACTTCTTAGCCTACCCTAGAGCGTAAAATCGAATTTTGTATTGACCCCAATACAAAACCCATTTCTTAAACCCTCCAATATTTCTGCAACTAAAATAAACGTAACATACACCAAAGACGTTGACTCGAGTTGTGAAGATTACGATCGTACCATTCAATACCATCGTAGAAAAACAAACGTGATAGCTAACGTGTTGAGTAGAAGATCGTATGCGTTTACGAGTGCGATGTTATTAACACAAAGACTCATTTCGTATAAATGATGAAGATAGAGTTAAAAACTCTAGGGACCCACATGAAGATAACGAATATACGAGTAGAATCGACTTTAATCGATAAAGTTAAAATTTCAAGCTACACAATCGAATATGATGAATGTGAAGAAGAAGGTTCAAGAGGCGTTATTCTAGAAGCAAGAATCGAAGAAGAGAGGAAATCTCAACCCTCGATTTTATTGGCTTATTTGAAATCCTAGATCGAGTAGGAACTGTGGCTTATAGGCTCGTTTTACCGCCAAATATGTTGCGTGTTCATAACGTTTATCACGTATCGATGTTACGTAAATATGTAGATGACCCGAACCACATTATTAATTTAGAACCGGACGAGATAGCAGAAGATTTAACGTATGAGGAGATACGTGTTAAAATCTTGGATAAGAAGAATCGTATTCAACACTCAAAGGTTATATACCTCAAGAGTTGGAATTTGAAGTGAAGTCAAGGTATCCTCACACATTCGAAGATATCAGTGCGTCGTAAATTTCGGCGAAATTCCATAAGGAGGGAGATTGTGAGACCCAGATTTTATAAATAAAGATTTAAATTTCTCGAAATATTTTTTTAATATTATGGTGTGGATCGATATAATGTTATAGTTGTGGGTAGTATTTATAAATTTTTAAGTATGCAAGTTGTTGTATTATATTAGATTGGTTAGGGAATATTCTTTGTGTGGGGAATATTAAATACGCGACACAATCATTGGTGGAACTCATTAACGGAATTATTGTCGGATTGAAAAAACGACAAAAATATTTTATTGAAAATAACGGCGGAAGTTTTCTGAATTATCTTGTTGAACTACTTTAAGTAGTAAAGAAATGCGATGTCTGGCGTAGTTGCGTAGTAGCTGCGGTATTGATTATTAATGCTTACGTGAGAAGTCACTCGGTTTTGTTCCATTATTGCTATAGTAATTGTTGCATAGTATCTCACGTTATTTGATTCAATTATTATCGATATTTTATATAATATTAAATCAATAATTGAAATGATGAGAGTTATTAATATTATAAATTGCAATATTAACGATGTCAGAAGTTACATCGAGGAGAGGTTTGTTCACCTAATTGCGGCATGATAGGGAGAAATCCTTATTGGAAAGCCCTCTTTCACAGGAGCGACACTGATCGATTAATATTGTGAATTATAATAAAGATGATAAATGTTGTTAAAATTATTAAGGTATTTTTTTTATGAAGTTTTGCTTATTTTATGGATTTCTATTTACCCACTTTCAAAATAATCGGTAGAAAATTATTTAAAGGTGGAGCCCACATGTGGGGCCCATATGTGTTGGGAAATGATTTTGGAAATGGAAGAGTATACGTATGGAAGTATATGTATATTTTGAGTATATAGTGGAAGAAAATGATATGTGAAAGTGATAGGTGTGTGATGTGTGTGTGAGTGGAAAATGGTGAAAAAGTAATAGTGTGATAGTGATGTGTAAGAGTGTAGTGAATTTGATTATTGGGTGGGTGGGGGATTGATGTTAGTTATGGGGGAGAAAAATTAAGTGGTGTATATATAATATTGATATATATAAGTTGAAAACATGTGTTTATATATATGTATTATATTTTAATTTTTGTTATGATTTTATTGGTTAGTTGATTGACTTTATTGTATTTGGTTGAAGAAATAATTCTGCAGAAATAATTCGTTCATAAACAGTACACTTCCATTCTCCTATAAATAGAAGCTCATTCCTTCATTATTTCTTACAAATTCACTGAAACTCCAGAGAGAGAAATTATAGAGAAACTATATAAAAGTATTCTACTACTTCCCTACTCTTATATTCAGTTTCTTTTACGGTAAGCGGTGTTATTCTTTCTTATTCGTGAAGAGAACTGTTGTTATTCCATCTCTTATTATTACATTTGAAATAACTTTGTATCTGTGGTGTACCTATACTTGGTGACATTCTTCTATTATTACATCTTTATTATTACATTTGGAATATCGTATGCGTGTGTTTTACACCGGACTGGTTCCATTATTTATTATTCACACTTTATTATTCCGAATATTATTATCATGTGTTTGAATATCGGACTGTTTGTGTGTTTTAAAGTCTTTATTATTACATTTGGAATATCCATTATGTATTATTCAAGGATTTATTCCATTATTTATTATTGGGACATATTATTACATTGGGAATTTGGGTGTGAATAATTTTAGATTATTATTATTCTGTTGGAATAAATGTCTACACGCATGCAATACCGCATGCATGGTGATTTCTTTTGTTATTTCATTCGTTATTATACTCGGTTGGTTAAAATTTTGACTTTATACTCCATGAAATTAGTGGAATATCCTTGATATTTGCGCTTCATCCAAGATATTTTTATGAAAATATTCTTTTGAGCATTCTTGAATTTTACTCTACAAAGCGATTATCATGTTGACAATTTGGACGTTATTAGTTCACGAATAAATTAATTCGTGAACTTGTTTTATTGAATTCTTATATCATTGTCATCATCCTCATGTGTATATTTTTTTTAAAGTCATCTATGCACTGTAGAGCGTGGATGGACTTGGTATGATTATGACCAGAGATTATTCTGGCCTAATCAGCTTGGTAGTAATGTAACAAGTGATGTGGTAAAAGTCCTCATTGGTAGTAGTGCATTGATGGACGATTGTTGGCATGATCATGACCATTGATGAATACACAAATATCCTTGACCCGTTGTGCATGGAATTTGTGGTCGTGACCCTAATGAATATCCTGTCTGTGTGTTTTACACCGGACCTGGTTCCATTATTTATTATTCCGTCTTTATTATTACGCGAGAATATCACATCGTGTGTTTTACACCGGACTGGTTCCATTATTTATTATTCAAACATTTATTATTACTGTTGGGACATCCTGTGGGTGTGAATTTCACGACTTCGGTTCCGTTATTATTATTACGTTGGAATAATGCATACATCGCAAGTACCGCATGCATGGTGATTTCTTTTGTTATTTCATTCGTTATTATACTCAGTTGGTTAAAATTTTGACTTCTATACTCCATGAAATTAGTGGAATATCCTTGATATTTGCGCTTCATCCGATATTTTTATTGAAATATTCTTACGAGCATTCTTGAATTTTACTCTACAAAGCAAATATCATGTTGACAATTTGGACGTTATTAGTTCTGAATAAATTAATTCGTGAACTTGTTTTATTTAATTCTTATATCATTGTCATCATCCTCATTGTGTATATTTTTTTTAAAGTCATCTATGGCCTGTAGAGCATGGATGGACTTGGTATTATTATGACGAGGATTATTGGATTTAATCATGACCGTAATGTAACAAATGATGTGGTAAAAGTCCTCATTGGTAGTAGTGCATTGATGGATGATTGTTGGCAGCATGATCATGACCATTGATGAATACACAAATATCATTGGCTGTATGGCATAGAATTTGTGGTCGTGACCACTAATGAATATCCTTGGCAGTAGTGCGAGGGATGATGTGGATTAATTATTGGTGAGTCTCGGCCGATAAAAGTGATGAAAAACTTTTTAAATCATAAAAGATAGTAGATTTTATTCTCTACTTGACTCATTTAATGGATTGCTTGATCCGCTACAGTTAAACTTGATGTCTATTGTATTTTATCAATTTAACATTGTTGAAGGCTAATGATAATTTATTTTGTATTATCTTAGTCATAATATTTCTTCTTTGGGCTAGTTGAGCTCACCCTTTCTTTCACCGTTCTCTTGTGAAATGAGAGCGTGGTTTGAGACTAGTCGGGGAGCGGAGTGATGGTCAGAGATGGTGTCTTAGTAGTCCTCACTATTCGTAAAATAGTGTGATAATAAATGTAACGAGGACTCTATTTGAGAATGGATATTATCTGAAGACAATATTTGTATTTAAACTCATGAGATATGTTTTGTCTTATTTTACATTATTTGTATTATTAGTTTGTATTTGAATTTTTTGTACCATGTATTTGGCGACTCAAGATGGGTGATGTATACCTATTTGGGGCGTCACATGGGTTCTTGAATTTTCTTCCTAGATGGTCATTTGGTGGCTTGGTTGGTGAAGGTTGGCGTGGAAGAAGAAAAAGAAATTAATATTTTATTAATTTAGTCTCCTTTGGCGTTCTAGCATTTTTCTATAAATAGACGCTTAGGTTAGAATTGAAAATCACACCAGAAATAAGTTTTCTCTCTCTATATTGTCGAAGCGTATTTTTGTGAGTATTTTGATACTTTGAGAGTTCTTTATTAGTCTGCAAGTTTGTCAAGACTATATCTGAAATTCAGTCAAAAGTACGATTATTTTGAGGTAAGGGATGTTATTTTCTTCTTAAATGATATTATTTTCTTCAATATCATTATGCCAAAATATTGGAGAACTTTTTAATCAAATTTAGAACTTTTTTGTGTGGGAGTTCTTATTCACGATATCTCTGACTATTCATGAAAAATAAAAAATTTCTTTTTTGTCCAAGATGTCTATTTTGGCTACTATCTTTGATTGTATCCATGTTTTGATCGTTATTTTTGAATTCTGCTTCAAAATTGGTTATTATGAAGTATTAGTGATCTTAGATAAACTGTAACACGAATCCCTAATATTTGTTCTTACATGCCTCACTGGATTCGTTCTCTAAAATATTTTTCATCATCCTCGGTCCTTAATGATGATATTATTGAATATCTTTTGGCTTCATAGTGCAAAGATGAATGATATATTAATTGATGAATATCTTTGGCCGTAGTCTGAAGATGAGCAGTGTTGAGATGAACATGATTAATTGGTGATACAAATGAATATCTTCTGACGCAAAAATGAATATTCGATTAAAGATGTATATTGATTGTTATTACGGGGATAAAATATTGATGATGGACTTTTAAATCTTAGAAGATAGTAGAACTCATTTCTCTACTGATTTCTTACAATGGATTGTTATTTCATTTGCAGTTTGATCTAAAACTTGTTGTCTATTATGTTTTATCGATTTTTTCTGTTGAAGACTAATGATAATTTGTTGTATATTATCTTAGTCATAATATTTCTTTCTGAAATTAATTGGCTCAGTTGAGCTTTTTGTTCCATTTTTCTTTTGGGGAGGTGAGAACATAGCGAGGATCGAGTTGGGGATATGGAGTGATGGTTCTAGAAAGATGTTTTAGCGATCCTCACTATTTACGTAAAATAGTGTATGAATAATTGTAATGAGGACTTATTTTAGTGTTGATATTGTCTAGAAGATAATATTTGTATTTAAACTCACAAGATGTGTTATCATATTTTGCACTGACAATTGTATTATTGAAGTTGTTGTTTACTTTACATACGTATATTTGTATTCGAGAATGAGTGTTGTATACCTATTTTGGGGGCGTCACAGAAATATATAGACATTCATGTTTAATGTCCTAAAATTGAAATTAGGGTCTAAAATACAAAAAGTGAAAAACTTTTTGAAGTTTATTACTAATAAGTAGTTGTAACAAAATAATAAAATTATGATGATAAATTTAAAAATATTGTGTCGTTATTGATAAAAATGACTCTTTTACTAAAATAATTTTAGAGAATAAATTATTTAAGGATTTTCTGTAAAATTAGTGTTTAACACCATTCAATAATAATATGTTATGTAGGGAATTTAGGAGGAGATCAAGAAATTTGAAATGAATTACCATATTATTTAATTACTGTTTACCATGGTAAAACTGCTTAATCAATCATATTAGATTTTAAATTCTTTGATCTGTTATTAAATTCTCTATGTGATATGTTAATATTGGATGTTAAAACACTAGTCTTTATATAATTTATTATAATAATTTTATTTTTTATTTTTTAAATAAGATTGTTTTTATGAAGAATAAAATTGTAGGGGTGAAATTATAATCCTTGTACAACAAACAAGTGGGGGAAGAAGAAAAGGAAAATAGGAAATAAAGTTGAGTTAGTTAGGCCTCCACTTTTGTAACTAAAAGTGGGTGGGGTGATTTGTAAGTGAGGAGTCTGGGAGGTATATACAGTTACTCCCAACCAAATAGAGGATTGGAGATCGTATTCAATTTGGTATTTAAATAAATTTTAAATAAATTTTATTTTATAAATTTATAAATTAAATCTGAACAATTTTATACTCAAATTCGTCTCGGCTTATTTACACACTCCTACTAATAAGGGAATTCATTACGCAAATTAGAGTTAAGATGGAACATTTTCTATTTAAAAATAAAATCAGTTTATAATTACTAGCACTTGGTCACTCAAGCGTTATGTGTGTAAATTATGTAAGATAAAATAAAATTTTATAAAATTTGAAAGACTAAATGAATAAATAAATAATTTAAAAGGATAAAATAATAATATATTTAAAATTATAAGGTCAAAATTTTTTAAAAAATATGTGACATAATTAGACCACGACTCTTACTGACATTATAATATAGATAAATAGATAATTATCTCTAACTATTTCAAAAAAGGACAAAAATAAGTAAAACTCTGTGACCATGTTCATCGGACAAAATTTGATTTGACATTTCGATAGTACAGAATTAGGATACTGTAGAACCCATATTTAGAAATATTTTATATAAGAATAATTTTTATAATATTATAAAAAAATTTAGTTTTAATTTAAGTAGGTTATAAATAGGAATAACCTTTAAATTATAATATGTTATATCTTTTTAAGTAAAAGTATTAAAGCTATAAGCTATATATAGTAATAATTATATATATATATATGAGAGAAATGATATTAATTTTAAAATACTATATTTTCATAAAAATTTATATTTTTCAGTTTGAAAATCTAAATAATTTATGTGAGAGTTTTTATTGATATTTTTGAGTGTTCGAAAAATATTTTGTACCAATACTTTTATTTAATAATACTTCTTAATTAAAATATAAATAATTTGATCTCAATTCTATTCTTAAACAGAGGTTTTATTGTATATAATTCATAAAAACTCCACTGTGGCAATAATAAGAGCAAGAGCCAGAGGAGAGAGGAGGGAGGAGGGAGGAGGGAGGAGGGGGGAGGGGCACACACATGTGCAGTACAATAGTGATTAGACATACAATTGGAGGAGCTTTCTGTCATTCTCCTAACCAACTGTCCTGTCCTCCTCCATGCCCACATTACCCATACCATACACTCTCTCTGCCCGGCCTCTCCTGTTTAGTAATGATGCGTACCGACAAAGAATTTCGACAATGATTAATATGAAATTAATTTTGATCAATTAATTAATATATTATTGATATGTAAGTAAAAGATGATTTTTTTGTGTGTCAATATTATATTAGTCAATTGATCAATTTATCATGAAATTAACTTCATGGTAACCAGATCCAAAAATTTCCTATTACAATTTTTTGACTCAATTTTTACATATTTAGAGATAAATATAATCATATTATTATTTTTATACTAATTATTTTTGAAGAATCACTAAATATAATATTTTACAAACATCTTATGTGCATTCTAAATAAAAACAGATTTCATTAACATAGATAAATGTTTCAAGCCATGTATTTCCCTCTCTTATTACTCCACACAATAACAATTAATCCCCCGCTGTATACATTCCAATCAACAGTTCAAGTATAGTGCAACTACAACTCTTAAATTCTAGCAACCCACCAATTTTATGAAAATCTCAAATAAACTCATAACATACCTCTGATTTGTTATGACTTTCTTGTTTATTAGTGTTTTGTTGAAGTTTCAATGCCAATTACAACTACAATTTAGTTTCTTGAAGCTCCTAACCTCCTATAGGCTATAACCGAACCAAAATAGCATCAGAGTTTCATAATTTAGTTTCCACCGAGAAGAAGGTGTACATACTTGGTCCTTTAGAAAAAAATAAACAAAATAAAATAGGAAAAATAACCAAATTAAAGAGGCAGAAATAAATTGCAACTCAAAAAACGTGAAAAATCATAAAAAATAAACATGATAAAACTAGGATTCATGAGAATTAATGGAGAATCGCATCACCTTCAGATTTGGGAGATTAAATAACAAACTTACCGATTAATTATGTTTGGAAGAACAAAGTTTAATTTGGACAACTTGTTGCCGATTTATAGATCATTGCTTCTAGGGTTCTAGCTGTTAGCCCAAATTGCAGAGCTAGGGATCAGCTTTAGTACTGCAGTGTTTTACTTTTGTTACCTTTTTTTCAATTAATTTGAGTTAATATGTGTCCGCTAGTAGTTCTAGCGGAGTAGGGCAAATTTTTCAAAATTTTATTATAACTACGTCCGCTAGAAGTACTACTAGCGGATGGCGTTACCCCAATTTCAATCGCAATCATTTATTTTTTTTAATGGAATGTGTATATATTATATGACACTTTTTAATCTATAACAAATAGATACTATGAATTATTTTCTATATATATATATGATGGACTAAGAATATAAATCATATCCATTGCACCCAATTTTGACGAGATAAATTTAGCTATACATATTATTTTCAATGATAGTGTCAGCAGCCACACAGTTATTTGTATAAATTATTTTATCATTAATGTAATTTTTTATTACTATATGAATTTATTAATGTTATTTAAGAAAATTTTGCATTTGTTAATATATATATATAAGTATTTTGCTTATATACTTTTGTTAATTAAAAAAACTTATACAATTTTTTTTTGATAAAATTGAGTGTTAAGATCTGAACAGTTTAGACATCTGAATAATATAGAGTTTTTGTCTAGAATTGTATCTGAATAAAAAAATGATGTTTGATAACTATTTTTTTAAAATGTCTGAATAATGGTATTTTATCATTTTAGCCCTCTGAACAGTTTAAAAAAAATATGTTTGATAATCGAGAAAAGGTCTGAATAGTATTTTAAATACATATTTATAATATTTTGACCACAATATAATAAAATAAAATGTATCATGTCCAATGAAAATATAAACATAACATAATAATAATGGGTTCTTTACATAATAAGTATACAACAAATAGAAAGTAATTACAAAAAAGTGCATCAACCAAATAATTACAAAAAGATTGTACATATTACAAAAAATAGTATAATTCACATTAATAAGAAAACCTAAAATCAAGGACAAATAACTGCCATAATTAATAATTCAAATTCAAATATTTGGATCTAACAACAAAAACAAATTCAAATTCAAAATAATAATTCAAATTCAAATCTTCATCTCCCTCACATACACTTTGAAATAATAGTCCGCCGCTACACCTCACATACTCCGCCGCTACATCGCCGCGAATCTCCGTTGTCCAAAACGCGTCGCCCTACAAAAAGTTTAAAAATAAATAGATGTAACTATTAATGTTCTGAATTTTTTTTTATAACTATTTTGTTACTCATAAATAATAAAATGGTTACCTTTGTATGAATGGTTGACTACCAACTGCATCACATTCAAACGAAATTAGTAACTTAATAAAATTAAATTGGTTACCTTGGTCTGAACGTTTGGCTACCAACTGCACTATGAAAAAAACTGCAGGTATGGATGTGAATTAGTTACTTTGGTATGAAGGTTTTGTTACCGTGGTACGAAGGTTTGTTTACCTTGATCTGAAGGTTTGGTAACCAACTGTACTAAAAAAAAAATTAAAGTGTAGAGGTTGATTGGTTACTTTGATATGACAGTTTGGTTACCTTGGTATGAAAGTTTGGTTACCATCATTCAGTATTCATATCCACCGCCTGAATCTTCATACCCACCTCCATTTTGACCCTTTATTTTGAGAAGCTACTGAAAATACACAATTGGTAATTTGATGGTAGTCCCGCATTTCAATTCGATTTGAGAATCGAATCCTTGGGTTGACTCCTCATCTAAAATGGGGGCTTAGATGAGTCTGTTGTCGAGAATATCCTCATGGCCACGCCCATTAAATTGACGCCAAACACTTATAATCTGGAAAACCGTAACACGATTACACCAAAGTCCATCCGCCGCCACATGACATATTACGCTAAACTCTTCCATCCTTTCGGATCCGTGCCTCATCCCGATTCAAAGATTAACATTGGTTGATGATAAATTGCCATCTCACATTCTTTTTTCAATTCGTAATCAAAAAGCCGATTGATCGGGGATGAAAGATATATATATATATATATATATATATATATATATATATATATATAGAAAGAATACGTTGAATGAAAAAAGAAGGGTGATGACTAACTTGCAGGTTGTTATAGATGAAGAGAGAAGAGTTAAGTCATGGGTATAACTAATCCCTAAATTAAGGAATCCTAATTAAATATTAATTCCTTAAATTAAGGAATCCTAATTGCATTAGTATTGTAAATAAATATGAAAGTGTATTAGTTGTGTAAAATTTTTATGAGGCACTATTGTTGTAATTATTTTTAAAAATGTAATAGAATATGTAATTCATCCAATAATGTAAGACCCAGCTTTTTATAAATAAAGATGAATTTTCTATAAATATTATTTTTGAATATTATGGAATAATTTGATATAATGTTATAGTTGTGGGTAATATTTATAAATTTTGCAAAGTATCAAGATGGTTATATTATATTCGATTGGTGGGGAATATTAGGTTTAGCGAGGAATATTAAATGACAATACTCAATCATTGGTGGACCCCACAAATGTAATTATTGTCGGATTGAGAAAAGACAAAAATATTTTATTGAAATAACGGCGGAAGTTTTCTGGTTGATCTTGTTGAACTACTCGGTAGTAAAAAATACGATGAATACGTGTAGTTGCGTAGTAGCCACCGGTATTGATTATTGATCTTTATGTGAGAAGTCACTTAGTTTGATTCCATTATTATTGTCGATTAATAATATGAATTATTATAGCGATAATGACGTTTTATTTTATTCGTATTATTAACGTAATAAAAAGCGAAACATCTTTTATATAAAAGCAGAATACTTTATTAAAGTTATTTTATAAATAAAATATATTATATTTTATTATGCATAGTGTTTTTGCGTAGTGTTTTGCATAGTGTTTGCATAGTAAAATGTTTTTATATAAATAGAATATATTATATTTTATTTAAAAGATTTTTCTTTAAACATGGATAGTCGATTAAAGTAAATCAATCTGAATAGTTTCATGGATTAATTCTTATGCATTCCATTTTCTATAAATAAGCTCATTCCTTCATTATTTTCTTACGAATTCATTGAAACTCAGAGAAAATTATAGAGAGAGAAGTTTATAGAGAAAGTTATAGAAAAGAAGAAGAGTATTCGCTACTTCATTACTTTATATTAGGTTCTTTTTACGGTAAAGGGTGTTATTCTTTCTTCTTGAAGAGAACTTACATTATTCCATTCCTTTATTATTACATTGGAATAACTTTGTAAAAAGTGGCATACCCTATACATAACTTTTGTATCACGGCGATACCCTATACTTGGTGAAATCCTTATGTTATTCCATTGCTTATTTATTACATTGGAATAACTTTGATCTGTGATTTACCCTATACTTGGTGACATTCTTTTATTATTACATTGGAACATCACATGCGTGTGTTTTACAGGACTGGTTAAGATTTTATTATTTACATTGGAACATCACATGCATGTGTTTTTACAGGACTGGTTAAAATCTTTATCATTCTGTTGGAATATCTATCATGTGTGTTTTACACGGATCTGGTTCCATCTTTATTATTACTGTTGGAACATCGCATCGGTGTGAATTTCACGACTGGTTCCGATTATTATTATTATACATTGGAATAAACATACATGGCAATGCAATCCGCGTGCGTGGTGATTTCTTTTGTTATTCCATTCTTTATTATACCCGGTTGGTTAAAACTTTGACTTTCTATACTCCATGAAATTAGTAGAATATCCTTGATATTTGCGTTTCATCGATATCTTTCACGGAAATATTCTTACGATCATTCTTGAATTTTACTCTACAAAGCGATATCATGTTGACAATTTGGGCGTTAATAATTCACCGGATAAAATAATTCTTGAACTTGTTTTATTGAATTCTTATATCATTGTCATCATCCTCATGTTTATATTTTTTTTAAAGTAAATACATGGCACTGTAGAAAGCATGGATGGACTTGGTATGATTATGATGAGGGATTATTAGCGTGTCATGGTAGTAATGTTACAAATGATGTGATTAAAAATCCTCGATTGGTAGTAGTGCATTGATGGGACGATTGTTGGCATGATCATGACCATTAATGAATACCACAACTATTCTTGGCGTAGTAGTGCGGGAATAATTGTGATCGTGATACTTAAGAATATCCTTGGTAGTAGTGCGGGGGTGATTCGATGATGTGGATTATTTATTAAAGGCGAGTCTCAAATTTATAATGATGATGAAAAACCTTTTAAAATCATAAAAGATAGTAGATTTTATTTTCTACTTGACTCTTTTAATGGATCAGATATTCATTGCAGATTAAAGCGGTTGTCTATTGTATTTTATCGGTTTAACATTGTTGAAGACTATTGATAATTTATTTTGCATTATCTTAGTCATAATATTTCTTCTTTGGGCTAGTTGAGCTCACCTTTCTTTCTTTTTTTTCTCTTGAGGAAATGAGAATATATTTGGGACGAGTCGGGGAAGCAGTGATGGTCTGAAGATAGCATTAGTAGTCCTCACTATTACGTGAAATAGTGTGATAATAATTGTAATGAGGACTTTTTGTTTGAGTTTGTATAATATCTAGTAGAGCGATATTTGTATTTAAACTCACGGTTTATGTCGTCATGTATTACTTACGCAGTTATGTTAATAAGTTGTATTTAAATTACGTATCATGTAAGTGGTGACCCAAGATGGGTGATGTATACCTAATTTTGGGGGCTTCACGGATTTGGTATCAAAAGCTAAGGGATATGATCCACTGGCTAAGATGTGAGAAAAGTACTAGGAGGGAGAGGCGGGGAATACCTTATTTAGTATGACCTACCTAAGTTTTTTGTGCTATTTTATTGGTGATTCGAGAATATAAAGGTAATTGTTAAATGTCGATTAATCTTTTGTTTTGTGGCGATGTCTGAAAATGACATCGAGAATGTTGAGAATAGCAATGGAGCACTGAGCGATCGTTGATTCACCACATATCGATAATCGAGGATAATGTGCATCGAAGGCGACAATCCTCATACAAAACAACAACACCGACCAAATGATGAATGATCAAATGTTCGGAGGCTTTATCACGATTTATCTGACAATGAGAGAGCGACTCTCCGCCCAAAGCGTAGGTGGAAACACGAATACGGAACTCTCGGGTGACCGCATTAAACAATTCAAGGAGCTGGGACCACCGGAGTTTAAGGGAGAGCAAAACCACTTATGGCGGAAGCATGGATAAAGCAGATTACCAAGATATTTGATGTCTTGGGATGCTCCAGGAGAAAAAGGTTCCCTTCACGCCTTTATATTCTTGCGAGAGGTAGATTCTTGGTGGGAATCGGTAAAAGCGTACTCGACTTTCTTTGTCTTGAAGATATCTTGGGAGAAGTTCGAAGGGGTGCATTCAACGACAAATACTTTCACGAAAGTATTCGCCACATGAAGGAGGTGGAGTTTATCAAGTTGGAACAAAACAATATGGCCAGGTGTCATGATACGAGGCAAAATTTGCGGAGTTATCACGGTTTCGTCCCACTTGGTGGATAATGAAGAGAGAATGGCGCGAATGTTTTTAAGAGGTTTGAAGTGGAGATACGTCGACATCTTATTTCTCATAAAGCTGTGTTTGTATTCGGATGTTGTAAATAGGGCTCGATTAGTGGAGGCGCGATAACGAGTCAGCCTTAACTAAAAGAAGCGGTAAGCGAAAGTTATAATACCGGTGAGAGTAGTCATCGAGCGGTGACAACAAGCGTGAGGGAATCAACAGGCGAGATATGGTAACCACCGGTGGTAATCGGGGCCAAAACAATAAGAATGGACATTTCAAGAAGCGGAGATTCAACAATGATGGAAAGACGTCAAAGACCAAGACCCGTTGTTAAGGAAGAGAAAGACCACTATCATATGCTTCAAAATGCGGAGAAGAGGGACACATCGATCCGAATGTGCCATCTTAGTCAAAGCATGTTATAATTGTGGAAAGAAGGTCACTTAGCTCGATTTTATCGTTCACAGAAGACAAATTCAACTAGGATGGAGGCACCAAAGTAGTCGAAAAAAGTCGAAAACCGATGGTCTGAGGGAGGCGTTTGTTGTGACCTCCCAGAGAAGCAAGGAACCCGAATGAGGTCATCACGGGTAAGCTTATCATAAACTCTAATGAAGTCTACACTTTATTTGATACCGGTTCTACCCATTCTTTTATTTCTCCTACTTGCGCTCATCGATTAAATTTGACTCCGGAGAAATTAGACTTTGACTTATCTGTGGAAACTCAGTTGGGAGAAACCTTCATTACATCCATTGTTTATAAGTCTTGTTTGGTTCAAATCGGTACCCTCACATTACCTGTCGATCTTATTTCATTAAAAATACTTGCATTTGAGCGTGATTACAAGGGATTGATTGGTTAACTACTTATCATGCAAAAATTGATTGTTTTCGTAAGGTTGTTAGCTTTCATATTCCTAATCAACCTATTATGCTAATTCAAACGACCAAACCATTAAAATCAATCACGGTCATCTCAAGCCATAAAGCTATTCGTTTATTGAAAAATGGATGTCGAGCTTTTCTTAGCTCATATCCTGATTTAAACAAAAATACGTCGATTTTGAAGCGATATTTCTATTGTTAATAAATTTCTGACGTATTCCCCGAAGAACTTCTGGCCTACCCCCAGGCGTGAAATTGAATTTTGTATCGACCTTGAACACAGTATAAAACCTATTTCAAAGCCCCATATCGAATGGCTCTATTGAACTTCGGAGTTAAAGACCCAATGCAGGAATTGTTAGACATTGGCTTTATTCGACCTAGTACTTCTCCTTGGGGTGCTCCTCATCTATTCGTGAAGAAGAAAGATGGGAGTATCGATTTTGTATTGATTATATGGAGTTGAATCATGTCACCATCAAAAATAGGTATCCATTGCCGCGTATTGATGACTGTTTGACCCGATTGCAAGGAGCCAAATTCTTTTCAAAGATTGATCTTCGTTTCAGGATATCACCGATTGAAGATTAGAACCGTGACATTCCAAAGCGACTGCCGAACTCGATGCGGGCATTATGAATTCTAGTCATGTCCTTTGGATTGACTATGCTCCCTTTGCCTTCATGGATATGATGAGCAAGTATTGAGGAATATTTAGATCACTTTGTGGTCGTCTTTATTGATGACATCCTTATTTATTCCAAAAGCTAGTGAAGATCATGAAAGCAACACTTCGAGGTGACACTCCAAAAGCCGTGAATATAAGCTTTATGCCAAGTTGAAGAAATCGAGTTAAAGCGAAGAAGTAGCATTCCTTGGGCACGTGGTATCAAGTCATGGAATATCTGTTGACCAAAGAAAAGAAGCTATTCAAAGTCTGGGAACAACCTAAATCGATGGCCCAATCACGTAGCTTTCTCGGTTTAATTTGGTTATTATCGGAGATTCGTGGAAGGATTTTCTCGAATCGCTACTCCATTGACTCGGTGACTCGAAAAGATACAAAGTTCGGTTGGAGCGAAGAATGTGAGAAGAGTTTTCAAGAACTCAAGAAGAGACTTATTTCAAAGACTTTTACGACAATACCATTTGGCTCGGAGGATTTGTCATCTCTGTGATGCTTGAGCAAAGGGTTGGGATGTGTTCTTATGCAACATGGAAAAGTTATAGCTTTATGCCTCATGACAACTCAAAGAATATGAGAGGAATTATCCTACTCGTGATCACGGAGTTCAAATTATTATCTTCAGACTTAAAATTTGGAGACATTACTTGTATGGGGAGAAAGTGGAGATCTTCACGGATCATAAAAGCCTCAAATATTTCTTCACTCAAAAGGAACTCAACATGCGACAACGACGTTGGCTTGAAGCTATTGAAAGATTATGATCATACCATCAATACCATCCCGAAAAGCGAGCGTGGTAGGTGATGCATTGAGTAGAAGATCGTATCTGCAATCTGAGTGCGTTATTGTCAACACAAAGGCCCATTTTGTGTGACTTGCAAAGGATGGAGATAGAGTTAAAGACTCGGGGACGCATGTGATGATAGCAAATATCTGAGTAGAGGCCGAGCTTTAATCGATAAAGTTAAAGGCTGCTCGAAGTTCTACTGACACAGGTGGCGCGTATGAAAAAAGAAAGTGCAAGAGAGGTGCTATCTTAGGAAGCAAGAATCGATGAAGAAGGAATACTTGAGTCAACTCTGGACTTTGTGTTCTAACGACCACGATTTAAAGTATAATATCATGATGGGCGCCTGACACACCATTTGCAATCCATCACAGGAGTACCAAAATGTATCGTGATATTAAATCATACATTTTGGTGGAGCAATATGAAGAGGAGATAGCGTTGTTTATCTCGAGGTGTCTAACTTGTCAGCGAGTTAAAATGAGCATCAGTACCAAAAGGTCCATTGCAACCACTTGAAATTCCGAATGGAAGTGGGAGCACATTACCATGGATTTCGATTCTGGGGTCTTCTAAGGTTTCTCAAGGCATTGATGCGATTTGGGTCATTGTTGATAGATTGACCAAGTCTGCTCATTTCTTACTGCGTCTGAGAAACTTATACACTTGAACGTCTTGCTTTCGTATGTACATAAGCGAGATTGTAAGCTGCATGGTATGGGGTATCCATAGTTTACGATCGAGACCCAAGATTCACTTCAAGATTTTGGGTTAGTTTGCAAAAAGCTATAGGCACGGACTTACGATTTAGCTTCGGCGTATCATCCTCAGACGGACGGACGATCGGAGAGGACTATTCAAACTCTTGAAGATCTATTAAGACTACGTGTTCTTGATTTCAAGGAGTTGGGACAAGTTTTACCATTGGTGGAGTTTTCCTACAACAACGGTTATCAAGCAAGTATTGGCATGGCTCCATTCGAGCGTTGTATGGAAGAAAGTGTCGTTCTCGGTATCTTTGGGATGAGGTGGGTGAAGCAGCGTTGTTGGGGCCGGAGTTGGTGCGTATGACTACGGAAAAAGATTCAAACGATCCGGACAACGTATAAAACCTCACAAAATCGATAAAAAGAGTTATCTTGATCTTCATCGAAAGGGCGTGGAATTCAATATAGGAGATCGTGTGTTGTTAAAAGTTGCTCCATGGAAAGGAGTTACAAGATTTGGAAAAGAGAGGAAACTTAATCCTCGATTCATCGGTCCATTTTAATCCTCGATCGAGTAGGAAGGCGTGGCTATAGACTCGCTTTTCTGCCAAATATGTCTCGTGTTCATAGCGTTTTTCACATATCCATGTTACGTAAATATGTGAAAGACCGAACCATATTATTGAGTTAGAACCGGACGAAATAAGCGGAAGATTTGACGATATGAAGAGGTTCTGTTCAAATTTTGGATAAGAAGGAACATATTCTACGCTCAAGGTTATACCTCAAGTCGAAAGTTTTGTGGAGGAACCACGATGTTGAGAAATGACTTGGGAGTTAGAATCTGAAATGAAATCGAGGTATCCTTACCTCTTCGACATACTGTGCACGTACGTACCTAATTTCGAGGGGCGAAATTTCATAAGAAGGGAGGTTGTAAGACCCCAGTTTTTATAAATAAAGATGAATTTTCTATAAATATTATTTTTGAATATTATGGAATAATTTGATATAATGTTATAGTTGTGGGTAATATTTATAAATTTTGCAAAGTATCAAGTGGTTATATTATATTCGATTGGTCGGGGAATATTCGGTTTAGCGAGGAATATTAAATGCAATAACTCAATCATTGGTGGACCCCACAACGTAATTATTGTCGGATTGATTGAAAAAGACAAAATATTTTATTGAAATAACGGTAGGAAGTTTTACCGATTGATCTTGTTGAACTACTTCCGGTAGTAAAAATACGAATACGTGTGGTTGCGTAGTAAAGACACCGGTATTGATTATTGATCTTATGTGAGAAGTCACTTAGTTTGATTCCATTATTGTCGATTAATAATATGAATTATTATAGCGATAATGACGTTTTGTTTTATTCAGTATTATTAACGTAATAAAAGCGAAACATCTTTTATATAAAGCGAATACTTTATTAAAGTTATTTTATAAATAAAATATATTATATTTTATTATGCGTAGTGTATTTTGCGTAGTGTGTTTTAGATAGTGTTTGCATAGTAAAATGTTTTTATATAAATAGAATATATTATATTTTATTTAAAAGATTTTTCTTTAAACATGAATAGTCAGATTAAAGTAAATCAATCTGGACCGTTCATGGATTAATTCTTATGCATTCCATTTTCTATAAATAGAAGCTCATTCCTTCATTATTTTCTTACGAATTCATTGAAACTCTACAGAGAAAATTATAGAGAGAAGTTTATAGAGAGAAAGTTATAGAAAGAAGAAGAGTATTCTCGCTACTTCATTACTTCTATATTCAGGTTCTTTTTTTACGGTAAGGGGTGTTATTCTTTCTTCTTGAAGAGAACTTACATTATTCCATTCACTATTATTCATTGGAATAACTTTGTAAAAGTGGCATACCCTATACATAACTTCGTGATCATGGCGATACCCTATACTTGGTGAAATCCTTATGTTATTCCATTGCTTATTTATTACATCATTGAATAACTCAGATACGTGGTTTACCCTATACTTGGTGACATTCTTTTATTATTACATTGGAACATCACATGCGTGTGTTTTACAGGACACGGTTCCGAATTTTATTATTCTGTTGGAACATCCATGCGTGTGTTTTACAGGACTGGTTAAAATCTTTATCATTACATTGGAATATCCTATCGTGTGTTTTACCGGATCTGGTTCCATCTTTATTATTACATTGGAACATCCACATCGGTGTGAATTTCACCGACACCGTTTAGATTATTATTATTACATTGGAATAACACATACATGCAACCGCATGCATGGTGATTTCTTTTGTTATTCCATTCTTTATTATACCCGGTTGGTTAAAACTTTGACTTCTATACTCCATGAAATTAGTAGAATATCCTTGATATTTGCGTTTCATCCGAGATCTTTTCACGGAAATATTCTTGATCATTCTTGAATTTTACTACAAAGCGATATCGTGTTGACAATTTGGACGTTAATAATTCCCGGATAAAATAATTCTTGAACTTGTTTTATTGAATTCTTATATCATTGTCATCATCCTCATGTTTTATATTTTTTTTAAAGTAAATACATGGCACTGAGAGCGTGGATGGACTTGGTATGATTATGACTGAGGATTATTAGCGTAATCATGGCCGTAATGTTACAAATGATGTGATTAAAAATCCTCGATTAGTAGTAGTGCATTGATGGACGATTGTTGGCATGATCATGACCATTAATGAATACACAACTATTCTCGCCCGTAGTGCGGGAATAATTGTGATCGTGATACTTAAGAATATCCTGTGCCGTAGTGATGCGGGTGATTCGATGATGTGGATTATTTATTAAAGTTGAGTCTCAAATTTATAATGATGATGAAAAACCTTTTAAAATCATAAAAGATAGTAGATTTTATTTTCTACTTGACTCTTTTAATGGATTGCATATTCCATTATGCATTAAACCGGTTGTCTATTGTATTTTATCGGTTTAACATTGTTGAAGACTATTGATAATTTATTTTGCATTATCTTAGTCATAATATTTCTTCTTGGGCTAGATTGAGCTCACCCTTTCTTTCTTTGTTTTCTTCTCTTGAAATGAGAATATAATTTGGGACGAGTCTGGGAAACGCAGTGATGGTCCGAAGATAGCATTAGTAGTCCTCACTATTACGTGAAATAGTGTGATAATAATTGTAATGAGGACTTTTTGTTTGAGTTTGTATAATATCTAGTAGACGATATTTGTATTTAAACTCACAGTTTATGTCAGATTATTATACCTACGCTTATGTTAATAAGTTGTATTTAAATTCTGTATCATGTAAGTGGTGACCCAAGATGGGTGATGTATACCTAATTTTGGGGGCGTCACAAATAATTTAACCATACAAATCAAATTAACTCATATTCATGCCCCAACTCATAACCCAACCCAAGCTCCATCCCAAACTAAACCGCCTCCATAAACCATCATCAACCCCTCTTCATCATTAGCCATAAATCAACCTTACTGCTTCCATATTGAATCACGAAGAATTATGCCATCCTTATAAGTTATATCTCCACATTGTCTTTACTTACCAATGCCATGCCATTATTTATCATCAATCCAACCCAATTTCAATTTCAATCCAATATCATCGATTCAATCCATTTCGGGGAATGTGGCAACAATGCCGAATGAGTTTGGAATGCAGATTTAAGACTCGATCTTCGAAAAACTAGACGCGCGAGAAGAAGCGACATCGAGGATATTGAGGAATATAAGAGCAAGATAAAGAAGAATATATCGGAAACCTCCGATGGGTTGAGGTGGCATGTGGCAACAATGTCGAATGAGTTGGGAATGCAGATTTAAAACTCGATCTTTTAAAAAATTAGACGAGCAAGAAGAGCGACATCGAGGATATTGAAGAATATAAGAGCAAGATAAAGAAGAATATGTCGGAAACCTCCGATAGGTTGAGGTGGCAACCGATTTAGACAGTGCTTGGGGATAAGAGCAGCAACGAGGGAGAAGAGTAACAGTGAATTAGGAGAAGAGCGGTGGAGTGAAAAGCAGCAACGAGATTAGTTTTGTCTCAAAAAAAAAATTCTCTTAGACTTGCTTTTGGATGGTTTACAACTAATTTTGTGTCTAACCGATTAAGAGGTATTAAAAAAATTCAAAAATTTTACTAAATAAGTTTAGTCTCTCATTGAATCAAAGAGTAAACTATTCAGAACTATTCCGAACTAAACAAACACAGCCTAAGTCTTATATGTACTAGGTGATTAACCACAAATTATGGATATTAGGTGATGTTGCATGTTTTTGTGGTTGTGACTTTTGAGAATGGATTAATGAAGGAGGGGAATATATTCATACTAGGTGATGATTATTTGGATTACGTGAATTGCATGTCAAAGCTTTTCGGGTGTTTAGTGTGAATTGCATGCATGTTAGTCAAAACCATTTCATGTTTAACGCGGTTTTTCCCATAATTTCTTTTCCATATTAATTTACCACCAAAATATATTTAATTTTGATTACAAGTAGATTTAATAATATAATTTATAAATTAATAAAATGATTTATTAATGTGTCTTCTCATAACAAAAATTAAAACTTCATCCATTCGTTTCAAAATTAAAAATATAATTCGACTTTTTGAGATCAAACAATGACATATTAAATTTTTAATTAATATAAATTTATTTAAGTTGATACAATTATATCATATAAAGCTGAAACCCCAAAATCCAAAAGATTCAAAGAAGAGTCAATTACAAAGTACTTAAATTGATTTATACATCACTATGTTGCATTAATGTCACATGAAATAAACATAATCTTTTCAATTCTTCCTCTATAGGAAAACAACCATCCAACACTGCATATTCTAATTTGATAAGCATATATTTTAGGCTTAAATATGATTTACTATCTTAAATTATAGGTCATATTTCATTTCACTGACAAATTAAGTTTTTATTTTAATTTTGAATAAAAATTATTTTTAATAAAATAATTATTTTTAATAAAAATAATTATTATATTATTTATATAATAATTTATATTATTTATATAACTATAAATAAATAATTATACAACTAATTTATATTATTTATGTAATTTTTAGTTGTTTTATTTGTTATTTTACCTTTTGTCCTTTGATCTCATTAAAAATATATAATGTTTTTACATACAAAGACTTCCTGCTTTATTAGGATGCCACGTCGGCCAATTTTCGACGTGGCGAATCCAATTCATAGAAATCGAAAAAAATTGATAGTTCAATCACCTAATTAACAAAATTAAAGCATTTAATCACCGTTTTAAGTGGAATATGGCCTATAGTTTAGGATAATAAATCATATTTAAGCCTATATTTTACGAGTCAGCATTTATTTCCCATTTCCACTAACATTTTTATTTTCTTGGAAAAACAAACAAAAAAAAGCCATAACACAAAACAAAAGGGATTTCCCTATTTCGGGTTATGTTGATTATATTTTTATCACAATCCTCCTCCTTTATTTTTTTTAATCTACAAAGGGAAAAGAAATATGAGAACGTCTTTAATAGTTTTTTTTTTAATTTTTATTTTTTTATGTACAAATTGTGTTTTAAGTAATTATAATTTTAGGTGCGTTATTCTCTAATTTATAAAATAATCAAAATAAATATCTAAATTTATAAAAAATCAAAACTTATAACTCACTGTCTTAAGAATAAAATTTTTGGATGGATTAAAAATACTTTAAAATTAATGTAGAAGTGTTTCGGTGTTTGATAATCTTTGAAAAGAAACTTAAAAAAGTAGAGATTTTGGTTAGACAACACTTTTAGTTGAAGTAAAATTTTGTACTTTTAACTCCAACACTTTAAATAAAAGTATAAAATACAAAATTATCCTTAAATTGTTGAAAACAAATTAAATCTTTTATCACATAATTATCTTCAAATGTCATTAATATCTTCTAAAGCACTTCAATAATTATGTAAACAAACCCTATTTTTTTATTTTATAAAAGCTCTTTTTTGTAAGTATAGTTATTTTTGTTTTTAAAAGAATTAAATACTATTCCTCCGTTCCTAAAATATCAATTTATGTGAAAATATTATTGGAAAATGAGACTGAAACTATTAAATTTAGGTGTGAAATATCAATTTATGTGAAATTATTAATGGGAAATGAGACTGAAACCATCAAATTTAGGTTTGAAGTATCAATTCTCTAATACATTTATTATCATATCAAAATTAATTACCAAAATAAAATTTCCATCGACTTTCAAGAAAATAGAAATCAAGTAAAATTGAATAGTCATTTCACACAAGAGTACGGAAATGCAATAAAGAGGTGGAAATCCTTGACAAGGTCGACTTTAATGCGAAAATCACACTAAATAAAAGCAATAGCTTGTTATTGACTAATTACTCTACAATTACACACTGTAACTCATAACTAAGACCCCAGAACTGTATAAAAATGGAGTCCTTCTGGTCCGCAGTCTGAAACTTTTAACCCATAAATCTTAGTCTAATTTACTGTTTTTTGCCAAACTGGTTGTACGATTGAATGAAGGAGCTAAAAAAGAAAAGAAAAGAAAAAGAAAAGTTCATAGTTTGTTGTGAGAAGGGAGAAAAGACAGAGGAAGGTAAAAGATGGGTGTTTCTTAGAGACATTTAATCTTCTTCTCAGATCCCATTTCTATCTGTAAATCAAAGGGTTTGTAGATCCGCCGGCTAATTTTCCATTTCCGGCTTAGTTTCTTTCTGGGTATTTGATTTGTTTAAGGATCGGATACGGAAAGATCCTGCAAAGTACAAGAGCAAAGTAGTTGAACAAGGAGAGGTGCAGTTCTGAGGATGGATTCGAAGTAAAAGGTGAGTGATTTATTTAAGATGAGTAATTTTACACGCGGTTATTCGGGAGTATGTCAATTTTCTTCTGGATTTTGTAACTATATGGTCTAGTTTCTTTTCTTGTTTGAGGGGGTTTCTTTGTAATTATCGTTTTCCTTATTTTTCATTCTTGTCGGTAGAATCAATTAATTAGTACAAGATTTGAACTTGGGGGAAGCTTGACTTGAAAAGGGATTCTGGGTTTTTGTAGTTTTTTATGTAGTTTTAATTTCTACTCAAATTTATGATGATAGGATTTGTGAGGTCAGAATATTTTGGGGAAGAAGATGGAAGAGGTAGGTACTCAAGTAGCCCCTCCAATTTTTATCCACCAGTCACTTGCGGGTCGGTTCCTTGAGTCACATCCCATGGCTAAGAAGCGCAGTTCGCCTTTCCAACCTACCAATTTTCACCTCCAGCAGCCTCAGCGGCTTACCTCGGGGTTTCAGGAGTCCAGGGGCCACTGGAACCCAAAGGGATGGGATTGGGACAGTGCGAGGTTTCTGGCAAAGCCATTGGAATCAGATGTACTCCGTGCCGGGACGGCCACATGTGTTCAATCTGAGACTGAAAGGAGTAGAGGCGATGAAAGTGGAGCAGCAGCCAATTCAGGGGTCTTAAGGAAGAGTCCTGTGGGGGAAGATGATGAAAGACTCCTTCTGAAGCTTGGTGGAGGCGTGGTGTATTCTGTTGAGGAGCCTTCGTCAAGGCCGTACAAGAAAGTCAGATCTGGATCTCCTGGTGGGGGCAACTATCCCATGTGTCAAGTTGATAATTGCAAGGAAGATCTATCAGCTGCCAAAGACTATCACCGCAGGCACAAGGTGTGCGAAGTCCATAGTAAAGCAACTCAGGCCTTGGCGGGGAAGCAGATGCAGAGGTTTTGTCAGCAGTGCAGCAGGTTTGTCGTTTCATTTACTTGATTTGGTTCCTTATTGTCGCGATGTGCTAGTAATTTTTGTACTTGGTATATGATTAAGGTCTATTTGCTGTATGCGATGGATTGTTGTTGCAATAGAACTTTTTGTCACTATTTGTTGGTTCAAACTATTATGATCACTTCTATCATTGTTATGTTTCTGACCAGCATTTTGTGTTCCATATCCGCCACCCAGGTTTCATCCTCTTTCAGAGTTTGATGAGGGGAAGCGAAGCTGTAGGCGTAGGCTTGCTGGGCACAATAGGCGAAGGAGGAAAACTCAGCCAGATGATGTAACTTCGAGCTTGTTACCCCCGGGAAATCGTGATAACATTGGCAGTGGAGATATGGATATTGTCAATCTACTAACAATTTTATCTCGTGCACAAGGTATACCATTTAGTTATTTACATTCATGTGTTTTTCTCTCTACTTATGCCAGCACACACACTCGTGCACTCGCTCCCACACTCGTGCGCTCGCTCCCACATATACATACAAAAACCTATGACACAATTAAAATGTATTTATCCGGGATATCAGGGAACATTGAAGATGGTAGCACTAATTTCTCATCAATACCTAATAAGGATCAACTCATTCAGATTCTTCAGAAGATCAATTCATTACCTTTGCCGGCGGACATTGCTATGAAATTACCTCAAAATTTTTGTGACCAAGCACAAAATCAAAATAAATTTAACAGCAATAATTGTCCTTCATCAACATTGGACTTGCTCGCTGTTCTTTCAAGGACTTCGGCAGGACCTTCCCCTGATGGCCTTGCAGTTATGTCTCAAAGAAGTAGCCATGGAAGTGACACCGAGAAAACTAATTCTGCCTACATTAACCAAGCTACATGTCTCAACATGCAAAGCCGACCACATATTGAATTTCCTTCAGCTGGAGAGAGAAGTAGTACAAGTTACCAGTCTCCTATGGAAGATTCAGATTGCCAAATCCAAGGAACTTGTGCAAATTTACCATTACAGCTCTTCAGTTCCTCGCCGGAAAATGATAGCCCGCCAAAACTGGCATCTAGTAGGAAATACTTCTCATCTGATAGCAGTAATCCTATTGAAGAGAGGTCACCTTCTTCTTCTCCACCTCTTGTGCAAAAGCTGTTTCCTGCACAAACCTCAAGAGAAGTAGTGAAGCCCGAGAGTGTTTCAACGAGCGGAGAGGTTACTGGCAATGTTAAATCTAGTAGAACTCAGGGTTGCTTTACATCTCTTGATCTTTTTGGAGGGTCAAATATAGGTTTTGACAAGGGTTCATTTCAAAGTTTTCCATACCAGGCAGGATACACGTCTTCTTCTGGCTCTGATCATTCACCTTCTAGCTTGAATTCTGATGCTCAGGTAGTTCAATACTGGAGCTTTCTCCTGTTTAAGAAATCTGGTTGGATTTTTCTTTTTACTATATGATTTAATTCTTATCATATCTTTTAATATACCTGCCTGCTGTGGGATTGAATGAAATATATGGTACCTCTCAGGATCGTTCTGGGCGGATACTTTTCAAATTATTTGAGAAGGATCCTAGTCAGTTACCAGGAACATTGAGAACACAGGTGAGGACTCACGATTTATTTTGACCTCTAAATGTTATTGTCCTTGTAATTCTGAAAGCTATAATAATATATTGCCTCTCTTTTTCAGATCTATAATTGGCTTTCTCAAAGTCCATCAGAAATGGAGAGCTACATAAGGCCTGGCTGTGTAGTTATGTCTATCTACATATCGATGCCATCTTCTGCTTGGGAGCAGGCAAGTAAACAGCCATAATATAAGCTAGCCTTTTCTTGTCTCTGGTCTGCTGATACTTATAGGCTTTGTGGTTTTTTCAGCTTGAGACCAATCTTCTTCAAAATGTCTCTTCTTTGGTTCAAGACTCCGATAATCAGTTCTGGAGAAACGGAAGGTTTTTAGTTCATACTGGCAGACAGTTAGCATCATATCTAGATGGTGAGTGCTGTTATAATTATGATTCTATCTGTCACTGGCTTTAGAGTAGTTTATGCTGTGTAGTTTCTTGAGGAATTGAGGGCTTATGATTAAGATTGTTTAACCTTGGCCTTCAATGTATGCTTATCTATTTTCAGGAAAGGTTCACCTCCACAAAGCCTTAAGAGCATGGAATTCCCCAGAATTAATTTCCGTCTCCCCTTTAGCAGTTGTGTGTGGGCAAGAGACCTCTATTTTACTGAGGGGGAGAAATTTGAGTACTCATGGAACCAAGTATGTTGATAGTTCTTATTATAACTACTATTGTTTGTGAAATTTAGCTGCTCCATTATCTTTGTTTCTGTGCGTTGGAATTTATTTTTATTATATTGCAGGGTTTACTGCACACACACGGTTGAGTACACGTTGAAGGAAATTTCTTGTTCAGCCAGTCAGGGCAGCATATATGATGAGATAAATTTAAGCAACTTTAGGATTAATGGTGCAGCTCCTAGTGTATTTGGCCGTTGTTTCATTGAGGTATTACTATGAATACAATTAGTATGCAAAATTTTGGAATATGATATTGAATTTGGAGAATATTACATCTAATAGTTATATCTACAGGTTGATAATGGCTATAGAGGCGCCAGCTTTCCTGTAATTATAGCCAATGCTACCATCTGTCGAGAATTGAGACTGCTAGAGTCTGAATTTGATGAAGCTGCAGAACTGCGAGATGCTATTACAGAGGACCATGCCATTGAATCTGGACGGCCCAGGTCAAGGGAGGAAGTTTTGCACTTCTTAAATGAGTTCGGATGGCTACTCCAAAGAAAGGGGATCTCTTCCATGCTCGAGGCCCCCGAGTATAAGCTTCACCGGTTCAAATTTCTTTTCATTTTCTCAGTTGAAAGGGACTTTTGTGCTTTGGTTAAAACCCTCCTAGACATTCTACTTCAATTATGGCTGGGTAGGGATGAACTATGGAGGGAGTCCCTAGAGATGCTTCTGGAGATTCACCTATTGAATAGGGCAGTTAAAAGAAGGTCTAGGAATATGGTTGACTTGCTCATAAATTATTCAGTACCAACTGATACCAGTAAGACATACATCTTCCCCCCAAATCTTGTTGGACCAGGTGGTATTACACCTCTTCATTTGGCTGCATGCGCATTGGATTCAGATGCTATGGTTGACACCTTGACAAGTGATCCACAGGAGGTATAAAGTTAATTCTTTCGGTATTTTCTCATCTCTTTCAAGGTTTAGGTTTACCATTTAGTAATAATCCCTTGCTTTAAAGACAGAGCACTTAACCAGTAATTCAGTTTTATCATATTTGTTTGCTTTATTATAGATGATGAAAAATGATGCTTTGCACCTTAAAATTTTAATAGAATGCATTGGTTCTCATTTCTTTTGGTTCTTAATACATCTTTTCTCAACTCCCACCCATTTTATCCTAATGTAGATTGGGTTGCATTGCTGGGATTCCCTCCTTGATGCAAATGGGCTTTCTCCATATGCATATGCTTCAATGAGAAATAATCAGTCTTATAACAAGCTTGTAGCTCGGAAAATTACTGACAGGAAAAAGGGTCAAGTCTCTGTTTCAATAGGAAACGAGATACAAGAGCAATCACAGAATGTTGGTCTGAGCCAGAGGGCTAGCTTTCAACTCGGACAAGGGCAAAAATCTTGTTCGAAGTGCGCTGTAGTGGCTACCAGGTACAACAAGAGGATTTCAGCTTCTCAAGGCTTGCTTCACCAGCCCTACATCCATTCAATGCTTGCCATTGCTGCCGTCTGCGTATGTGTCTGCCTATTCTTGCGAGGAGCCCCCGACATTGGCTTAGTTGCTCCCTTCAAGTGGGAGAATTTGGGATATGGCTCATTGTAGGTGGACGGGAAAGAGTATCTAGAACATAACTAAAGTAGAACATTAATGTTGAATAGGAGTTTAAGGTAACTAACTTGTGCCGGCTCAAAAGGTAAAAAATAGTATTTGTAGAAGAGTGGCAAATGATTATGAGATATTTTGATCTTACAAGGGAATGCACGGGCAAAAAGGCTGGTTCAGCAAGAATGTTGGGTGCTGCATATCAAGTTTTTAAACCTGTGATTCTAAATATCTACGAGGCTTCTTTCTGCCATTTGTGGTAAAGAAACGTGTTGGTTATGTTTTTGATTCAAGAAGTGCTGCTACAAAACCCACAAGAGGGAGCTGAAAGGCAAACGATGAACGCTGCTATATCAAGCAAAGCATCGAGTTTTAAGCTTGTTGCGGCAAGTGCAAGAGATCTTACTGTTCTACAGTAGGCTGTTCTTTCTGTTAATTTTGTGGTGGTTATAATTCTCCTTTGACTTGTTAATGTATAACTATCGTCTAAAGTCATACCAACTCTGTTTGATTTTCATTACTGTAAAGAATCTGTAGGATTATCTGGAATTACATATATTTATATAGTTGAATGGCCAAATATTTTTTCAAGTACAATTACAATAAAGATTTTGTGATCTTTCAATTTTATTTATTGTGGCTTTGCCAGGTATTGTATTCTTGAAATTTATTCATTTTGGCTATTTCCTCGTCCTTGTTCTTAATGACTACTATAAATTCTGTGTCAACCAAATAAAGATGAACAATTTAACCGAGAAATCTGGTCTGATAACAGTCTCAGATTTCTATATCACTCCAGTTTTCAGTTCAAAAAAATCCGTCCATGCTGAGAACAGATTCTTGATCCTCCCCTAAAGATGGTAATTACAAACAGCGCAGTGGTACATTCTACCTGATCTCTGCCTCTTGCATTACCTCCAACCATTTGCTGTGAGTAGAAATCAAACTCAAACTTTGAGCGAGGAAATTCGACCCAGTAACCAGTACTAGACCTTGTTGCACTTAACTAGGATCTAAGTACTTAGCACATGTTGGTTCTTCAGAAGGAGTACAAACTGGGATAAGAACCAAAGTTGGAAACATACAAGGTGGACATGCACTTAAAATTAAACACATGCATGCTCTAAAGTCAAAATTTTCTGTTTTTAGTTTTTCTGATTTGCTTTTTTGATGTTAATAATAATCTCTTTTCTTGCACTAAACAAGTTTTAGTTCTTAATGTGTATTACACGAATCTTGATCCTTCGGAAGTTTATTTCCTTGTTAATATTCGATATGAAGTGGCAAAGGGAAGAAACTTCTGTACCCCTTTTTCATTTGATTTGAAAAGTTGGCCATATTCATGAACTATTTAGATGCAAAATATTGAACCAAGCGGAACATAAATTGTTGTTTTCTTTGTTGCTATTTTCGCAACCCGTGCAAGTCACGGGATTTTTATAAAATTTATATTTTTTCAAATTATATTTTATATGGAAATCATTGCATTTTTGTATTGATTTCCATATAAAATATAGAAATCAATGTATTTTTGGTGAAAATTATCACTATAAAATTTATAGTGACGATCTTCATGTGAAAATATTATTTTTTGTTGTGAATTTATCATTTTCTATTCTTATTGACTTATTGTAATAGTTGAAAGATAGCTTTTGAAAATGACAACGAACCGAAAAGAAAAAACGGTCTTGATGACCCGACAGAAAATAAACAAAAGGCTCGTCTTATTAATTATATGAATTTTTAGATATGATAACTATGGATCCAGTTATCTTGAAGTTAACTTTATTGGTCAATTGATCAATACAATGCTGACTTGCAGAGAAATATCACATCCCGTCCTGCGTGTCAATTGAGCTTCTCCCGATAAATATGCATGCTCTTCAAGTTCATGTTATTCAAGAATTGCATAAACTTGAATATTGGAACCTCTTAAGCATTTAACTAATTTTATGACAACACTTTCCCACCACAAAATCTGTACACTGATAAAATCCAAGATTAAACTTGCATCAACCCTTAATACTACTATAAGATTAATTAAACATCACCCTTAACACATGAGAAATACAAATCTCGAAGACCATCATAATTTGGCTATATATAAGCCTATAAACATGCAATCACACTAATAATTATATGCATGAAAATCTAAACTAATTTACTGATTCAAACACATAAGATCACAATTAATATTACTAAGTGCATATTTAAACCTGTTAACCATTTATCCTTTTTCTTGAAGTGTCGTACCCCCCTTTTGCAAAATCTTGAACCAAAACTTGTCCAACACCTTGCCCGACACTATCCATTAGCCCCCCAATAAAGTGAATGACAATTTGAGATGCCAGACGGGTTGTTGGGCCTATCATGCTTGGCTTTCCCGATCTCTTGATTCCATTTTCTTCAAGCCCATTAATCGTGTTCTTTGCACAAACTGCATGGAGATGGTAATTACAAACAGTGCAGCGATACATTCGGCCTGATCTCTGCCTCTTACATTCGGCACAGGTGTAGTCATTTGGTAATGGTGGTAGGAGCTTTAACTTGTGCTCATGAGTTGACAAGTTCATTTCATTGGAAAGCATGGCGCAACAAGGGTGCAACTGGAAATGGCAGGCGCTACACCGGAATGTGAAGCCCTTGGTGGGCTTTTCACAGACGTCACACCTTGGCCATAAAATTCCACCTTTATTTATTTGAACCATACCATTAATATATGGAGATATATAGATATCATCTAGCTTAGTCAGTACGTACGTACAAATCAACGATGATCTTTATATATATAGAATTAATATAAAACCAATGAAAGAAATTAAGATGTTGAAATAATTATATATTTACCTGGTTTAGGCTTAGAATAAAAAACAAGTTGGTGCTGTGCATGAAGGGGATGGGATTTGAGAGCAGGAGGAGCCAAGGCACAAAAATCATGCAACTGAAAATCACATTGCTGGCAAGAAAACCTCCTGCCTGAACCTATCTCTTTGCAGCCATTGCAGGTGAAGAGATCCGACACCGTCACTTCAACTAAAGGGTGTTGGGAGTGACTGGGATGAAGTTTCTCTTCCCCGGGGAAACCAGTAGGATTTGGTGACGTCGGAAATTCAACAGTGAGAGACTTTCTTGCAGGAAGTTCCATTGAAAAATATTTATTCATGTGAAATGCTCCTGTAATATTCCTATAGGGAATTCTGCTCATGATTTTTTAGCTTTTAGAGCCTTGAATATATAATTAATTATATTAATTCTAAACAGATCGAGTTCTGTCACCTTAAAGCTCTATGGGTGTTGCAAATTGCAAAGCAAGGTATCTTGCATGTTATTTATGCTAGTTTGAAAAAGTTTCAATCCCTACTGTTTAAACGTAATGCAGATGCCAGGAAGGCAGGCACCTTAATATATATATATATATATATATATATATATATATATATATATATACACACACACGTTGCATAATTAGGAGCTTACTATATTGCAATTTGCCCTAATTTTTATTTAACGAGAAAAAGGACATAAAATTATACATACTCCTCCACCCCTCCCAAATTTAGGGATACGTTTTTTCAGTCCTTCAAAAATTAGAATAATATAAGTGGGCTCCATAAATCTTGTGTAGCTAATAATTTTACACATGAAAAATATCTTAATTTTATATGATTATTTTTTAATCCGAACAATACCCAATTCTATCTATTGTTTAGGGATATGTTTGAGGAATAAAGTTCTATGATGTTCATAATTATAGCAATAATTGTACCATCATATTAAATTAATATATATATATATATATATATATAACACTTTTATACTTATTTTTATCAACATTTAAAACCTAAGAAATGCTACAGACACAAACTATTTTACAAAGTGCTGATGTGATATACTCCACCTCAACATATTGATCAACAAATTGTTTTAATGTAGTCCTCGGCTCCACAAAATATACTGATGTGGAGTATGCCACATCAACAGCTTATAATATGTTTGTAAAATAATTTGTGTTTCTAGTATTATTCTTAAAACTTTTAGAGATACTTATTATTTACTCAACCGCATAAAAAATAATCATTTAAAGAATACATTTCTGATTTGGAAGAGATGATATATATATAGTAGCTAAAATAATATTGAAACGGACAAGCTGAGTACTACAAACCAAAGTTGGAAACATACAAGGTGGACATGCACTTAAAATTAAACACAAATGCCCCCAAAGTCAAGTTATTCTCTATTCAGTTTATCTGATTTGCTTTTTTGGTTCTTATAATAATCTGTTTTCTAGCAATAATTAATATTAAGTCTTGGTCCTTAATGAGCATGACACGAATATATATTGATCCCTTGATGTTTTTTTCTCCATAATATTCGATATGAAGTGGGAAAGGGAAGAAAATTTTGTACCCCTTTTTTCAGTTGATTAGAAAAATTGCCAAGATTCATGAGCTATTTAATTTAGATGCAAAATATTGAACCATTTTCTTTGTTATGAGTTGTAAAGCATATTAATTCACTGAAAAATCATCAAAAGAAATCTCATATATATATATTTTGATGATTTTCCTTGACAATAACTTGACTTATTGGCCTCACAAATGCCCAATTATTGGTTATGTTTTATAAATGATTCCCATAATGTTGTAAAAAGTTTTCTTTGGGCTCCATTTACAAGGAAAATAGATGCTCGGGATGGATTTACAGCTAAATATCTATAGGTTTAAAAGATCTTAAAATTACTACACTACATAGTCGACTATTTGAGATTTTAATTTTTTCTTTAATTTTGTACTGAATTAAAATCTAGAGTATTCAAGAGGATACACGAAAAGTATAATTATTTTTTATTTGTTTTGAAAGTGAGAATTTTAGCAAGGAATTAGTAAAAGTTTTATTTTTAAAATTTTAATTTTCTTTTATAGAATTAAATGCAACCCATGATCTTGTATTAATGTTGTTTGTTATTTATATTTATTAGAATGAAAATATAGGATCTATTTTTAAATTTTAAAGGAAGAAGTACTTATAGAGCCCAACCCAACCCACAAACCCAAATCTGTTGTCCTACCCATCAAACTGAATTGTTCACATAAAAAATAAAGCATAGTTTGGGCCTTGGGGGCCCATCTTTGAGTAGACATAATTTTGTGCAACATAATTTGAATGAATTTATCAAATTTAGAAAATATATGATTATGAAAATTGAAAATTATCTAGTATGAATTTATCAAATTTAAAAAATATGATTATGAAAATTATCTACTATGATAATTGTAAAAAAAAATTAAATTAATCTTAAAAGTAAAAATGTTTTAATAATTTTATAATCAATCAAGCACTATTTTAATTTTCTCATTTTTGTCAAAAAAAGAAAAGAAAAAGAAATTAGATTTAAACATCCTGCAAGGTTAGGTTTTTATTTTCTCGCGGCAGGTTGAGTTCAACTGAAGGGGATTAATGTGCGAAAGAAGACTTATGCATACAAATTCTTCACTATCATCAAGATTATTCCTCCTATTATTGTTTGGACAGGGTTTAGGGTTTTAGCAGAGGGTTTTAGGTTTGGTGACTGTGAACCTCTACTCTCTACAGTATACTCTAATTTTGTAGTTTAGTCGGGATTCGTCCGAGAAAATGTATAGTAGCACTAGTTCATCAAACTTGGTGGTTCCAATTGCTGCAACAACTTCGCCGCAACCATCCAATCGTCTCTTTCAACTTGCTTCCACCACTTCTAATTATGACTATAATAAACCCCTCTTCATGAATTCCAAAAGAAGAATTACTCCACAACCAAATTCCCTTTTTCATCATCAATTGTTTGACAATCTGCCATCGGCTGTTGGGTTTTCCGGTTCCGACGAAGGTGATTGTTATAAGGATTCCACCATTGAAGAAAATGAAGCTGCACTAGAGGCTGTCTCGGAAATTATACAGGAATATGGTGGGGATAGTGTTTCAAAGGAAGAGGCTTATGAAATGGCTTTGAATTCGCCCAATTATGTCAAAATGTTGGTGGATGCTGTTCGGGAATTGGATGAACTGGAAATTAGCATTAACAAAAGCAGCAATAGCAAAGAGAAACAAAAATTCTTCAAGGATAAGGTGTATGAGATGGGGCAGCAAAAAGGGGACAAGGGTATTGTTCCCTTTTTGGAAAGCGTTGTTGGTCTATCTCTTCCATCGGCTATGCATCTCTCCCGCTCCTATCTCTCTTCTCAGCAGACGCTTCCCCACCTCATTGTGAAGGTACATTCTTATATCCTAATCACAATACAAGAAATTTTACTAATAATCACTCTGATCAACTCCCATTTGCCAATAAGTCTCCCATTTGTATCTGTAGTAGTTTAAAATGACACAATGTTGTCTACCATCACAAATACATATTAAGCATCCAACTTAAAATTAATTGGTACTAAGTAGAGAGGCCTTCAAGGTCAAATTTAATCTAGGACTTTAACGCAATACCCCCCCCAACCCCCAACCCCCAACCCCCACATGTGCCTTCACACGTGGCGACATTAAAATATTGAACATATACTGAACAGGATATATTGAAATGTGCATGGGTAGGCCACATGAATAACTGTATATGGGCGTGTATGTTGTGCATATTAATTTGTCTCTCCATATATGCATGTGGGTTGGGGGGTGTTAGCTTGAAATACATTGTTGGGGTCTCTTTTTAACAACTTAAGCTTTTAGATGAGTTGATCATTTAGTATGATATCACAGCTTTGGGTTCAATTCTTCCAGATTGCATGTTGCCCCTTATATGGATGTGTATGACTCTATGTTGTGCAAGGTCCTGCATGTGAAGGAGGTGTTAGCTTGATATATATTGTTGGGACCTCTTTCTAAGCTTTTAGATGAGTTGGCTACTTGACACATAACTACTAAACTAAACAATTGTAAATTTAGGGGTAAATATGTAACAAATATATATCCTTTAAAGTTTGAAAATTTGCAGATGTGACTCTTTTTTTTGGGGGGAAAGGTGGGAGTATTTTCATTCTTTATTTCTCTCTCTCAGAAGCAGTTTTATTCTTAGTTGCTGCTACTAGTAGCTGTTGTTAAAGCCTTTTACGTTTTTTATTTTGTAAGTATTTCCTGCATCTTATAGGTTAAGTATGTGAAGGAAATGTTCTTTTCTGACAATAATGATGATGGGGTCCGTCTTGGAGAAATTGCCCGCCGGATGATGATGCGCCTATCAATTCCTGTTGATGATGATGCTCTCCAACAAACCTTATCCTTCTTTGAAAAGGTTACTGTTTATTAGTATTATTACTATGTAGACCTACTCTGAATCTAGTTCTGGTTATTGAGCTGATTGATGGCAGCTAGTAACTTACCACCTCTTTCTTTTATTATCTCTCTATTAATGTTACTTTTTTCTTATGTAGCATCGGTTATTCTCTTAATATGCATTTGTTTTTCCTTCTTTGTTTGCTCATATAAAGATTGAACTTAATGTCCTAGACTCAAGCAAGACGTGGAGGTCTGGATATGTTGGGCTCCAAAGATGCATCTTTTCACCACATCATCCAATCATTTCCGCGTCTTCTTTTGCTACCACTGGAATCTCGTATGAAGCCAATGGTTGAATTTCTTGAAGACATTGGAGTCCCTAAAAGGAGCATGAGAAATATTATTCTCTTGTATCCACCCATTCTGTTCTATGACATTGAAAAGGACATTAAACCGGCTTTGGCCAAGGTATGTTTGTTCTAAGTGAACTATATTGGGCAGCTCCTGTCTTATGTTAAACTTTCTATATATCTGTCATACTGTTTGAGTTCATTTTGGAATGGCCCCCAATTTTGTTGTGCATCTGTAAGCTGGAGTTTCAATTTTTTCTTCTTTGAGGATAATGGTAATTGTAGGATACTATACTCTCCGATCACATCATCCAAATATTATTGTAGATACACCTGAAACGTGATTATAAATAGGGGTGGTCATCGGTAATTTACCGTCCCGTCCTGTACTTGACCCTCCTGTACCGATTACTGATTATGTACAAAATGGGATACCGAAACCGGTACCGATTAAACCGGTTTCCCGTACCGGTGAGCTTGTACGGTACCGGGTAAACACCTGTTTCATATACCGATGAATCAACTCCTTGTAATATCTATGCATCCAAACAAAGCCTTATCTGTTGATTATGTTCAACACCATGAACTGATGAACTAATGATCTCAACAACCTTCTATTTGCAACCGGTTAGCTTCAATAAAATTAAAACCCTAGCCACCCAAAAGTCACCCAAAGATAGAAAATCCCACATATTACAACCAGTTAACTTCAATAAAATTAAATCCCTAGCCACTCAAAAGTCACCCAAAGATAGAAATTTTCACATACAATTACAATTAATCATTGTCAAATCCTAATTACAAAGTATACAATCACTACCTCAAATTGATTACAATAAACCTACAAAGATGAGACTTGTGAGAGTGGGAAAAAGAAAATCGGAATTCAAAACAAAAATTGTACTTAGAAATATGAGATGGAGAGGCAAGATCTATGAGGAGAATGTGACTTTGTGAAGAAGAGAGAGTCTGTGATTCTGTGATGCGGTGACGAGGAGAAGAGACAGAGCGTTGATAGAGAATGAGAGATTGAGTTACTGAGTATATTATATATATCATAACAGGCTAACATAATATATATATAATATAAATACATAATAGTTAACCGGTTAATATCAGTCCGGTAATCCTAAAATTTAAATACCGTACCTATACCGTTTAACCGGTTTGTTCCATTTTTTTACCGGTACCGAACCGGTTGACAAATTTACCGAACCGTCCGGTTCGATTTGCCTGTACCTTATGGATTTGCACACCCCTAATTATAAATATGCTTTTCATTACTTTGTGGTATTGTATAATATATGCTAGTTTGATGTTTCAGGATTAATAAATGCATTTAGGAACTTCTCCCTTTGTTCCAACGACAGAATTCTCATTTGAAAACAAAACATGTTTTTTTTTTTTCAAAAACAAAAACAAAAACAAAAAAGAAGATCATTTACCATGAACTGGTTTGAAATATTAATAATCTTGACTTGCAATAATAGTGTGTAGTTAAAATATATGTTTGGAACAACATGAGATTCACTTTTAAGTTTTAAAAGAGACTCATATGTAGGCTGGAGGGTCTAGAATTGTGTGAGTGGAGCCGGCGCATGATAAAGATGCCATGATATTAGGTGAGGGAACCTCGTGTGTCCTATTGGGTTGGTAAGGGTGCCACTTGTGTATAGTTCCAGTTATTAGCCATTTAATTGGTACGAGTATGTGCCACATAGACTTTTAAAGCAATTCATAATTGGAGGTGGATCCAAAGTTTGCAATGAGGTTTGTGAGTTTAGATTACAGAAGACTCGAGTATCACATTTTGGCTCCACCATCTGAACATCTTGAGACAGGTGTTAGTGTAAGCAAATATAAGTTACTGTTGAAATATTAATTTTTGTTTCAGTGATGTTATGGGAATTGTGACTCATGGTTACCTAAACAACATAGTTTCATTGGTTCGGAGATATTTTTCAAGAACCTTAAGATCAGAACAACTTTCTGATAGATTTTTATGGTACAAGTATGTGCCAGATTGATTTTCAAAGCAATTCTTTTTGGGTTGAAAATAGTAACTGGAGAAGTGGTTCCACATAGACGATCCCTAAAGTTTTTTTTTTTTGCAATTAGGTTTGTAAGTTTAATTGCTGAAGACTCAAGTATTAAATGTTTGCTTCACCATTTGAGCATCTTGATTCTTGAGACAGTTGTTATTGTCAGCAAACATTAGTTACTGTTGAAATATTAGTTTAGATTCTAGTGATGTTATGAGAATTGTGACTCATAATTACCTAAATATATTAGTTTCTTTAGTTTGGAGACATTTATCGCAATAACCTTAAGTTCAGGACACTTTCTGTACCGTCTCTGTCATCACCACCATAAGAGCAGAGACTGACACCCAATGGTTATGGCCATTGTAGATAGGACTGAGCAAAAAACGGGTATAATCGAATTACCGAACCGAACCGAAATAAATTAACCGAAATTTTCTGATAATTCGGTTATTTTTGACATTTCGGTTATATCCGAAATTATTCACGGTTTACGATTAGTTTATACGGGTTTCAATTTTGGGTTATTCGGTTTAACCGAATAACCGAATAAGTCTGGCTAAGAAATTAACCGGATAAGCCTTGCAAAGTAACTCTTAAAAAGAAGAGGAAGGCTAGACAGCTAGACAATACTTTGCAAGGCTTTCTTCTCCTCTCTTCATTATCAAAGCACCAGCACATGACATCTCAACGAGTAGCACCAAAGACCATGAACCTTTTCTCGACAGTAGTAAAGATACTGCTAAAGCGTTGGTGGTCGGCTTCTCAAGCACTTTATACGCCGCTTAGCTGCTGCTCCTTCAAGGAACTATACGCACCACATCTCACCCAGAGGCCAAATCTCGAACTCCCCCTTTTCTGATCTGGTTTAATCCCCCTTTTCTGATCTGTTTGGTTGTGGTGAAGATATTGAAATAGAAAGAAATTGAAGGAAGATCCTGAGGAATTGGGCAAAAAGAAGAGGAAGGATCTGTTTGGTTGTGGTGAATATGATCATCGGGTTCAGGCGAGGTAGGATCCTCTTTGATTACAAATGGTCAGCGGCTTGATTAGGGCTTCTCTTTAATAGCGATTTCTTCTCCTCTCTTCATTATCAAAGCACATAAGTTTACCAAACTACAACTGGTTTTATTTTAGGGTTCTTTACATAAGTATACAACAAATAGAAAGTAATTACAAGAAAAGTGCATCAACCAAATAATTACAAAAAAAGTGTAATTAGGACACATATTACAAAAATAGTACAATTCACATTAATAAGGAAACCTAAAATCAAGGACAAATAACTGCCATAATTAATAATTCAAATTCAAATATTTGGATCTAACAACAAAAACAAATTCAAATTCAAAATAATAATTCAAATTTAAATATTCAAATTCAAATCTTCATCTCCCTCACATACACTTTGAAATAATAGTTCGTTGCTACACCGCCGCTACACCTCACATACTCCGCCGCTACACCGCCGCGAATCTCCATTGTCCAAAACGCAAATGAGAATAAGAAAAAGATTCACCCTACAAAAATTTTAAAAATAAATAGATGTAACTTTTACTGTTCTGAATTTTTTTTTATAACTATTTTGTTACTCATAAATAATAAAATGGTTACCTTTGTATGAATGGTTGGCTACCAACTGCATCACATTCAAACAAAATTGGTAACTTAATAAAACTGAATTGGTTACCTTGGTCTAAAGGTTCGGCTACCACCAAGAGATTTATGAAAAAACTGCAGGTGTCTTAAAGGCAAATTAGTTACCTTGGTATGAAGGTTTTGTTACCTTGGTATGAAGGTTTGCTTACCTTGATCTGAAGATTTGGTTACTAACTGCATTAAGAAAAAATTGAAAGTGGGGAGGATGATTGGTTACTTTGATATGACAGTTTGGTTACCTTGGTGCGAAAGTTTGGTTACAATCATATCCACCGCCACCACCGCCTGAATCTTCATTCCCACCTCCATTTTGACCCTTCATTTTGAGAAGCTACTGGAGATATACATTTGGTTGACATATATATATATATATATATATATATATATATATATAGTTCACAATCCCATATACTCCGAGAAAATTTGACAAATGATCGGCTTTCTGATTAATACCATATCATCATCTAATTCATCACAACCTGCCGCAATTAGATTATGCCAAATCTATCTGCCATCCCGTTATTGCCTTTGGCCACCGCCTTCTTACTCGTCGGAACCCTAGTTCTTCATATCCGTAATCTTGTTGTCTCTTCTTCGCTTTAGCCTCCATTGCCTTGTTAGAAAAAATTCCTTTAGAGGAATACAGACCTTTGTTGCCAAATATATATATATATATATATATATATATATATAGAAAGAATACGTTGAATGAAGAAGAAGGGTGATGACTAATTGCAGTTGTTATAGATGAGGAGAGAGAGAAGAAGCCATGTGTATAACTAATCCTTAAATTAAGGAATTCTAATTGAATACTAATTCCCTAAATTAAGGAATCCTAATTGCACTAGTATTGTTAATAAATATGGAAGTGTATTAGTTATGTAAAGATTTTATGAGGGCACTATTGTTGTAATTATTTTTAAAAATGTAATAGAATATGTAATTCATCCTTTATTTTATTAGTTATTTTGATTAATTAACAAAATAATTTGAATAGATTTCCTATGGCCTATGCATATTTTTTATTCTGCTAATTCATTTGCAAGCTAGCGAATTGTATGGATTTGTTATGATTTCAGCATATATCTTGTGGATTTTGAGCTTGCAAGCTAGTGAATTGCAGAGATTTGTAAATCTAGTAAATTCGGTTATTACCCGAATAACTGAATAATTAATTCGGTTATTCGGTTATCATGTATTTCGGTTAATTGTTCGGATATTCAAAACAGTGCAATTTCGGTTATAACCGAAATGTTTATTCGGTTCGGATATTAACCGAATGCTCACCCCTAATTGTAGAGGTAACAGTGTCCAGAGCAAATATTGGAGTAATATGAGTTAAGACATGATGTAACTTCTGCTAACGGAAGCTTTTGAGTATTGAAGGCTGAACTTTACCAGAACTGACACTTTAGAAACACTCTGTGAACTATATACAATGTTAGTATTGAGAGATAGGTCTTTTGAGAAAATTTTAATCTGGGTAGAGCCTTTGGAGCCATTCAATTGTGCAATATCCGTGTGCCTAAAGGCAGAGCTTGTCTCAGTTTTTCTCTTTTAAAATTTCCAGGGTAATACCTCCTTTGAGGCCCAGAGGGACAAGGGGTGTTTTCCAGGAACAAGATTTACTGGACTCTGGAAAAACTATTGCAATTGGGTGGGCATAAACCTGACCCCTAACAATTACAATGGGGGGACACCCAACATCATACTAGGTACTAGGAAAGTAATTTCCTATAGTTGAATGGATCAATCCTATAATCTTCAGGAGACTGACTACATGAAGAAGGAAGCTCAGTTGAGTTGTAGTAGATTTGCACATTATCTTGATTGTCACCATTCTTTGATAGAGAATCAACAATTCAGCACTAAAACCGTTCTTGGATTGAGTTCTTTCTCTCACATCATCAACTAACTTGATTAAAGTCTGTTGAAATCCTGCCTAAGGTTGAAAAAGTCATACCAAAGTTGTCAAACTTGGGTTTGGTGGGACAATCTCCTTAAGTGTGATTTTTTTTTATATTATGGGAATCTTATCTGCTTATTATTTGATCATCCTTGCACATCATTTTTTCAGGTAAGTGCCGAAAATAAGGATTTTGGTAGGTTATTGCTGAAGTATCCTTGGATTCTTTCGACAAGCATTCAGAAAAACTATGTGAAAATCCAGTCTTTCTTTGATACGAAGAAGGTACTCAACTTCTTGTGTGCGATATTTTGGCATTTTGATCCTAGTTGTGATGACAGAACGGAATACGATGTAGCCATGAACAGAACCAATTGTTTTTTCAAGGATATGAAACGTCTGGTCTTCTTGTTAATGTTTAAGGGGAACTTGAATTTTTGTTTTATTAGAAATTTATAGACAATGGATAATAATGAAATATCTATGTGAGGTGAAAAATAATGTAGTTATCTCCACAAACTTCTGTTCTATTTCCTTTGAAACAGTATGATTCAGTCGTAGACTTCTATTAAAAGTAAATACATGATTGGGTCATAGACAACTTCTACTCGGAACCATAATGTCACTTTTTCCTTTTTCCTTCTTTTTTCTTCATCTTGTCAGGGCTAGAGTTTCTAAGGTTTTTTTGTTTTGGGGTTTGGGGTGGGGAGCGCTCATTGTGTCAATGTTTCCTCTGTCTAGATCCTTTCCTTTCATATTTCTATCAGCAAGACATATATATGTAAATAAATTTTCCCTGCAGGTACCAAAATTTAGCGTTGACCGTGCAATCAAAAATAGGCCTCATCTTTTGGGTTGCTCAATAGACAAGCTGATATTGATGGTAAAGCAGTTTGCGGAATTAGGTGTTAGTAACAAGAAGTTAGGCCAAGTTATTGCTAAAAGTCCTCAGCTACTACTGCGGAAACCTCAGGAATTTCAACAGGTTGGTTTTTCACTTCATTTCTACCGTAGTTTATGACATGGATGCAGAGGTATCATCCGTATGTTTCTGGGGTTTATGTAATGACTTCTATTTCAAGGTTAAATATCTCAATTACCACTGAAGTAAAAGGATAGTTGTGTGCAGTTATGCAAGGAAGAATGTTGTTCCATTATGATTTTTCTTCATCTGAATCTGGTTCACGGTCTCACTTTTCATCCCTAGTGTTGGATTTTGAGGTTAACATGAGAAAGGAGAAGTATTGAGAGTTATGTAGTCGGTAAAAAAATTCAATATTCAATCATTTGTAGTTGATACTTTTATAGTGATGCAGATATTACGGTTGTAAACGAGTCAAAGGATTTTCAAGTTGTTAAGTATTTTTAGTCAAGTCTAGTCTAGTGGAGCTTTAAACGTGTTCTAAAAACTTGTGTTGTACACTTATACTTAGGTCTTAGAGTAACAATTTGTGCACTATTTAATTATGGAGTCTACCATTAGGTCATGGAAATCAAAATATGTGCAGCTTAGTCATGGGAATTTTGACATATTAGTGATCCTTGAATTGAGCTATTATAATTTTAATTTTTTAGACACTCTTGTCTTTGGACAGTATTTCAATGGCTTGTGTGATAGCATTCTTACTTATGGTCGTGGGGCAAGTCAGAATGGGCGGCAAAGGGGCAAGTCAGAATGGGCAGCATGTGCCATACTAATTTATTATCAATCCCTGAATCTTGATATTTCTATGATTGTATTGTAATGGATGAATTTTTAAACTTGGTAGATCATTGCTTCCTGTATTCATTAGATACGGCTTTCATAGTGCATGATTCTTTTTGATGCTTGATAGTCTTCTTCCAAGAAATAATGGACAGCTGATGCAGTTCCCACTACAATTTTTATTCAACTTTTGGATTGTGGTGGCTCCATTTTGGAGGCTCCCTCTGTTGTGCAATTGTTGCTTTAGCATAAGATTTTTTTTAAGTTTGTTTTATTACCAGACCATTGCTTGATATATTATATGGGGTTGAAGTAGTGCAACTGAGTTGTGATTATTTTCTATTTAATGATGCGTTATTCCATCACTGGCAAAATGAAAAAAATGTCTCTTTTCATATCTCTAACATTGGGAAGAAAGGCAAAAATGGTAACTTTTAAAAAAAATATTTAAGATGTCATCAGATCGTGGATAATTTACCAATTGTCGTAATTTTAAGTGTAGAATTTATTTAATAGCATTGTTCTTTTCCTTCTTTTTTCTCCTAGGGCATGAAATGTACTTCGCAAGCTATTAATTTATGATAGCTCTTAACTCTTATGGACTAATAACATGGTCAAAATAGAGGCGCTTCTGAGTTTCAGATTTTATGCTGCAATAAACATCACTATGTGAAGCGACTGATGCAGTTTATAGAGTTTGTCATTTTTATTGACTTGCATTTACAGTCTTTGGTGAATTTGATTATTCAGGTGGTATATTTTCTGAAGGAATTAGGACTTGATGAGGAAACTGTTGGTAGGATACTTGGACGGTGCCCTGAAATCTTTGCGACAGACATCGAGAGAATTTTCAAGAAGAAGCTTGACTTCCTAAACAGGATTGGTGTTTCCAAGGGCAATCTTCCCCGTGTCATCAGAAAATACCCAGAGCTCTTTGTATGCGACGTCAACAAAGCCTTACTTCCTCGGTAATGATCCTAATTCTGAACTTTCTAAGTGACATATCATAAACTGCAGCAACTCCAGATGGCCTTCCAAATGTTGGTGATCGTTATATTACAGGAATAAGAGTTCAAACATATTATATCTGCACATAGTATATTGTCAATATATTGTTACATTATTGTCACAGATTTATAGCCACCCCCTGAGAATGAGGGCATGGACCATCATGATTTAGCATTACTATTTTTTGTTTTTCATTTCTAGTCTTATTGTGGAAGCCGCTAGGGAAATATTGAATTTTTTGTGAGTAACTTGGTTTTGTGGTTGGTGCAGAATGAATTACTTAATAAAGATTGGGCTGTCGAAGAGGGATGTCACGTTCATGGTGTGTAGGTTCTCACCGATACTTGGGTACAGCATTAAAGAGGTTTTGAGACCTAAGTTAGAATTCCTAGTGAACACCATGAAAAAACCTATGAGGGATGTTGTTGACTATCCGAGGTATTTCAGTTACTCCTTAGAGAAAAAAATAGAACCCAGATATTGGGAGTTGAAGAGTAGGAATGTTGAATGTAGCTTGAAAGACATGTTGAGCAAGAATGATGAGGAATTTGCAGCTGAATTTATGAGTGTTGGAAGAATTCTTGATCCCCCTGTTGCAAGAATGTAATTTGAGAGAGTGTTCTGCTGGTTATAGTTCTTTCTTTCTTTTCTTTGCTTGTGCCATCATATCCTCTAGTTTCAAACTAAAATGTGATTTGATATTGTCATTTGTCAGTGCAAAAAAATGATGTTGCCAAAGTGTCGATTGCTTTGGGAGCATCGTTTTTCTTCTGACAATATCAGCAGCCAAAATATTAATATTTTCTCATAAAAAAATGAAGTTGTCACGCTAAATATACATTAAGCGATATTTTTGTAACGACACTTGATATTTTTAACAACACTTATTGCTCTATTTTTGTTCTAATAATATGCACGGCCATAAATAAGGTTAAATCTAATTTTAACATGTCACATTACTTGTATATGACCGAAGGTATTAATTATAAGCTTAGAATTCAAATATTCTGACATGATGTGGGACTGAGGGTCTAATAAAATCGAAGTTGAATCGATTGGATGATTGAAATTTGAATATTTAAGTTTCAAATTTTTTAAGCGAATAAACGAAGAATTGAATAAAGTAAAAAAATTAAAAAAGATATTAACTATTATATTAAGTAATATTAAATAAATTTACAATAATTTTGAATTTTTTCAGAGAGGTAAAACAATAAAATTCTAATATTCAGATGTTTCGGATATGTTAATTATTAAATAATTTTTTTTATTCAGATTTAACTTATTTAGATTCAGATTTAAATTCATTCGATTTTTATCAAATACATCGAATCATTATAATAAAGGTGATAAATTTTTTTGAAAATAAAATAAAATAAAAGATTTTTTTTTTGTTTGATATCAAAAGAAATAAAAGTTAAATAAACCTAGAAGTAAAATGACATAAAGGAAAAACCTTTTAAGCACAAGTTCCATCTACGTTTGTGAAATTTCAGCATCGTATCACATTCAAATCTTATTTTATTTTCTGTTTTCTCTCTTTTTCAAGAATCTAAATAAAGTGGTTAGGCCCAGATTTAAGACCATTATATTTTTAACAAAATCAAAATGTAAATATAATTTAATACTAATACTTAGGAGGTTTCTACCACGTAGTACTCATTCTCATCGGACGGCAGGAATGGAGAGGAAACCCATGTTAGGACATGATGGTGACCACATACTGAAATTAGTACTACAATACTTTCCATAAGTGGTCGGGTCGGGTCGGGTCATGGTTTTACAACAAAAACAGAATCTTGCGGGTCCAAATTCCCATTCATTCATATCCGTTCGTCCCCCCAAAATTAACATTATTCAATCACCAGGCACGTTTCCTTATTAATTTATTTTGACTCCTTTATTATCTCTTTTATTTAATGGAATATTAATAAATAATAAATTGATAATAATACAATAATGTCGACCGCCTTATAATGTTTTTAGTAGTATTTATTTCCTTTCAATCTTTTTCTTCTTGGTCTTCTAGTCTTTCTCTCTTGCTCTTTCTCTGTTTTAAGTTCACAACACCACCACAAACAGAGCACAGATAAGACTGTCTATGTGACAATTTCCCCTAAATTCATCTGCTCCAGAAAATTTCAGAGGTATTATCCCTTTTTATTTGCACAAGTTTTTTATTAGTTTACAGGTGGGTTGGGTTGGGTTGGGTTGGGTTGGGTTGGGTTGGGTTGTATTCCTTTTTTTTAAAAAAAGAATTCTTTTTATTAATAAGGAAAACTAATGCATGTTTTAGGTTTAACTCTAGTTAGAAATTCTGGATTTCGACGTTCAACAGCAACAGATCGAGGTTCTGAAGAGCAACCATAAGAAAGTCATGGTATTTTACCCCCTGTTTTTCCATTCTTTTTGAAAATTTATCCTTTTTTGTTAACTGCTCTCAAGAACTGATTTTTCTTGATAAATGATTGAATACTGGTTAATTCTGTATCTGGGTTAATTTTATTTTTGATAATTTAGTTGAGTCGAAGTCATGGTATTCTTTCCCCTGTTTCTTCATTCCATTTGGAATTTCATACTTTTTTAATAACTGTTGTGAAGAACTGATTTTACTTGTGTTTATAACATTTGGGGTTTGATAAATGATTGAATACCGGTTAATTCTGTGTGTGGGTTGGTTTTATTTTTGATAATTTTAGGTGAGTCCGATTGTTAGAATGGGAAATAATGAGGAAATGGGTCCGCCATGGTTGAAACCACTATTGAAAGCCAATTACTTTGTACCCTGCCCATTTCATGGTGATTCGAACAAAAGTGAATGCAATATGTATTGCTTGGACTGCATGGGAAATGCTCTCTGCTCTTACTGTTTGATCCATCACAAAGATCACCATGTCATTCAGGTTAGTTTCCCCTTTCTTTCTTCCATTCAAACTTGTCTGATATTATTTTCTTTGCAGTAGCATTTTTAAGTGTTTACACGGTGCAGCTCCGAACCGACGTTTGTTATTTAGTTTGCTGCGTTTAGAATAAGATTTCTGTAGACAAACAATATTTTCAAATGCCTTTGGACAGCCATACCAGAATGGTATAGAGTAGCTCCAAATGCTCTTACGATTGTTACTTAAATAAGTTGCCTTTATAATAAGATTTTTGTAAACGAACAAGATTTTCAAGTGCATTTGGAAACGTGGGTAGACGAACAAGCACATAGATTGAACCGTTAGCTTTTATCGTTTCAATTTGTTTGGATTTGATTTTAATATTTTCATTCTTTTAATTCTTTGAAATTCAATTTTATGTATACGTAGATAAGGAGATCTTCGTACCATAATGTGGTGAGAGTGAATGAGATTCAGAAGTACATTGACATAGCTTGTGTCCAAACCTACATTATCAATAGTGCGAAAATTGTCTTCCTCAACGAGCGTCCACAGCCCAGGCCAGGAAAAGGAGTTACAAACACCTGTGAAATTTGTTGCAGAAGTCTTCTCGACTCTTTCAGGTTTTGTTCTCTTGGTTGCAAGGTGAATTTTCTTCCCTCTCTTTTTTGTCCGTTTTATATTGACTAGTAGTATTTTGAGGTGGTTGAGTATTTCTCGACACTGGGACTGGGGTAGGGGTTGGGGTTGGGGGTGGGGTTTCTTTTACACTAACCAATAAATACCCCTTTTAAAAGCCAACTTATTGTTGATTCAATACCTACTTTTCATGACTTTGGGATGTTCTATTTCGTACAACACGTGACCACAAAATGGAGTTAAGTTCCGTGTTTGAATTCTTTCTTGGTAGCTTTTTTGTTGAAATGGGAGTAGTTTATTATAAATGTTTTTTTTTTCTTTTTCCAATTATTGAATGCCAATATTCTTAATTATCTTCCCTTCCCTTTTCCCATTATCAAATATGTTGTTACTGCTGTGATTTTGACTTGGGTGTTCCTTGTTTATAACAGCTTGGGGGTATAATGAGGGGTGAACCTGAGCTAACATTCACACTGAGGGTGAAACATAATAGGGATGAATTCAATGACTTTGAATCAGATGAGCCCTCAACCCCAAAGAAGATCCGCAGGAGGACCCATGTTTTCGATCGTTACCTGAATGCCCCTATGTTTTCATCTGATTTTTGCCGCATTTATGGTGGTGTTTACGACAAATCTTCAGGTTCTAGTACTTCCGGAGATGAGGAGCAAGGTATCCACAGTATTTCCCCAGGCACTCCTCCCCCTTTCAACCATCGTAATTCCAGCAGGAGGAAGGGCATTCCACACCGAGCTCCATTTTGATAATTTAGAGCTCAATAATGGACTAAATCTCTCTACACATTGTCACAAACTAGTGGACTGACCAAGGTAAAAGGTATAATTAAGTTGTTAGATATTAAATGATACAACTGAAGTCGCAAAAAAACAAAATAATGAACGAAAAAAATGGAATATATGGAGAACCAAGGTATAGCAATGTAGCAGCATGTGTGGAAATTAGAATCATATATATGTATAGTTTGAGTATCTTGTGTATAGATATAAGACAGCAGTTTCAGCTAGCTCTTTCAGAATTGAAGGGGGAAGGAAGTACCTTTCTCTTTCAGCCAGATATGATATGATGGATAGTGAAGATGTATATACATGTATATGATTGTACAGAAGATGTTTATACATAATAAAGTGGTTGTAAATTGTACTAATATATGTTTGTAGTATATGTATATGGTTTGATCTTTTTTTGATTAGATAGCATCATCTTGTGTTACTTAGATCTCTTCAATCACTTTGAATATTCAAATAGGCGAGCTATATTAAAAAAAATTATTTTTAACAGTCTTTTCAATTTTAGTCATTAAATTTATAATTTCATTTTTTCTTCAAATTTGTAATTTTCAAATTATCATGTAAGTCAATAAAGTAATATTTTAATTCAAATTTTTTTACTATTTCAATTTGGAGATTCTCTTTTATGAACTGATTTTCTCTACTCAAAAATGCCTACAATTTGCATGTTAATTTATGGTTATGATGTTTTCTTTTCTATGAGGATGTAAAATAAATTAATTTAGAAATATAAATGATTTAAATATTAAAATTTGATAAATTATTTAATTTTTTTTTTTAATTTTTAATAATATAATTATTATTTTGACGTTATCTACTGTCCATTTTATATACAATATTATTTATTGAGTAGTCAGTGGGATTGGAGCTTGCATCATTTCTTTATTTGGTTATTTTAGGCATTCTTAAAGTTGGTTTTTTGACATTAGATTAAAAAAGAAAAGAAAATAGTGTGTGTGTGTGTGGGTTTATTCATTATTATAGGTGCGAGGTGGGTGTGGCTTGGATCATCCATTAAATCATGAAAATTGTTTTCTTGTGTATAGTGTAATGTCATGGAAAATGTAAGCTAAGATAAGCTATGCTTGGGGGACACGTAACACCCACCATTAATATATTTGTTTATAGGGTCAAAATAGATATAGACAAAATAATAATAATAGTACTATTAGTATAGTATAGGTCCCTCTCTGTCTTTCTCTCTCTTCCACTTCCAGATGCTTTGTGTCCCTTTCATTAATTTAATGAATCCATTAAATTATTACTCCATCTGTTCTTTAATATAGGTCAATTTAAAATTATGTAAAAGTATTAAAAAATAATTATAAAATATTAAATATACTATCAATTATCTATATTACCCTTGTATTAGAAAAAGAGAGTGTTATTTATTGGTCAAAAAATAGTGAGAGAACCAAAGTTATATTTAATACTAATATTGGAAACTAAACAATTAATGCTTACTTGAAATTCTCAAACGACTTATATTTAAGAACAAAAACATATTTTTAAAACGACTTATATTAAGAAACGGATGTAATATTACTACTACTACCTCCGTTCAAAATTAATTGCTCAATTTTGATTTTTTAAAGTTAAATTGATCAATTTTAAAACTAATTTTTTTACTATTTTTGCTAAAATATAGGTGAAGATATTATAACTAAAAGAAAGTATATACAATTTATTACTAACTCCAATTTTATAATTTTAAAATATATTTATATATACTTAATTATTAATTCTAAAAATAATTAATTTAACTTAAAAAAATTAAAATTAAATAATTAATTTGGGACGGAGAAAGTATTATATACTCCTACTATATTAATTTATATCCTCGTCTAAATTTGTTCGTCTCTATCCACTCTTTTCTTTCAATCCGCCCATTGGCATTACTAGAATATGCATATATTTCCACAAGTGGATGACTCAAGAGCCGTGAAGAATTTTAAAGGCTGCGGGCCTTTATTTATTACTCCCTCTGTTTTTTAATATAAATAATTTTAGAGAAATTTTTTTATTCTTTAATATAAGTCGTTTTAGAATTTTAAGTAAGTATTAATTATTTAGTTTTTAATATTATCCCAAATATTAAATATAACTTTGGTTATCTCACTATTTTCTATCCAATAAATAACAATCTTTTCTTTCAATACAAGGGTAATATAGACAATTGATATTATAATTAATGTTATACAATTATTTTTTTAATATTTGTGCACAACTCTAAAACGACCTATATTAAAAAACGGAGAGAGTACTATAGTAATACATAATAAACTTTTTTAATATAAACGTTAATATTTTAATTTTTATAATGTAATATACATTTGATGTTGCTTTTTTTATTTTTTGAAATTGATTTTCTAATTAAAATTAGTCAATCATGTATATACTAACTGTTGGGTCATGATATTTCCCCTCTTTGGGCCGAGTAAGTTGGGCTTACTTATTAAATTAATCCATTGGGCCTTCATTATTGAACGTTGAAAGTCATTGGGTTTAGTCACCATATTACTTCTATTTAACCCTATAAGACCGGGTTGGTTCATTGGACTAACCCAGTGGATCATTTAATATCTATTACTTTGACTTGTAATGATGAAAAATCATGATGGTTGATCGTTATTATTCGCCGTACATTAATGTGGATGGGATCCATTGATGACCAGTAGAAACAGAGGTCGAAGTAGTGGGTGGCTATACACACGGCAGGAACCATCGATCACGGGGTGGGTCGTGGAGGTAGTGGGTGTACGCGAGAACCAGGCAAAAGAGAGTATAACCTATCAACTAAGTCTTCACAAACAGGTACGTTCTCATACACGTTCACATTCATATTCACATATACACACAACTGAGAATTATTATCTCTCTCAAGACACTAGACATTACATCCTCCATTTGTTAACCTTGTGAACACGTATACTGACTCTCACGCCTGAGATATCCCCCGGCAGTCCGGCCGTCAAGCTTGTGGTGTTTATCGTGTTTACTGCACATCAGGGCGTCTTACGTGATTGGGACGTTGGAGAAGATCTTGGCGTTAACATTGGCGCTAGAAGGAGGGCTGAGTTTTAGTGTCCTGAGTATTTTTCAATCACAGACTGTGTTTGTTCTACATCAGTATTCATGGTGAAGAGTAGAACACCTACACCCGAAGGACAACCGATGGCTGCCAGTGAATCAGCACCACGAGTGTCTGCCAAAGATCGTTTGGGACCTACAATAAGTGTTCACGCCAAAGACTGGCGTCCAAACGTTCTCACTGGAGATTCTCTAGAAGGCGGTGGGCAAAGCTAAGCGTAAGCTAGTTTTCACCACAAAGAAGGGGTCTGGTTATGGTCGGAAACGAGTAGAAGGCACCTCGCCTAGAACTCGATACCGAGATGACCAAGACGCAAAGGCCTCCCGATTAGCTAAGATGGCAGATGAAGCAGATAGAGCTATGGAAGTACTTATGAAGCAGCGACAGGATATAACTGAGCAGATGGCTCGAATGGCAGAGTTAAGGGACGAAGAGTTCAGTTATGTTCAGTCCGAAGAGCGAGGGCATCGGAGTGGGAAGGAACCTGCTCATTCAGGACGAGAGTCTCGGGGCCAAACTCGAGAAAGAAGTAGATCCCAAAGCCCTACTCCTCAAAGATCAAAGAGGGCATATCACCCTGTCGATTCTAAGGAATAGGATCGAAGCGAACGAAGAGGTCGATCCAGAGATCGCACTCCTGAGAGTACAAAGAAGGCACTTGTTGTCACAAGCATTCTCACCATAAGCGCCTTTGAGTTCGTAGAGGCGAAGTATATCTAGAGGTCATACTCCCAAGAGTCTCACCGAGGTACACCACCCTATAGGACGTCAGAATCGAAAAAAAGTCCTCTAAAGTTGGAGGTTCAGTTGTAAGAAACCGGTTCGCTCAGAAGAAGGAGTCGCCGAAAAAAGAAGTATCATCTCAACTAGAAGGTATGGAGTATCTGGTTAAAGAATTAATGGAACTTTGGAAGCAGCTTGCCGAAGTACAAAAAACGAAAAATACTTCGGGAAAGAAGGCATCCCCTTTTTCCGCGGAGATTCTAAAAGAGAAAGCTGACCCCACCAAGAAATTGCCCCACATTGAAAGTTATGATGGATCGGGGGATCCCTACGACCACAGTCAGGCGTTCGACCGACTGATGGATTATTATGACTTTAGCGATGCTGCTAAGTGTCATACTTTTGTCACAACGCTCAGAAAGGATGCCCGGTAGTGGATGGGGACTTTGCCCTCGGATTCAATTTCATCTTGGCGCGCATATACGCAAGAAATTTCATGCTCGCTTCGGAGCAACAAAAAGAAGGGAAAACCAACTGGTTCGTTGGCTCAGTTCGACAAAGATTCAAATGACTCTTTGGGCGATATGTGAAGTGGTTCCGTGAAGCGATCGGTCAGTGTGTGAACTGAACGATCTACATGTCATTGGACTGTTTCAGAATGGGTTAGATTTGGTTAAATCAGAGAAGTTGGTGAAGAAGTTAATGTTTCACCACCCGAAGAGTCTCGCTGAAGCCTTCGACAAAGCTGAAGGCTATATCGTGGTAGAGGAAGCCATGAACAGCCTCAAACGTCATTCTTCAGACCGGCTTAAGGAGACAGATCGGGACAAAACCGATGGGGACCAGAAGAAGAATGAAGGGAATAAAGACCGCTATGAAGGCGGGTCGAAGAGATACAACAATTGGAGACAGGGTGGAGGACGTTCGTCCGCTCCCACCCAGAGAGTGAATAGGACATACACAACACTCAACACAGACAGGGCTGTTATCTTGGATCAGATCAAGAATCAACCTATCTTCGAGCCACCTCGAGATAACATTAAGCCTGAAAAAGGGAATTCTTGTAAGTATTGTGATTATCATCAAGCTACGGGTCACGATACGAACGACTGTGCTAGTTTGAAAGATTTCATTGAAAGAAAGGTACAAGGTGGGGCTTTAGTTCAAGATGTGGTCGCGAGAACTAATCAACAAAGCAGGACGGAGGACTGTTAAGCAACTCAGCTTCAAAGAAGCAAATAGCGTTACCGACCGGGAATGACGCAAGGTATGTGATAGATGTCATCATCGGGGTACTTCGCAAACTTGTTGGAAAGAAGCGCTCGAAGTCACTTGGATTCTGGCCATATCGTAAGCGGGTACCCTCCCAAGACCGATAGACCTTATCCGAAAGTACAGTAATCTCTTTATCGACGAGGATTAACCTTTGAAATCATCGAACCGCATGAGAGATCATTGGTACTGACTGTGCAAGTGGGTTCGGTGGATATGAAGCGAATGATAGTAGATAATGGGTCTTCTGTAGATATTCTGTATGCCCACGCTTATCAGAGGATGCACCAGACGGGACGGAAGATGGAGATAGGAAGGGGAGGCTCTTTCAGACGGCTTTTAGTAACGATCCCATCAAGGTGGTTGGAACCATTGAACTACCGGTCATCTTCTGAACGGCCCTCAACAGTAGAAATTATTTGCAAATTTTATGTTGTGCGTATGAGATTCTCGCTTATAATTGTGACGCCCCCAAAATAGGTATACATCACCCATTCCGAGTTGTCAATACATGGTATGTAAACAACTACAACTTTATTATTACAACAAGAAAGCGTGAGTTTGAATACAAATATTATCTTCTGCACAATATCTATACTCAAATAAATCCTCATCACATTTATTGATACATTATTTTACAAAAATGGTGAGGACTACTAAACAATTCTTTCTAAAACCTTCATTCCATACCCCACTGCATCTTCGCTTATATTCTCGCCTCCCGAGAAGAAAAATGGAACAAAAAAAGAAAAGGGTGAGCTCAACTAGCCCAAAGAAGAATATTATTGACTAAGATAATATACAACAAATTATCGTTAGTCTTCAACAGGAAAAATCTAATAATAATACAATAGACAACAAATTTTAAATCAATATTCGCAATGAAATAATAATTCATTAGAAGAGTTAAGTAGAGAATGCAAACTACTATCTTCTATGTATGAATTTAAAAGTTCACCGCTCATCTTTTATCTTTGTAACATCAATCAATATACATCCGAATCAAATATTCATCTTTTGCACTACAGCCAAAGATATTCATCACCGGGTCATGTTCATCTAAACACTGCTTATCTTTTGCACTACTGGGCCAAAGATATTCTTCAGAAATCATTCATCTTTGCACTCTGGTGCCAAAGATATTCCATAATATCATCATTTAAGATGAAGATGATGAAAATATTTTAAAAAAAACGAATCCAAAGTGAAACAAAATGACAAGGATTAAGGTTTAAGGATTCGTACTTTGTTTTATCCACGCCCAAAAATACTTCAAAAATAATCACGATGGTGTAAAATTCAAGAATGATCAAAAGATGGATACAATCAAAGCTAGTATCCGTAATAGATATTTTGAACTAAAAGGAAAATTTTCATTTTTCATGTATAAGGTCAGATTCGTAAATAAAGTAAATGTCAGATACGTGAATAGTCACAGATATCGTGAATAGAATCTCAGACACCAAAAGTTCCAAATTTGATAAAAACTTCAGATCAATATTTCAAAGATAATGATATTGAAGAAATAATATCATTCTCGAATAAAATAACATCTCTTACCTCGAAAGATCAAGTCTTTAAATTTAAACACCAGGATATAAAGCTATGACTTGAACTCAGACCAGAGTATAGCAATACTCAAACTATACTCAAAATACTCACAAGAATACGCCGATAATATAGAGAGAAATCTTGATTTCGGTGTGATTTTCAATTTAACCCAAGACCCTATTTATAGAAATCGCTAGAACACCAAAAGTAGAAAATTTAATAAATTAATATTATAATTTTTTCTACATCCTCCCTACGCATCAAGCATCTGAATTCAGCAACATGACATGTGTTAAAGATGCCCACCAAACACAAAAAACGTTTTTGTGAATATAAATATTTAAAACTTCCAAAAATCAATTATTTCTGAGCTTCGGAACTTCAATAATTCACAATAAATAGCCCTTCTATCAGAAAATTCGAATCTCATGAGTTTTTATAGGAAATTCAATTCTCTACAACTTTGCAGAAGAAAGTTTTTCCGAATTCCAAACAGAAATTGACCGAAATCCACAAACGGGCAATTTTACAGGGCTATAATCAAATTTCATCAATAAATGGGGTCCACCGACATGTTTAACATGTTTTAAACATTTATTGCAACAAAAATACTCTTCCTCCTCGTATACTCATATATCCCACATTCGTTGTAAAAATATCACCATTATTATATTATTAAAATATAATAATATATTTAAATGAATTATTTTATCGTAAAAGATAAAATTTTAATTTTCAACAATTGTCACATTAAAAATTTTCTCAATCTATATCCACATAAAATTAATATTTTCCTCATCATATGAATCAATAATTAATTATTCACAAATAATATTACAGAATCACAATATCGATAACCAGTAGCCTCCCCCAGGAAAGAGGGGCTTTCAATAAGAATTTTCTTCTTCATGGCGGCGCAATTAGGTGACCAAACCTCTCCTTAGATGTAACTTTCTAGACATTGCCAATAATGTTATCTAATAATATTATTCAGATAATATGAATTATTCGCTCGATAATGAAAAATACCGTGTAATGACAATTATCAAACAACAACAATATAAAATATCAACGCAAAGAATTATTAACTCAATAAAAATAATCGAATAAAGAATTATCGTAACCATTATCGAAAGTAGTGCCTTTCACGTAAGAAGAATCAACAATTGGTGCAATACCGTGCTACTTTGTTTTAACCACCGAGTATTTTAACAAGATTAACTCAGTAATAACTACTCGTTATTTTTAAACAACTTATATTTGTCGTTTTCTTCATCCAATCGCTTTCCAGTTATGGGCCCACATTACGGTGGCAGCTACTGCCGCATTTAATGCGATTATTCACAAAGCATTTAATATTCCACCACCAAACGAAAATTCCCAAACAACAATGAATATTTTATAACCACTGCTTATTTTAAAGTATTTACAGATTTTACCCTTAACTATCCACATTAATCAAATCAACCCTTACTATTTCAAAATAATAAATAGAAAATTAAATTTCATTAATAATAAGTTGGGGTCTTACAACCTCCCTCCTTATGAAATTTCGTCCTCGAAATCGACGACGACGCACTGGTGTTTTGAAAAGGTGAGGATACCTCGCTTTCATTTCCGTTTCCAATTCCTGTGTCATTTCCTCTATAGCATGATTCCTCTACAAAACTTTAACTTGTGGTATGGCCTTTCATGCGTAGGGACATGCTCCTTCCTATCTAAGATCTTGATGTGTACCTCCTCACACGTTAAGTCTCTTGCTATCTCGTCCTGGGATTCTAACTCAATAACGTGGTTCGGGTCTTTCACATATTCTTAAATACGAGATATGTGAAACACATTATGAACACGAGACATACTCGGAGGTAACATTTAGTCTATAGGCTACATTTCCTACCTCGGTCAAGAATTTGAAATGGACCAATAAATCGTGGATCGAGCTTTTCTCTTCCCAAATCTTGTAGCTCCCTTCCATGGAGCAACTCGCAACAATACATGATCCCCTACACTAAATTCCACATCCTTTCGATGAAGATCCGCGATAACTCTTTTTGTCGATCTTGTGCCGCTTTGTATACGTTGTCGAATCATTTGGATCTCTTCCGTAGTCATACGCATTTAACTCGGGTCCTAACAATGTTGCTTCACCCACCTCGCCCCAACATACTTTGGAGAGCGACACTTTTCGTCCATATAATGCTTCAAATGGAGCCACACCTATACTTGCTCGATAAACTGTTGTTGTAGGAGAATTCTACCAATGGTAAATACTTATCCCAACCGCCTTGAAGTCTAGAACACGTAGTCTTAATAAATCTTCAAGAGTTTGAATAGTCCTTTCGATTGTCCGTCTGCTTTGAGGATGGTATGCCGAATCAATCAGTAAACTGTGCCCATAGCTTTTTGTAAGCTAACCCAAAATCTTGAAATGAATCTTGGGTCACGATCCAAACTATGGATACAGGCATGCCATACAACCTCACAATCTCATTCACGCATACACTAAAGAAGACGTTCAAGTGAATAAGTCTCCGTGTCGGCAAGAAATGAGCAGACTTGGTTAATCTATCAACAATAACCCAAATAGCATTGATGCCCCGAGAAACCGTAGGAAGACCCGTGAACGAAATCCATGGTAATGTGTTCCCACTTCCATTTCGGAATCTCAAGTGGTTGCAATAGACCCTTAGGTACTAGATGCTCCGCTTTTACACGTTGACAAGTTAAACACATCGAGATAAACTTTGCAATCTCTCTCTTCATATTGTTCCACCAAAATGTATGTCAAAGATCACGATACATTTTAGTACTTCCAGGATGGATTGCAAATGGTGTATTGTGTGCCTCCATCATAATCTTGTACTTCAAATCGAGTCGTTAGAACACAAAGTCTAGAGTGGACTCAAAGTATTCCTTCTTCATCAATTCTCGCTTCCTAATAGCTCCTTCTTGTACTTTCTTCTTCATACGCATCACTCCCGGCCGGTGGCTTGAGCAACCTTAACCTATTCTATTAAAGTTGGCTCTACGCGATACTTGACATCATCGCACTCGTTCCTCGCGTGATATGATCTTCTACTCAACGCCGTCACCTACCACGCTCGCTTTTCAGGATGGTATTGAATAGTGTGGTCGTAGTCTTTCAATAGCTTGAGCCAACGTCACGCCGCCGCGATGTTGAGTTCTTTTGAGTGAAGAAATATTTAAGGCATTTATGGTCCGAATATATCTCCACTTTCTCCCCATATAGATAGTGCCTCCATATCTTTAGCTGAAAACGATCGGGCCGCTAACTCTAGATCATGAGTAGGATAATTCCTCTCATACTCTTTAAGTTGTCATGAGGCATAAGCTATGAATTTCCCACGTTGCATGAGAACACATCCTAACCCTTTGCTCAAGCATCGTCAGAGATAACAAATCCATCCAAAACCGGATGGTATTGTTAGAACAGTGCCAAATAAGTCTCCTCTAAGCTCTTGGAAACTCTTCTCGCATTCTTCGCTCCAAACGAATTTTGTATCCTTCCGAGTTAGTCGAGTTAATGGAGTAGCGATTCGAGAAAACCCTTCCACTAATCTCCGATAATAACCAAATTAAGCCCAAAAGCTACGACTTTCACCATCGACTTTGGTTGTTCTAACTTTGTATTGCTTCAATCTTCACGGATCAACAGATACTCCATGTTTCGACACCACGTGCCCAAGGAATGCTACTTCCTCAAGCCGTAACTCGTGATTTCCTTAATTTGGCATATAGTTTATTTTCACGAAGCCTTTGGAGTACCAAACTTCAAATGGTGCTCATGATCTTCACGACTTTTGGAATATATAAGGATGTCATCAATAAAGACAACAATAAACCGATCCAAATATTCCTTGAATACTCTTGGTTCATCATATCCATGAAAGCCGCATAGGAGCATTAGTCAATCCCCAAAGACATGACTAAGAATTCATAATGCCCGCATCGAAGTTCTAAAGGCGGGTCTTTGAATATCCTCGATTCTAATCTTCAAATTGATGATATCCGAACTAAGATCGATTTTTGAAAAGAATTGTGCCCATTGCAGAATGGTAAAACAAGTCATCAATACGAGGTAGAGGATACCTATTCTTGATGGTGACATGGTTCAATTCCCGATAGTCAATACAAAGTCGCATACTCCCGTCTTTCTTCTTTACAAATAAAACAGAGCACCCCAAGGAGATGTACTAGACGAATGAAACCGATGTCCAACAATTCCTCGTAGTTGGACCTTTAACTCCTCAAGTTCAATAGAGCCATTCGATATGGGGTTTTAGAAATGGGCTTTGTATCAGTTCAAGATCAATAAAGAATTCAACTTCACGCTCGGGGTAGACCGGAAGTTCTTCGAAATACGCCGGAAAGTCAATAACAACAGAATATTATTCAAATTTGACGTGTCTTTATTCAAATCCATAACATGGGCTAAGAAAGCTCGACATCCGCTTTTTCAATAAACGAATAGCTTTATGATTAGATATGACGGTGATTGATTTTAATGGTTTAGTTGCTTGAATTGCATAAAAAGTTGGTTAGGAATATGAAAACTAACAACCTTACGAAAACAATCAATTTTGGCATGATGAGTAGTTAACCAATCAATCCCTAAAATCACATCAAAAGCAAGTATCTTTAAAGAGATAAGGTCAATGTGTAAGGTGATGGTGCCAACTTGAATCAAACAAGATTTATAAACAAGTGGATGTGATGAAAGTTTCTCCTAATGGAGTTTCCACAGATAGGTCAAAGTCTAATTTCTCCGAGTCAAGTTTAAACGTTGAGCACATGCAGGAGAGATAAATGAATGGGTAACGGTATCAAGTAAGGTATAAACTTCGCTAGAATTTATAAATAGCTTACCCGTGATCACCTCGTTTGGGTTCCTCGCATTATGACCAATCATAATAAACGCTTCTTCCCAAATCGTTGACTTTGACTTTTCTCGGGATGATCTTTTTGAGTCACCGTCCCTCACTGAACTAGGTTTCGCCTCGCATAATCAATCTCGAGCGATATGTCCTTCCTTTCCACAATTATAGCATACCTTGAACTGTTGTGGGCGGTTTGACCGATATGTCCTCTTTTCCCGCATTTGTAATATATGACCGGTGGTCGTTTTCCTCCCTTAGAACCGATTCTGGCCGTCGCCAAGATCGTCGCCTTCACATGGTCATTGTTAAATCTCTCTTTTTAAAATCTCCTCCCGACTCGCTTCTTCTATTTTCATGGCCATGATTACCACCAGAGTGGTTACCATTTTGTCCGTCTGCTTTTTTCTCCATTTGGTTATCATTATTACGCTGACCGCTATCTCTGTACGATCCTCGTTATGGTCCTCGGTTGACCGCATCAAGTATATCTCGCCTAATAATTGAGCCACATTTACAACATCCGAATAGAGAGAAATTTATGAGAAATGAGATATTGTCGTATGCCGGGTTTCAAACCTCTCAAAACATCCGCGTCATACGCTCCTCATTCTCCACCAAATGAGGCAAAACCGATAACTCGCAAACTTTGCCTCGCATCGAGACATCGCCATATTGTTTTGTTCTAATCGATGAACTCCACTTCCTTCATATGATTTAACACTTTCGTGAAAGTATTTGTCATTAAATAATTTCAAATGTCTCCCAAGATACGCCGAAAAGCAATTTGGATGGGTACGCTTCATGAGACTCCCACCAAGAGTCCGCCTCGCCATTTTAACATAAAGGTGGCGAATGGAACCTTCGTTTTTCCGTGCATCCCAAGACATCGAATATCTTGGTAATTTGCTTGACCCATGTTTCCGCCTATGATCGGATCTCGCTTTCCTTAAATTCGTGGTCCCAACTCTTTGAATCGCTGGGGTTTGTGACAATACGTGAATTGCTATCATTTCTCCTCAGATTTTGAACACGAGTCTCCTCGCGTCGATTTTTGCATGAACCGCAAAAAGCTTCTAAACATCCCCTCGCTCATCATCTCGCCATTGGTGTTGTTCATGGGAGGAACATTGCCACACTGTTGCATCGCTCTCCTCGTTGGTGAGTACAAAGGCTCCACACTGGCCTCATTTCCATTGTTAATATTCTCAACGACATTCTCAAATATCGCCATAAAACAAGGGTTAATTAAGGAAATCAATATATCACATAATATCCTTATATACGACACAACTAAAAAAATAAGCTTAGGTAGGACACACTAGCGAAGGATTTACTCGCTCTCCCTCCTAGTTCTATTCCCGATCTTCGCCAGAGATCATATCCCTAAGCTCGATACCAACCGTGACGCCCCCAAAATAGGTATACATCACCCATTCGAGTTGTCAATACATGGTATGTAAACAACTACAACTTTATTATTACAACAAGAAACTGTGAGTTTGAATACAAATATTATCTTCTAGATAATATCTATACTCAAATAAATCCTCATCATATTTATTGATACATTATTTTACAAAAATGGTGAGGACTACTAAACAATTCTTTCTAAAACCTTCATTCCATACCCCGACTCATACTCGCAATATTCTCGCCTCCTGAGAAGAAAAATGGAACAAAAAGGAAAAGGGTGAGCTCAACTAGCCCAAGAAAGAATATTATGACTAAGATAATATACAACAAATTATCGTTAGTCTTCAACAGGAAAAATCTAATAGAATACAATAGACAACAAATTTTAAATCAATATTCGCAATGAAATAATAATTCATTAGAAGAGTTAAGTAGAGAATGCAAACTACTATCTTCTATGTATGAATTTAAAAGTTCATCGTCTATCTTTTATCCTCGTAACATCAATCAATATACATCTCGAATCAAATATTCATCTTTGCACTCACATGTGCCAAAGATATTCATCATTGGTCATGTTCATCTAAACACTGCTCATCTTTGCACTACTACCAAAGATATTCTTCATAAATCATTCATCTTTGCACTACAGGCCAAAGATATTCAATAATATCATCATTTAAGACTGAGGATGATGAAAAATATTTTTAAAGAAACGAATCCAGTGAAACAAAATGACAAGGATTAAGGATTAAGGATTCGTACTTTGTTTTATCCATGTTCAAAAATACCTCAAAAATAATCATAGTGGTGTAAAATTCAAGAATGATCAAAACATGGATACAATCAAAGCTAGTATCCAGAATAGATATTTTGGACAAAAAGAAGAAATTTTATTTTTTGGTGAATAGTGCCGTATACGTGAATAGTGTCGTATACGTGAATAGTAACTCCGACACCAAAAGATAGAAATTTCCCAAAAAACATCTTCACGCTTCATGAATAGTACTCGTGAATAGTAATCGTGAATAAGAACTCATGAATAGTAACTCGTGAATAAGTAACTCATGAATAATAAGAACTCATGAAAAACCCGACATGAAAAAGTTCTAAATTTGATAAAAGTTTCAACCAATATTTCAAAGATAATGATATTGAAGAAATAATATCATTTGAGAAGAAAATAACATCCCTTACCTCGAAAAGATTAAGACTTCTAAATGAATAATCTGACATATATATAAGGTCAAGGAACTTCAGACCGCCTAACAATACTCAAAGTATACTCAAAATACTCACAAGAATACGCTCGATAATATAGAGAGAGAAAACTTCATTTTCGTGTGATTTTCAATTCTAACCCAAGACCCTATTTATATAGAAAATGCTAGAACACCAAAAGCGAGTAAAATTTAATATAATATTAATATATATATTAAGATTTCTACGCCCACCTTCCTAGATCTGATCTCAGCTCATTATGCACATGTTGTAGCCCACAAAACAAACAAAAAACGTTTTTATTATTTAAAATATTTTAAACTTCCAAAAATCAATTATTTCGGAGCTTCGGAAATTCAATAATTCATAATAAATAGACCTTCTATCAGAAAATTCGAATCTCGCGAGTTTTTATAGGAAATTCAATTCTCTACAACTTTGCAGAAGAAAGTTTTTCCAAATTCCAAATAAAAATTAACCGAAATCCATAAACGGGGGATTTTACAGGCTATAATCAAATTTCAGTCAATAAATGGGGTCCAATTCGACATGTTTAACATGTTTTAAACATTTATTGCAACAAAAATACTCTTCCTCCTCAGATACTCATATATCCCACATTCGTTGTAAAAATATCATCATTATTATATTATTAAAATATAATAATATATTTAAAAAGAATTATTTTATCGTAAAAGATAAAATTTCAATTTTCAACAATTGTCACATTAAAATTTTTCTCCATCTATATCCACATAAAATCAATATTTTCCTCATCATATGAATCAATAATTAATTATTCACAAATAATATTATGTAATCACAATATCGACAACCGTGCAGCTCCTCAGAAAGAGGGGCTTTCAAATAAGAATTTCTCCTCATCATCATGGCGCAATTAGGTGACCAAACCTCTCCTTAGATGTAACTTTCTAGACATTGTCAATAATGTTATCTAATAATATTATTCAGATAATATGAATTATTGCTTCGATAATGAAAAATACCGTGTAATGACAATTATCAAACAACAAAGAATATAAAATATCAACGCAAAGAATTATTAACTCAATAAAATATTGAAATAAGAATTATCGTAACCATTATCGAGTAATGCCTTCTTACGTAAGAATCAATAATTGGTGCAATACCGCAACAAGCTATCTTGTGTTTTAACCACCGAGTATTTTAACAAGATAATCTGAATAACTACGTTGTTATTTTTAAACAACTTATATTTGTCGTTTTTTCATCCAATCGCTTCGTTATGGGGCCCACACATGGTCATGCTACTGCGTCAGCATTAATATTCCCGACAAAGATTTAATATTCCACGACCAAACTAATATTCCCCGACAACAATGAATATTTTATAACCACTTGCTTATTTTAAAGTATTTGCGTGATTTTACCCTTAACTATCCACATTAATCAAATCAACCCTTACTATTTCAAAATAATAAATAGAGAAAATTAAATTTCATTAATAATAAGTTGGGGTCTTACAATAATGCTATTTTGGGAAGGCCTATTTTAATTACTTTGCAAGCTGTGACCTCAATTCCTCATTTCAAAATCAAATTTCCTACGGCTCATGGGGTTGGTGAGGTGAAAGGAGATTTGGATCTCGCCGAGAAGGTGTTATAGAAATGTTGTGATCACTTCTTTGAATGGGGCTATCGAAGCAAAAGCAGCATCACGACGACGATAGAGATCGAACCCTTCACGAGAGAAAGTAGTTCAACCATTGGTCATGCCGGTGAAGAAACAGAGGAGATGAGAGTTCATCCCGCAAAGTGAATAAGACAATGAAAATAGGTTCGGGTTTCACGAACCCTCTCGAGACGAACCTCATGGAGCTCTCTGCGATGCTATGTTGATATCTTCGCACGGGAACCTCGGGATACGCCGAGGAATAGCAGGATATTCTTTGAGCATTATTGAAGTGGACCCACAAAGAAACCGATTCGATAGAAGAGGAGGATCTTTGCACCGAACGTCGTGAATCATCGATGAAGAGATTGTTAGGTTTGTAATATTCATAACGCAATCAAATTGCATAAAAAGTGCGTAAGCGTGTAAAAATCGAGTTTAAAAATTTACAAACCATATACCCGGATCATCCTTTATGCATAATTATTAATTAAACGAAAAGATAAAGAATAAATCATACCCTTGAAGATCGAGCTTCCTCGTACAAGTTCACCTCCAAATCCTTTTCGCTCAATCTTGAATCCACCGAGTTTGGTTCCTTCCTTTGATCAACGTTAGCCACCCAAATGTTTGGCCTCTAGAGGTGATCCACCAAGGAAGAATAAAATTCAAGAAGATGGGTGTTTGGCTCAAACCCTAGTTTTCTATCTCTATAGAAAGGGTGTAGTCTCCCAACAATTGGAATTATTACGTATGTTGAAAAATCAACAACCCATCCCACCCATAATAAGACTCCTCTTATTTATAGATGTGGGCAACCCACCTTAACAATTAAGGAATTGAATTTTAATTAATTAATTCTTTTAATTAATTAAGCTCCCTAATCTTATTAGGGATAATTAATTAAACTCCTTTAACTAATTTTCCTTCCTAATCCAATTAGGAATAAATGAGAGTACTTATATTAAATTAATTCCTAAACTCTTTTAGAAATTAAAATAATAATAATTGTAATAATATTAATAAGACTCCTCTTATTAATTTATATTTAATATTTCTAAAATATTAAATAATAATATTAAGCTATTTAATTTATTCTATCACCATAGATTAAATTAAATATACTTAACATATTATTACGATTATGCCATTAACTTCTTAAATAATTATTCTTCCTTTTTATGGTGTGACCCTTTAGGTTCTCCATATTAAACCGGTTGTGAATAAATCAATTAGAACAATTCTAATCTTATTTAAATAAATAAATTAAACAATTAATTTATTTAAATAAATAATATTTATTCTACAATAGGATAAGCCTCCCTAATGATCAACGACTTTCCAGATAATATAGATTTCAACATTAATCATTAAAGAACCTTTGAGTAAATAGTTACCGCATAATTCAATCCTTCCACCATACAATGTCCCAATTAAATATAAGACATGAAATTATCGTCAAGTCTTATTTTATTTAATTATATGTATTTCGATCCTTAAATGCACAACTCCAAATAATGCAAATTAGAAACTCCTTTCTAATTTTTCATTCATTGCCAAGCCAAGGACATCTGGGTTGTCATTTATCGAATCACATAGAACATTTTCTCTTTATTAGAAGTGGTAGATTCTTTATCGATCATACATTATCTCCATGTACAACTTATTATACCCAAGCATACCCTTTGATATACCCTAAGGGTCTTAAGGAATAAGTCAAAGTATAACTCATCATACACAAGATACTATGATGATCTCAAGTCCAAGGATTACTTCAGACTACTATCACTACAGAATTCCTATCGACAGCAAATAAAACTCCATTAGGTATTCCTTAGCGAGCCACGCTCAAAGTGAACTTATTCTCTAATAAGCACCTACATACTTGCTTTAGTGTCTCCACACAAATGATCATGAGATCAATCATCCTCATCCAACGAAAAGAACAACGATGTACCAATCTATCCCGGATTCACTAATCCCCAATTTAGTAATCCAACGATTGGGAACTATTTTAGTTTTAAGCTTTCTAAGAATTTAGATCTCATTAGAATGATCATCATCATTATTCTAAAAGCATTGCTTAAAACTATGGGTTTATCACATATTATAAAACAAAGATCATGTAGATAATTAAAAGCCTTTAATAAATTAATACTTTTTATTAATAAATGAATAAGATTGTTACAAAGTATATGCTTTATCATCAAACATGATTGGTTTGTGTGCATACTACTTTCAATCTCCCACTCTGCACTAAAGCCAATCGTCATGGTATCTTATACTCTTCTTCTCTAAGTGACGATTATCCCGCCGTTGGATAAGCTTTAGTTAATGGATATGTAATGTTGTTCATGAGAGTCCACTATCTCTATAGTGATTTCCCATCTTTCAATGATTCTATTAATCAAATGAAAGTGCCACAACACATGTTTAGATCCAAGATGAGACTTAGGAACTATTCCTAGTTCTCAGAATGAACTTTTAATCCAAACAATCAACTTGCAGCCTTCATTTATAGCTATATACTTTGTCTTTATCACTAAACCAAAGAACTCTTTTGTTGTTTGGAACCTTTCCAATTCATCTACACCACTGCTCAAGGTAACACTTTACCTTAAAGTGGATTTTCGGTCGTCTTGGTCCGTCTCGAAAAACTTGAGTCCGTAAAGCCCTCTAGTTTTAATTCGCACCCACCATAAATATGCTCACATCCTTAGTGCCTTGTTAAGAACTTTAAGATGTTTTTCACCGACTCACAAAGTGAACTTCTCCGCAATACGACCGATCAACATCGTGTCTCAGATATTTCATTGCATACATGATTGTCACTCATGCGATCTCTCTTCTTTGGAGTCTATGGGGACTATTAAGAGAGATACACCCACGGCTCATCAACATGAGACATCTCTTGAGTTTGCCATGCTAAACGACTTTAGCATCAAATGAATATACGCTCGGGTTAAGTCGAGCATCCTTTTAAATCTATCTATATAGATTTATATCCCCAATTAAGATACTCTTCCAAATCATTCATGGAGGAATGTTTAGATAACTTTATCTTTATCGATCAGAAGCATTGGTATGTCATTCCTTATCCGTAGTATATCAACATATAATACTAGGAATGTTATGACGCTCCTTTCCCACCGACCTCTTTTATACACACTAGAAGTCTTACCTCATCAGATGTAATCGATCATCATCATTCTATGATGTGTACCTCATCATCATCATCCATGATGAATCCATACCTCCTAGGTATCTTTGGTACTATTCCGCATTTACGATAGGCCAGGTATAAACAGTCTATCTATGTGTTCCTCTTATTTGACTTATAGTGTTTTATGGTTCTTGAACTCTTCAAGATCTATTATCCTCCCACTAGCCCCTTTTAATGATAAACACCTTTATCTTCTTAGAAGGCGTGGTGTTGTTTTAATAAACACCTTTTGCTAAGTAGGATTATAGAACATATACCCTAAACTTACTTTAGGATGTCCCACAAATCTGTATTTGTCAAATCTTGTCCCAAGCTTATCCTTTTGAAACCTTTTCACATAAGTTGGACAACCCCTTATCTTAACATACTTAAGATTAGGAATCCTCCCTGTCCATAACTTTTATGGAGTCTTGGGGCCGGATTTTGAGGTTACCATTTTCGTAGATATGCAGCCATTTCTAGGACATGATCCCAGAAGGATACTGGAATGTCGATAAAATCATTATAGACAACACCATGTCCAACAAGGTACGATTTTTCCTTTCAGATACATCAATCAATTATTATGTATCGAGAGGCATCCATTATGAGAAAACCATTTGAGATGATCTAGAAACTTATTGCACAAGTATTTATTCCTTGATCTAATCAAAGAATCTTAATACATTGTCAATTTATTTCACTTCTAAATTCTTTGAACCTTTCAAATAATTCACACTTGTATTTTAGCAAATACACACATTCAACTCTTTGAATGATCATCTCCTTTTCTTATACTAGTTTGTTCAATATGCAAAATAATTTTTCACGTAAGTCAAGTATACAAAATTTATTAAGTAATATTCCGTTTCATACAAAACATTATTATTATAAATAACAACAATTGTTCTTAATTATAATACCAAAGATTTCATTGTCCAACAATAAAATGGAAATAATATTTTTAACAAGAACTGGAATATAATAACAACTTATCGACTTAATAGATTTATTTCAGTAGCATTGCTAAACTATAAGTTTCTATGGCTAATATGGCAACCTTTGCTTCATTTTCCACACATAGGATTACTTATATTTGTTTAGCTTTCTACCATTTGGTCCCTTCATAAATCTATATTTATGATAACCAAAGTCTCAGATCCAATACCCAAGTAGAACCTCGACTTAAAGAAAATTTTATTTTAAATCATGAACAAATTTGTATTTGTAAATCAAACTTCACTAAGCTTCTTTTGGTTAGCCTCTCGCAAGATGCTTCTCGCAGCTTTCTTTCAAAGGTGTGTGCTTATTGCAAGGGAAGCAAACTCCTTTGCTATCCATATCGCTTTTGTTCTTATTATCCTTTGTTTACGCCTTTCTGTTTACCTTCTTTGAATCGTTCTTCTTTTCAGAAGATCCTTTGGCCCCTACCAGTAAGACTTGGTCTTTCTTGGTTGAAAAGTGACTCTCAACATTTTTCAACATGTTAAGCAAATCAGCGAGACTGATATCTAGCTTGTTCATATGAAAAATTCACAACATTTGTGAAAGGAGTCCGGAGTGAGTGCAAGATCAAATCTTCGCTCAACTCTCCATCCATGACAAAAACCTCGTCATTCTTAATCGATCAATCAAATTGATTATGTTAAGAACTTTTGTCTCATATTTATAGTGTCATTGGCCATTCTAGATCGGAAGAGCTCCTTAGATATCTCGATATCTATCGGCCCCACTTTCCTCACCATCAACTACTTGATGTGCGGGAATATAGTAGGAGTATCCATAGTTATCTTGTCGACGTCAAGCTTGTTACTCATGGATGCGAGCATGATGCATCGAGCCAATTGTGCATCATCTCGCCACTTTCTAAAAGTAGCAATGTCTTCCTCAGAGGCATTATCTCGCAACTATTGCAGGATAGCGATTAAGGACATAAGATAGCTTTTTCACTATGAGAACTATTCTCAAATTCCTTAACCAATCCGCTTAATACGGCCCGATTAATTTAGCATCTAATATGCTTCGCAGTTGATAGTAATTTTAGACATTGTAAAATTTCGTAAATGAATTTGTAATTAACAACATTTTAACATACATTCTTTTATTAATTACCAAAATAAATTAGGTCTTGTTTTAAATTGGTATCTCCCACTATTTTCTTCAAACTATATTACCTCACTTATATAGTTCGGCAAAATCTAATTAAAGATTTGCTAGTGAGAATAAGGATCCCATTTCAAATGTATATAGCCTTGTGGTGACACAACAAACTATATATAAATAAATAGGTAGACAACTTTTGTCAATTACATCAACTATGCAACTCCTCAGTATTTTGCCTCTTAGATTATTTTGATCAAGTGGTGGCACATCCGAATCAAAATTATCCAAGTTAAGTCCCACCTAGCACTCCATATATTCAAAAAAGAAAAATATCATCCTTGTGGTGACACAACAAAACAATATTGTTCAATTTTCTTTATAAGCATCAAATGTGATAAATTAACATCTTAAATACTTAATACTTGCCTTGTGGTGACACAACAAACTCATATTAAATATTTAATACTCTATTAATTTTATCATGCTAGAAGGCTTAACGCTCGATATTCCAAATATCTTTGAACGCTAGACTTAATATAAAAAATTGAGGGGTTTGTTATTAATTTGTCTCATCTTGTTTAATACATTGCATATTATATATATATAAAATACGCGTATTATATTAATGAACATACAAGCATGTTTGCATAATATATAATATATATATAGTATAAGCATGCACATATAGAATACTATATTCTACCCGGATTGATTATGGACTTTTATTCTAGTTTGGTTCACTAGAGCCACCAAGTGAACCAAAAGGTCAAACCCCTGGGGTGCAAGAAATAATATTTAAATATAACTATTACATTTAAACCGGGCTCCATTAAAAACGGGTCTTCAAGCGCTTCTTGCTTCTCTTGATCTCCAATTTTTCAAAATTAATTCTAACTATTCCTATTACAAAACTATTTAAAATAAATAGAAACCTTGATCAGCAATCAAGGGAAGTACATAGAGAGAGATAGAATTTACATTAAGAAAAAAATTAGAGAAGACGAGGTACGCAGACCCCATTTAATAAAACCCATATATTCATGCATCCAACTAAAATAAAATCCAATCATATGGTCAATAATTCATAATCAATCCCATTTATTATCATACACATCACCATACGCATCAATAAATAACATTCATCTCATGAATAATAAACATTTAATATATATATTGATATCATTTAATGGGCAAAATTTAGTTAGTATAAAATCTATTTTTGAATAAAAATAAACTCCTTTATTTTAATCCAAATTTAAATCAAAATAAAACTATTTTATTTTAATTTATCCTATTTTGAATAAAATAAACTATTTTATTTTAATCAAAATCTTTAATCAAAATAAACTCCTTTATTTTAATTAATTATGGAATCTAATTCCATGTATAAAAAAATCTTTAATTAAAATAAACTATTTTAATTTTTAATTAATTATGGAATCTTTATTTGATTATATCTTTCCTATTCACAAATAAACTCCTTTATTTTGAATAATATGAAATCTTATTCCATATTTAAATAAACTCCTTTATTTAAGGAAATTAGGATTCTTTCCTATTCACAAATAAACTCTTTTATTTTGAATAATATGAAATCTAATTTCATATCTAAATAAACTCCTTTATTTAAGGAAAGATGGAATACAATTTCAACTCCAATTAGTTATCATGGAATCAAATTCCAACTCTAATTAGTTAGCATGAAATTTAATTTTAAAATTAAAATAAACTTTATATTTTAATATAAAATAAACTTTTATTTTAATATTAAAATAAACTTTTTTTATTTAAATAATAAAATTATTAAGAATATTATATATATATAATAATAAAACAAAACCATTATTTTATTATATATATATAAATATATATATATATATATATATATATATATATATATATATATATATATAATATATATATATATATATATATATATATATATATATACAAACTAAGTTTCAAAAAAAAATAATAATATGATCCCCTTAGCATCAATTTCGTGCAAAGATTATATATATAAGTAATCATTATATAATCATTAGATTATGATTAATCATCTTGATTTCCGTGATAATCATTAGCAATCATTAGATTATCATATTTTTCGCAATGATTGATAATGATTAACTGTTCCTTGCTTTTCCGTGTATATAAAAATTCCGTGCATGATTGGTATCGATAATTGGTAAAGCACAAAGATTTAAAATCGAGGCATGATTGGCTGATAATTGGTAAAGCACAGCACGGAAATCGAGGCAAGTTTTTTTTAAAAAAACATTAGCAGGATCTGCCAGACTGCCAGTGACCACGTTATTTTGCCTTTTTTTTTTTTTATTTAATAAATTTTATACAATAAAATTATGCCCAATTAAATTGTCCTAAACACATATCAATATACATATCAAATCTGAACAATTAATAATTCGCATAAAGGTTTGGCTCTGATGCCACTGTTAGGTTTGTAATATTCATAACGCAATCAAATTGCATAATATATCATAAGCAAGTGTAAAAATCGAGTTTAAAAATATTTACAAACCATAAACCGGATCATCCTTTATGCATAATTATTAATTAAACGAAAAGATAAAGAATAAATCATACCCTCAAGATCGAGCTTCCTCGTGTACAAGTTCACCTCCAAATCCTTTCGCTCAATCTTGAATCCACCGAGTTTGGTTCCTTCCTTCGATCAACGTTAGCCACCCAAATGTTTGGCCTCAGAGGTGATCCACCAAGGAAGAATAAAATTCAAGAAGATGGGTGTTTGGCTCAAACCCTAGTTTTCTATCTCTATGTAAAAGGTGTAGTCTCCCAACAATTGGAATTATTACGTATGTTGAAAAATCAACAACCCATCCCACCCATAATAAGACTCCTCTTATTTATAGATGTGGGCAACCCACCTTAACAATTAAGGAATTGTTTTTTTTAATTAATTAATTCTTTTAATTAATTAAGCTCCCTAATCTTATTAGGGATAATTAATTAAACTCCTTTAACTAATTTTCCTTCCTAATCCAATTAGAATAAATGAGAGTACTTATATTAAATTAATTCCTAAACTCTTTTAGAAATTAAAATAATAATAATTGTAATAATATTAATAAGACTCTCTTATTAATTTATATTTAATATTTCTAAAATATTAAATAATAATATTAAGCTATTTAATTTATTCTATCACCATAGATTAAATTAAATATACTTAACATATTATTACGATTATGCCATTAACTTCTTAATAATTATTCTTCCTTTTATGGTGTGACCCTTTTTAGGTTCTCCATATTAAACCGGTTGTGAATAAATCAATTAGAACAATTCTAATCTTATTTAAATAAATAAATTAAACAATTAATTTATTTAAATAAATAATATTTATTCTACAATAGGATAAGTTCTCCCTAATGATCAACGACTTTCCAGATAATATAGATTTCAACATTAATCATTAAAGAACCTTTGAGTAAATAGTTACTGCGATAATTCAATCCTTCCACCATACAATGTCCCAATTAAATATAAGACATGGAATTTATCACAAGTCTTATTTTATTTAATTATATGTATTTCGATCCTTAAATGCACAACTCCAAATAATACAAATTAGAAACTCCTTTCTAATTTCATTCTCGCTTTGCCAAGGACTCATCGGGTTGTCATTTATCGAATCACATAGAACATTTCTTCTTTTATTAGAAGTGGTAGATTCTTTATCGATCATACATTATCTCCATGTACAACTTATTATACCCAAGCATACCCTTTGATATACCCTAAGGGTCTTAAGGAATAAGTCAAAGTATAACTCATCATACACAAGATACTATGATGATCTCAAGTCCAAGGATTACTTGTACTACTATCACTACAAGAATTCCTATCGACAGCAAATAAAACTCCATTAGGTATTCCTTAATGAGCCCAATGCTCAAAGTGAACTTATTCTCTAATAAGCACCTACATACTTGCTTTAGTGTCTCCACACAAATGATCATGAGATCAATCATCCTCATCCAATGAAGCAAGCAACGATGTACCAATCTATCCGGATTCACTAATCCCCAATTTAGTAATCCAACGATTGGGAACTATTTTAGTTTTAAGCTTTCTAAGAATTTAGATCTCATTAGAATGATCATCATCATTATTCTAAAAGCATTGCTTAAAACTATGGGTTTATCACATATTATAAACAAAGATCATGTAGATAATTAAAAGCCTTTAATAAATTAATACTTTTTATTAATAAATGAATAAGATTGTTACAAAGTATATGCTTTATCATCAAACATGATTGGCTTGTGTGCATACTACTTTCAGAGATTGCAAAACTGTTGGCAGCTGACTTCATTTTTGAGATCGACTACCCGCAGTGGATGGCAAATGTGGTGTCGGGTCCGTAAATAGGACGGTAAATGGCGAAGTCCGTGATCGACTATACCGATCTAAATAAAGCTTGTCCAAAGGATTTCTACTACGCGCCCACATCGACCACTCATCGATGCCACTTCGGTATGCTTTGTTAAGTTTCATGGACGCATTCTTTGGGTATCATCGATTTCCATGAGAAGAGGATATACCAAGACTGGCTCATTACGCATCGCTCTAAGATATGCCTACAAGAAAATGACCTTCTACCTCTCATCAATGCCGGGGCCACATACCGCAGGATGATGAACTACGCCTTCAGATACCGGTTGGGTAAGAATATGGAGGTGTACGTGGATGACATGATTGTTAAAAGCATCTTTGGTACATAAACATTTGGATGATTTAGAGGAATGCTTTCGCATAATTCACCATCACAACTTGAGACTAAATCCCACTAAGTGCACCTTCTGGCCTAGAGGCGGCAAGTTTTCGGGTTATCTTGTCACCAAAGAGGAATGGAAGCCAATCCAGAGAAGATTCAAGCGATCCCGAGCATGAAGACTCCTCACCATTTAAAGATGTTCAACGTCTGATTTCGAAGGATTGCAGCCTTTAAGGAGGTTCATGTCCAAGCCTACAGAAAGATGTTTGCTATTTTTGATACGTTGAAAGGGTCAAGAATGCAAAGACGTTCTAATGGACTTTGAGTGTGAGGACGCTTTTCAGAGCATCAAGTCCTACTTATCTTCTACGCTTTGTTGGTGAAACCCGTCTGTGAGCCTCTATATTTGTACTTAGTAAGCTAGTTCGTTGTCGCGTAGGAGCGGTGTTGGTCAGCGTGAAGTTGGGGTAAGAAGCACCCTTTTTTATTACGTAAGCCATGTCCTTGGGATGTCAAACAAGGTACCCAAACATTGAAAAGTTTGCTTTTGCTTTAATAACTGTTAGTCAAAAGCTTAGGCAATACTTCCAGGGTAGATTGGTAATAATATACACAGATCAACCTTTAAAGAAGATTATGGACAAACCTGAGGTATCGGGGAGATTAGTTGCATGGACGATGGAGTTGTCCCAATTTTTCATTGAATATCATCCCCGAACCGCCATCAAAGGACAAGCCTTGGCTGATTTTGTAGTTGAATGCTCGTTTTCTGAAGCTGATGAAGTTGTGGCGGAAGCTAAAGGATCCGATGAGTAGTTGCAGCTTCTTCAAACAGGCGAGAGTTCGTGGACGCCAGATGCAGATGGGTCTTCTACTATGGATGTCGAAAGGAGCAGGATTATCTTCGACGAGTCGGGAGGGATTCAAGTGCAAAGAAAGCTATCGATTTTAGTTCAAAGCGACAAACAATGAAGCTGAGTATGAGGCGGTACTCACAGGGTTACGACTAGCAAAGAGTCTTGAAGTGCAGAGAATAGTCATCTTCAGTGATTCTCAGTTAGTCGTTAAGCAATTCTCTGGGGAGTATGAAGCTCGAGGCCTAAGAATGATCAAGTATTTGGCAGAATTGAAAGAACGGCTTCAGTATTTCCAATCCTACGAGTTTCAGGGGGTCAAGCGTAATAACAATTCCATTGCTGATGCACTCTCCAAATTAGCCACTACAGATGTTAACGTCTTTGATGGGTCAGTTTACTTAGAAATTTTGCAACATTCTAGTGTTCATCATGAATCGGAATGTAAGGCCGATCAACTAATCACGGGTCGACTCCATATCTGGAGTATCTGGCAGATGGCGTCTTACCTTCGGATCGGATGCTAGCCAAGAAAATCAAGTACAAGAGTGCTAATTTTATTTTAATTGATGGGGATCTGTTTTGAAGGGCTTTCTCGTCTCCACTACTGAAATGTTTGACTCCATTTGAAGCTGACTATGCTCTCCGAGAAGTACATGAAGGTATCTGTGGTGACCATATGGCTGCTAAGTCATTAGCCTATAAAGTACTTCGTCAGGGGTAATACTGGCCTACCATCTTCAAAGAAGCAACTGAGTATGTCAAGAAGTGCGAGAAATGTTAGCTCAACAGTCCGATCCCACATTAGCCACCAGAAGAGCTATACTCGATCCTATCTCCTATACCCTTTTCTGTTGGGGGTTGATATACTGGGTCCACTACTAAAAGCAAAAGGTCAAGTCAGTTTTGTTATAGTTGCCATCGACTATATGACCAAATGGGTAGAAGCAAAGCCACTTAGGTTAATAACGGAACAGGAATGCTTGAAATTTTTGAAAGAATCAGTAGTATTTCGTTTCGAAATTCCTAAGGTGGTAATATCGGACAATGGACGTCAGTTTATGGGATCAAAATTTGAAACATTTTTGAAAGAACTGGGGATCCAGCACAGAAAGACATTAGTAGCTCATCCTCAATCAAACGGACAAGTTGAAGTGACCAACAGAACGCTGCTGAATGGGATCAAGCGCAGATTGGACGAAGCTAAGGGCAGATGGCCAGAAGAGCTGCTTAGCGTGTTATGGGCTTATCGAACTACTCCGAGGACTACAACGGGGGATTCACCTTTCAGACTAGCCTATGGTATTGATGCTTTAGTCTCAGTTGAAATTGGATCTCCAAGTCTTCGAGTTAGTCAATTCAAAGAGATCTACAATGAAGAAGGGCTGAAGGCCAATCTTGATTTGCTTGAAGAAGTCAGAGAAATAGCCTTTATCAAATTGGCAGCCTATCAGCGAAGAGTGGCTAAGCATTATAATAAGGAGGTAAAGCTTCGCAGATTCGAAGTAGGGGACTTTGTCCTCAGAGAAGTTGAAGCATCTACACCTCAGAATCTGGGAAAGCCGATGCCGAATGGGAAGGACCGTATGAAGTCACCGAAGCGTCAAGCCGGAACTTATCGGTTGAAGGCATTAGACGGGTCAAGCAATTAAAAATACTTGGCACGCAAGAAGTTTAGGAAGTACTTTCAAGAAAAACGATGTCAAGACATCTAAGTCCCAGAATATTCACGCCATCATCAATAAAAGTTCTTTTTTCTCAAACAAATCTTGTCTTCGTTCACGATCGCTTTAGTGGTGTAAGGAGGTTCGGGGACTCACCGACCATTCGATGGTAGCCTTAATGGTCAGGTGGACCTTATGGGTTTGTCAGCCCTTCGTGGTAGGAAAACGCCATCCTTTAGACGTTGTCGCCCCGCGTGGTAGGCAATTGTTTACATTTAGACCTTGTCAGCCCTTCGGTAGGCAAGTGTCATCCTTAAGACGTTGTCGTGCCCTTCGTGGTAAGGCAAGTGTCATCTTTAAGACGTTGTCGAGCCCCGCGTGGTAGGTAATCGCCGACATTTAGACCTTGTCAGCCCTTCGTGGTAGGCAAGTGTCATCCTTAAGACGTTGTCGCCCTCGCGTGGTAGGCAATTGTCGACATTTAGACCTTGTCGTGCCCTTCGTGGTAGGCAAAAGCGTTGTCCTTCGAGACCTTGTCAAAGCCCTTCGTGGTAGACAACTGTCATTCTTTAGACTTCGTCAGGCCCTTCGTGGTAGGCAAAGGTCATCTTTTGGTTTTGTTAGCCTTCCGGGGCAAACAAATTCCTAAATGAAGCAGATCTGTCTCACACTTTCTAAGAACTAATAAGTATCCCTTTACTTTATTACCTAAATTTTTTCTAAGTGTTGAGTTCGGAATGCCTCATTCCCTAACTTCATTTTATCTGTTATATGACATGCTTAGTTGTTAATTAACAGTTCGAGTTGAGTCCATGAAAGAGTTTGTGCATTTTTCCGGTTGAATTAATATCAAGTACAAGTAAAGTAAATGCAATCAAGTCATAAGGAATGAGACCAGATTTCATTAATATTTAATTTGACTACAAAATTAGAAAATTTTTACACAAATCCTATAAATTAAAGAAAGTAAAGTAATGGAAATTTTCCCAAATATTCTTAAATAAAATCCAGAAAGACAAGAGTATTCACTTCACGCATCATCCTCGCCATCCCAAGAGTCGAGCAAAGTTGGGTCCACGCTTGTGAATCAACTTCTCCTTGCCACGACTCCAAAGCAGAGCTCATAGCTTTCGTAATATATCTTCGTGATCTCTCAGTTGATCTCATCCGAGTTTCGATACTCTTCTTCATGATCTTTTGCGAAGGTCATTTGCTAGAGGAGACCCAAGGTCCCAAGATCCTCGAGTTCTCGGATTTCTTCTTCCAGCTTCTGACGCTTATTCAAATGACGAGTTTCTGCTAGCACTAGCTTCTGGATCGTTTTAGTCAAGATCTTAGCATCAGCCTTTAGCTCTTTGATCTTCTCCATCCTTATTTCGCTCCTTTGAACCAAGTCAACATTCATCTTGACGATCTCCTCATATTGTGCTTTAGTTGACTTCAGTTCTTCATTGGATGTCTTCGCATCTCTTTTGGCTTGGGCCAACTCTTTCCGAAGACCCTCATTCTGTTAGGTTTGTAATATTCAAGAACGCAATCAAATTGCACAAATAAAGAGGAAACGTGTAAAAATCAGAGTTTAAAATTTTACAAACCATATACCCGGATCACCCTTTATGCACAATTATTAATTAAATGAAAAGATAAAGAATAAAATCATACCCTCAAGATCGAGCTTCCTCGTGTACAAGTTCTCCTCCAAATCCTTTTCGCTTAACTTGAATTCACCGGGTTTGGTTCCTTCCTTTGATCAACGTTAGCCACCCAAGTGTTTGGCCTCTAGAGGTGATCCACCAAAGAAGAAGAAGAAGAATTCAAGAAGATGGGTGGTTGGCTAAACCCTAGTTTTTCTATCTCTATAGAAAAGGAGCATACTCTCCAACCATTGGAATTATTACGTATTCTAGATATCTGATATAAGACTCCTCTTATAAAGATATCAAATAACCCTATAAAAATAAGGTATTATTTAATTAAAACCTTTTAATTAAAGGGGCTCCCTAATCTTATTAGGGATAATTAATTAAACTCCTTTAACTAATTTTCCTTCCTAATCCAATTAGGAATAAATGAGAGTATTTATATTAAATTAATTCCTAAACTCTTTTAGAAATTAAAATAATAATAATAATTATAATAATATTAATAAGACTCCTCTTATTAATTTATATTTAATATTTCTAAAATATTAAATAATAAATATTAAGCTATTTAATTTATTCTATCACCATAGATTAAATTAAATATACATAACATATATTATTACGATTATGCCATTAACTTCTTAAATAATTATTCTTCCTTTTATGGTGTGAATCTTTAGGTTCTCCATATTAAACCGGTTGTGAATAAATCAATTAGAACAATTCTAATCTTATTTAAATAAATAAATTAAACAATTAATTTATTTAAATAAATAATATTTATTCTACAATAGGATGTTCTCCCTCAATGATCAACGACTTTCCAGATAATATAGATTTCAACATTAATCATTAAAGAACCTTTGAGTAAATAGTTACCAGACAATTCAATCCTTCCACCATACAATGTCCCAATTAAATATAAGACATGGAATTATCACAAGTCTTATTTTATTTAATTATATGTATTTCGATCCTTAAATGCACAACTCCAAATAATGCAAATTAGAAACTCCTTTCTAATTTCATTCGCCGCCAAGGATCACCGGGTTGTCATTTATCGAATCACATAGGACATTTCTCTTTAATAATAAGTGGTAGATTCTTTATCGATCATACATTATCTCCACGTATAACTTATTATACCCAAGCATACCCTTTGATATACCCTAAGGGTTTTAAGGAATAAGTCAAAGTATAACTCATCATACACAAGATACTATGATGATCTCAAGTCCAAGGATCACTTGACTACTATCACTACAGAATTCCTATTGACAGCAAGTAAAACTCCATTAGGTATTCCTTAATGAGCCACGCTCAAATGAACTTATTCTCTAATAAGCACCTACATACTTGCTTTAGTGTTCCACACAAATGATCATGAGATCAATCATCCTCATCCAATGAAAAAGCAACGATGTATCTAATCTATCCGGATTCACTAATCCCCAATTTAGTAATCCAACGATTGGGGAACTATTTTAGTTTTAAGCTTTCTAAGAATTTAGATCTCATTAGAATGATCATCATCATTATTCTAAAAGCATTGCTTAAAACTATGGGTTTATCACATATTATAAAACAAAGATCATGTAGATAATTAAAAGCCTTTAATAAATTAAAACTCTTTATTTAATAAATGAATAAGATTGTTACAAGGTATATGCTTTATCATCAAACATGATTGGCTTGTGTGCATACTACTTTCAATCTCCCACTTGCACTAAAGTCAATCGTCATGGTATCTCATACTCTTTTTCTCTAAGTGACGATTATCCTGCTGTTGGATAAGCTTTAGTTAATAGATATGTAATGTTGTTTTTGAGAGTTCACTATCTCTATAGTGATTTCCCATCTTTCAATGATTCCTATAATCAAATGAAAGTGTTACAACACATGTTTAGATTCAAGATGAGACTTAGGAACTATTCCTAGTTCTCAGAATGAACTTTAATCCAAACAATCAACTCAGTAGCTTCATTTATAGCTATATACTTTGTCTTTATCACTAAACCAAAGAACTCTTTTCTTCGTTTGGAACCTTTTCAATTCATCGTACTAATCGCTCAAGATAACGCTTTACCTTAAAGTGGATTTTTTCTCATCATCTTGGTCCGTCTCGAAAAACTTGAGTCCATTAAGCCCTCTAGTTTTAATTTAGACCCACCATGAATATGATCACATCCTTTAGTGCTTGCTAAGCACTTTAAGATGTTTTTCACGACTCATAAAGTGAACTTCTCCATAATACGACCGATCAACATCGTGTTTTTCAGACATTTCATTGCATACATGATTGTCACTCATGCGACCTCGCTTTTCAGGAGTTTGTGGGGACTATTAAGAGAGATACATTCCATAGCTCATCGACATGAGACATCTCTTGGAGTTTGCCATGCTAAACGACTTTAGCATCAAATGAAGTTCTGTGAAGGAGAAGAAAGCTCAAAGGTTCAAAGTTCAAATTGGCAGGTAAAACCGTCAAAATTGGTAAAGTTTATCTTTTATACTGATAGTTACACGAGTTACGAAGGCGGCACATTAAATGTAAGTAATGATGAGAATTCGAATGGGAAGCGTCCGGATCAATTCTTAGACATTTTATCAGATTGGGCTTCTCGGTTGGATTTCCAGTTTTAGATCGTCTTGTTCAATTTCAATCTTTTATTGACTGGGCCTTTTACTCTGGACATTCAGCCATTCCCTGTCTCATCTTATGGACCAAATTGGGTATGTCTCAATTACTTCTTGTTATGGGCCTTTAGTAAATTCTAATATCATGGACCACTTATAGTTTTCTATTAAACATTCTGTTCAACAAAAAACTAGGGGGCAATGTTGGGTCATGATATTTTCCTCTTTGGGCCGAGTAAGTTGGGCTTACTTATTAAATTAATCCATTGGGCCTTCATTATTGAACCTTGAAAGTCATTGGGTTTAGTCACCATATTACTTCTATTTAACCCTATAAGACCGGGTCGGTTCATTGGACTAACCCATTGGATCATTTAATATCTATTACTTTGACTTGTAATGATGAAAAAGCATGATGGTTGACTGCTATTACTGCCATGCATTAATGTGGATGGGATCGGTGATATTACGGCCAGAAAACAGAGGGTCAAGTAGTGGTGAACTGTATACACCGGCAGAACCATCGATCACCGGGTCGTGTCGGGAGGTAGTAAGGGGTGGTACTAGAACCGGGCAAAAGAGAGTATAACCTATCAACTAAGTCTTCACAAACAGGTACGTTCTTATACACATTCATATTCACATATACACACAACTGAGAATTATTATCTCTCTCAATACACTAGACATTACATCCTCCATTTGTTAACCTTGTGAACACGTATACTGACTCTCACGCCTGAGTTATCCCCCGGCGGTCCGGCCGTCAAGCTTGTGGTGTTTATCGTGTTTACTGTGCAGGATCAGGACGTCTTACGTGATTGGGACGTTGGAACAGATCTTGGCGTTAACACTAACTATTTGGGTATTTAAAAAGTAAATTAGTTAATTTAGTCGTTATTATATTGATGATTTTAGTATTTTATTTTATTGTATAAACCATATATAAACCGACTAAAAATACGAAAAATTGCGAATACTTGTAAAAATAATAATTTCCGAGAAATATATATACTTACAATGGGCTAGGTGGATGGAGCCACACGTGTTGGTGCTCTCATTTTGACACGTTGACTGTCAGAGATTGAGTGAGTTCCTGCATTGGAGGTCGTTCCCCAGACGTGGTAGATATTTTTGTTTCTTCTTCTTTTTAAACACCATAAAATCTCTCTAGATATTTATATCACCCTCTTTATTTTGTTTCTTATTTTCTGTTTGTTTCGCTCTTAATAGAGTTGAATGGCTCTGAATCTGAACGATTCAGCCATTCAGACTGTTTGTTTCCAACTTTTAAAATTTGAATTGGACTGAATGTGTCTGACCGATTCTTTTGAAAAAAATTCAACTGAATGGGCTGAATCACCGTGTTTTACCCAAATAACCTTCAAATAACCTCGCTACTCTGGTTTTCATCTCTAGGGCTACTCTCGTTAAACTCCATCGGCGTCTCCATCCACATCTCTTCTCTCCATCTGCAGTAATTTCGCCTCAGGTTAGTAATATATGAGAATTATTTGTGATTGAGCAAAACACCCTGCTCTATTTTGAGTTTAATTGGTGTAGAATATCATGAAGTAGAGCTAGTACGATTTTACTAATTTATGGCTGGAGTTAAAGTTTAGTACATATATGACCAAAAATGATGGGATTCCTTGGTACCATGTCTGAATTGCTTTGTTTTTACATTGAATTTTGTAATTTTTACAACTTCTGAAACAAGATCAAGGAGATTAGAATTATAGTACGACTTTCAGAATAAATTATGTTCTTCACCATTTGAATAAATCTAGATTCGGTAGTACATTGCAGGCATGAGCTTTGTATAGTGAACCCCTTTGTGGTATATCATGTGCATTTAAACCAGATCGTGATTTAGATCCCCGTTAATCTAGTTGGGACACTACCGAAAAAATATGAAAGTATGGTGAACATGCACTCTTAAATTTGAAGTATAAAGTTGTGTCATACGACTCAAATTTGAAGTATAAAGCTATTTATTAGTCATAAATTAATTTTAAATATAAAGCTATTTATTAATCATAAACTAATTGAAAAGTTCAAAGACATCCCCGCCATCTCGCAGCTTTTTATTATTATTACTATTCAATCCTACAACAAAGTATCAACTCTTTTCATAAGTAGAATCCTAGAAGAAAAGGAAGAAGTATTAACTTTTTAAAATATTAAAAAAGCGAATTTTTATTATTATTACTTTTCATATTTCTTTCTTCTTCTTCAACTTCGACTGAATTTTTGTCAGAAATATTAACTTTTTTATTTATGTTTTTAAAATATTTAGGAGTACTTTTGCTGGATTGTTTTTCATAAATGATTTTTGTTTCCTTCAGGCTAATCAGAAGTTATCATATGCCTTAACACATTGTAATCCTCACAGAGAAGCAAATATAAGGTAAGGCTAAGGTTTTCTTTCTGTGTATATTTGTTTATAGTAGATTTGTTTATTGTTAGGATTAGAATCTCTAAATTTATCATTTTATTTGTGTTAGGCATGGAACAATTGGGTGAAACTCAAAATCAAAGAAAATCAAGAGTGAGTTGGATAAATGAAAATGTAATGAAAACTTTTCTTGAAGCATGTATTGGCGAGGTTACGGAAAATGGTAGGCTAGGCAGTAGTCTTAAGCCATATTCATGGTTAAATGTGGGAGAAATACTGAAGAACACCCATAACTTTATTGTAGATCATAAGCAAATGAAAAATCGTTATGATTATATAAAGGGAAAATATACTGCATGGTGTCAACTAAAAAGAAAGACCAGAAATCATTATGATCCCACAACTAACACGTTCAACTTCACGGATGAGAAATGGGAGCTAGAGTCGAAGGTTAGTAACTACTTTTTTAAGTTAACCATAAAAGCTTGTTAAATTATTAAACATGTGAATAACATGTTGGGTATGATTTTTGAATGCAGGCAAATAAGCATGTTGACTCCTTGAGGACTTCACCTTTAATTTTTCCTGAGCTTTGCACTCAACTCTATGATGGAGCTGCTGCTACGGGGATTGATGGCTGGGGACCTAGCTCTAAAAGGGATAGGATCGTTGAACCAAATAAGGATTTAGAAATTCTTAGTATCGAGGATATCCCTTTTAGTACTCAAGCTCAAGAGTCCTCAAACCCACCTCTAAATTCATCAGCTCCGGGTACTCAATCACATGCTTCCACTCCCAACTTTGAAGAATAAAGGCCAACAAAAAAAGCAAAGAATTCAACAAAAAAATCTAATAACTCCGAAATAGAGAAAGAGATGTGCAAAGCCTTAAAGCTCATTGTGAATAACAATAGTGGACCTTCCTTGAAGGAGTGCAAAGATAAATTAAATCGTCTTGGGTGGGGATCACAAAATTCATTGCACAAAATGGCACTTGGGATATTTTGTGAGAATGCAAGTTATAGGGAACAATGAATGATCTTAGAAGACGATGAGAATGAAGCTTGGGTTGAAATGGTTTCACGCAAGTTAGGATTTCTAGTCTAGTTAAATATTTACTATTGGATGATTGTAGTTAAAACTTTAATATTTTGTATGGATCGATGGTCAAAATTTATTATTTTGGATGCAAAGGGTTAATATTGGATCGATGGCCAAAACTTATTATTTTGGGTGCAAAGGGTTAATATTGGATCGATGGCCAAAACTTTGATTTTTGGATACATCTTTTGTATGAACTTGTTACTTTTGGTATATATTTATTTAGTAACTTATTATATGTGCTTATTGTTTTGATGGATCATGATTTGTTTGATAATTTATTTGAATTATTTATTTTTATTTGTTGTACAATGAATATTGTATTTAATTTTTTTAAATACGTCCAGACAAAATTATATATTTGTTTAACATAGTTTAAAGGGGTAAAATAGTAAAATACTGGTATTCAGATATTTCAGACATATCAATTATCAAATAACTTTTTTCATTCATATTAAAATTCAGCTCATTCAGATTCAGATTCAGATGCATTTAATTTTTATCAAACAGCTCACATCATCTACTAAAAATATCACAATAGATTGATCTATTATCTGTATCACAATAGATTGATCTATTATCCGATCAAGCTTTTCAGACGGCTATTAAATTAGTTGAATTCAGCCACGTTATTAATATATAAATATATATTATTAATAATTAATAAAATTTAAATTTTTTATTTTTTATAAATCAAAATATAATAAAATTAAATTACAATGTTATTAAAAGTGATAAATATTTTAATATTAAAAAAATAATACAAAAAATAAATAAATTAAAAATTGATTCAATGGGTCAATTAACCTGTAGTTTTACCGGTTGAATTATCAGTTCGACCGATGAGTCAACCGATTTTTAATCAAAAATGATTTATTAGTTCATATCGAATCGGAGTGCCGACTGATGAGGTAATCATGTACATCGAGAATGATATGTTGGGCAAGTTTGATTTTAAACATTTGATTGAAGATTTTGTCTCTAGAAAAAATATTTTTCAATGAATATATATTTTGTTGTAGTCGAAATTCTCGTATATTTTGTTATAATAAAAGTTAAAACTACTATATTTTAAGTTTTGAAAAGACACTTCTTTAAATATAATTTATACTTTTTTTTATAAAGATAATATTTCAAAAAAAATCAAAATTTTATTTTTCGCTTTACATTACCAAAATCTCATGAACGGTCCGGATATACGCTACCTTGCTATTATGCGTACATCCAACGCTTACCCTTTTAAATTCTTCAGTATTTTTATACGAGGGAGACCATGCATTTCCCACTACAATACTTGTTGTTCTATCCAAATAATCCAATAACAAGAGTTTTATATAATTTTTTTTGCTGATAATTTTACAGTCGGACACAGTTTTCTTTTGATAAGTTTTTTTTTAGAGTATAAATTTATCGATGTATATATATATATATATATATATATATATATATATATATGAGATAAATAAAATTAAGAAAAAAATCATATATTATTATTTTATCATATCAAAATTAATTGAAGTGTGTTATAAATAAATTAGACTCTCATTTTGAGCTCAAGTGATCGAGTATATATATGCTATAGCAATGTACGGAGAGCAAATTTCCGTATTTAATTGAGTATGGGTTTAATTCTGCCATGCATATGGAACCAAATATATTTAGTAGTATATAGTTAGAGATATTGTTAGTCCAAGAATACTGAGTTACACTGCCCTTCTGATTGAGTTATTGAATGTGCTAGAGGTTATACACATGCATACATGGTAAATAGTAATTAATTTATGTTTGCATTTTGTTCTACAATAATAATATATAGACTGTAAATTTATGCCTGCCTCTATATATTTAACAGATGGTGTTCTTAGTCATCCGCAGTATCCAAGACCAATAATTTTTAGATGAAAATGAAAAACTCGATCCTGTCAACATGTTACCGAATAAAATTTGTTAATATCCAGCCACCAGCCACCAGCCACCAGCCACTTCTAATGAATGTTACTGTATAGAGTTAACTTGCATGAAGCTTACGCATAAAATATAAGAGAGATTGAGACTGTATAAAATGCTCTCAGTCCGCCATATAATTCATTTATTTTTAAAATAATAATAATAATAATAATAAATTAATAGTTCTTTTTAATAAATCAATAAATGTAATTCATTTATTTTTAAAATAATAATAAATTTATAAGTAATAGTGCTTTTTAATAATTTTAAATAAATTTATAATTAATAGCACTTTTTGAATAATTCTTATTCGTATGTTCTACAAATATAATTTCATTTATCATTTTTTCACAATAAGAGTCCTCGTTTATTTTATTGATAGTAGAATAGAACAACACCATGTCCACAGTACTAACAAATCACCAAAATTCAAGAGTTAACACCATCATTACTAAACAAGTAATTTAATATTTTTGTGGGTAAGCGTTAAACAAAAATATATTCTTAATATTAATTTATAAAATTAAACGAGTTCATAATTATTTTGCAGTCAATGAAGTCTTGGTCAAAAAATAGTTGATATATAGTGAAGCTTTATGATTTTTAGCCCAAGGTTCGATCTCCAAATAAAAAAGAATAATTTTTAAAATTTGGAATTTAAAACTTAACTGCAAATAGTCGACATGAGACTATTTTTGTTGATGGAGGGAGTAAAAAGTTGGAGCTCTTATAGCTGCCCTAACAGTTCTGGAATGCATCTATATGGTCTGAACAAACCAAACCACCCGGAGAGTAATTGAATGGACGCCAAATATTTCAGCTTACAAACTATATATTACCATAGTTCAATACTCAACTAAGACTCCGATGAGGACCTACTCTCGGCTTATGGTGTTTAACGGCGTCGACCACCATGGGACGCCGGCCTTCAACATGGGTATTAGTGAATGGGTATTAGGTAAGAAGAAGTTATGTTGCAATCATTTTAATAAAGAGATAATTAATATATGTTTATAGAAGGACAATAGGACATCTGTTAAATGAATAAGGATCAATAGTCATTAGTATCATAATTATTATATATTTTTTCTTTCTTATTACTAAATTAAATGAGCAAATAATACGTGAGTAACTCTGCGGATTCTCTATTCATTGTCATTGCTTATATTATAACAAACATTTGGAAATTCTGATTCTGATTGTACACAAGAAATTAAGCGGGATATATTTATAGTTGATCAAGATTTTGATTACAGAATTCATTTTAATTTTATAGTCCAAGTCATCATGAGGAATTCATTTCCAAAAAATCTTTCCGTAATAGGTCACTAATCAAGTCAAAATATTAACATATAAATGCATATTATATTTATGCATCAAATCATTTATTTCCATTATTAGCAAAATCTTCTAGCTCCTTAATTCCTTTGCATGCATCTAATTGTATATATATGAATACATATTTGGTACTAGAAAACACACCAAATTCCATATTGTTCTTGTTGCCACTTTGGTCTTTAACAATTTTAGCTAACTAGCCATCTAGGCATGACTAGGAAGAAGGTGAAGCTGGCTTTTATAACTAATGATGCGTCAAGAAAAGCAACATTAAAGAAAAGGAAGAAGGGGCTAATGAAAAAGGTTAGTGAGTTGAGTACCTTATGTGGTATTGATGCCTGCGCCATCATTTATAGCCCCTACGAATCTCAACCCGAGGTTTGGCCTAATACACTGGGGGCTCAACGAGTTGTCGGGCAGTTTAAGAGGATGCCAGAGGTGGAACAAAGCAAGAAAATGGTGAATCAAGAGAGTTTTATTAGGCAAAGGATAGCCAAGGCGAATGAGCAGCTAAAGAAACAGCGCATGGATAATCGGGAGAAGGAACTTACTGAGGTTATGTATCAGTGCTTGACCGGAAAAGGAATGCACAATTTGGTTATGGCGGATTTGAATGATCTCGGGTGGTTGATAGATGTCAAGTTGAAGGAGATTTGTAAGAGGATGGAGTTGCTCAAAAATAAGGGCATTGATCACAACCATGTGGGAGTGGCAGCGGTGACTAGTGGTGGAAATGTGGGTAAAACTAAAGGGGTTGTGCAAGGGGAGGAACAAAAGCCGGGTGTGGAATTGGGGGGTTTGGATGGGATCATGCAAAGGCCACAATGGTTCAATGATTGGATGAACAATAATAACACGCCTAATGATCATCATCATCAGCAGCAGCAGCAGCAGCAGCAGCATTTAGGGTTTGGTGCTCGTGGGGAAGATCAGATGATGATGCCATTTGGAGATTATGGACATAATGTTGGTATGTGGTCTAGTGCATTTTTTCCTTAAGACGGAGAGAGATCGAGGGAATAAAAGAGGTTATTTTGAACCATTTGATAACTTTTCTTTTGCATGTTTAGAGTTTATTTGAACTCTATGATTGCGGTTGGTTATGTTGATTCTTAATTGTCTAGCAGATATGTAATTGTTTTTTCCTTTCCACTTTTAAGAGATCCAATATTGTTCACGATTGCTTTTTGTTGATCAGAAATTTGTTAGCATTAATTATTTTTATTTTTTAAATCTTGAGTTAGTTTACATATATCCATCGTCTGAAATTGAACTTAATAGATATTTTATTATCTTGAGTTACTTATAAATATTAATTTTTATATTGTCTGAAATGGTACTTACAGATATGGAAAACTTTTGTTATTAATAATTATTAATGATTACGACCCCTCCTAAAAATTATTGAGTAAATTAAATTTAAAAAAGCACATGTGATTTATCTAAATTACCAAGTCACTTGGAAAATTATTATATATTAATTCACAACCCAAGTTTCACATTGGCATGCACATCTCAACGATTTTTCCCCCTGATGTACAAAATTTCATTCTAGTTTAAAATTTTCTTAATCTAACAATCCCAAAATGCATGCTAGAATGTCCCTTCCGAAAGTGGTTAGCATAAAATTTATTTTTGAATAAGTTGGTCAATTGACCAATAGAGTATTGACACGCAGACGAAATTTTATATGTATCAATATTTTATTGGTCAATTGATCAACTTATTCAAAAATAAACTTCATGCTAATCGGATCAGTCACTTCCCCCCTGCCCTAATCCTTGAAATTAAAAATTGAAACAAATTAATGTCTTGTAATTGTCAAGTCAAATATCATGAATACATCATTCCATTAATTTCACAGTCCACGAGAACGTACGCCAACCATAAAAAAAACATTCTATTCGTATAAATATATATTCCTTAATTTTGTTTCCCCCCTGATATGCAAATTAAATTTCTGGAGGAATTAATCTGAAGTTGAACCCATCTGGCCCAGGGGCTTTTCCTCCATCACATGCTGTCAATGCAGTCTTGGTCTCCTCTTTTGTACTCAAGCCAATTTCCAGCTTGTCTGCTGCTGCAGCTCTTGTAAGCTTCTTAATAAATTTCTTAAATATATATAATATATATACACATAGCTATATTTATATATACAATCACAGATTATATAATTGGATAATACGATATACGATGCTTTTTTGGATTATGACAACGATTCATCCGCAAAGTAATTAAAAAAATACCTGTATGACAATTTTATAAATTTCAAAACCGTCCGCCATAATCTGCATCGTGATACTACTTATTTGTATATACATACATTTTTTATATATATATATATATATATATATATATATATATATATATATATATATATATATATATGTAATGAATCAAAGAGGCTTCCTTTATTTTGTTAAAATGGGGATTTTTTTTTTTTTTTGCTTTTTTTTCAAGACAACTAATTTTTTTTTTATATTTTATGGAACTGGAATTTTTTCATAATACAATGTTTTGGGTGTGATTTGGATATCTATACCAAAAATTGTATGTACAACCGCACAGATCGCATAAAACTGCTTTTGTTATACGTGATCCAAATCACATCCAAAACACATTGTATTATGAAAAAATTTGAGCCCATAAAATATTAAACTTTTTTTTAGTTGTTTTAAAAAAACAAAAAAAAAAAAAAATCTGCATTTTAACAAAAGTAAGGGCTTCTTACAAGCTTAGGACCTATATATATATATATATATATATATATATATATATATATAGAGAGAGAGAGAGAGAGAGAGCTTTATATATACATTAGAACCTCTATAAATTAATACTAGATAAATTAATAATCTCTAAAATAATATTTTTCTCAGGTCCCAACTTGGGTTAATGAGATAAATTAATAATTTTAATAAAATAATAATTTAAAAAAAGACCCTAATATAAATATATGGTCCCATCAAAATCATAAATTAATAATTCTTTTAAATTATAAATATATCTAGGGTAATCTTGTACGTAAAATATGATTCATCAAGTCATTGTTGTAAATTTTTCTGACTACATGTAGGATGATCTCTCTTATACTCGCATAATTTCATGCGTATTTGAGCTATCATCGTGGATTTATGGACACCTTTTAAATGAAAAGTCATTGTTAAGTATGATTTGAATAATTTTTGTTGATGTTTATATAGTAGTTCTCTTTATCATCATACATGGAATGTATTAAATTCTAGTACAATGAACTCATATATACAAATTAATTAAACTTAATGAGAATATAATTTTTTTAAATAAAATGTGAATGTAATTTGAAAAGTGGATACAATGAACATTATTTAATTATTAAAAATAATTAATATCACTTACAATAAATTTTATTATTACATTAATTTAATAAGTATGATACATTGTATCAAAAAAAGTATGAAATAAACATCAATAAAATACAATAATTTTAATGTAATTAAATTTATGTTCACCGAATAGAAAAATACTTTTTAAATTAATAAATTATTAATTTATTGATTAAATAATAACTCTCTAAATTAATAAAAAATTTTCATTCCCAACAAAATTAATTTATAGATGTTCTACTATATATATATATAGAGAGAGAGAGTCTGGTTCTTATCCGGACTTTCTTAAAATACGAACTTTTTTTTTTAAACAACTAATTTTTTTTTTAAATATTGTATGGAACTGAATTTTTTATATAATACAGTGTTTTGGAGTTGATTTGGATACGTATAACAAAATAGGTCTGTACATACATACATATTTTGTTATACGTATCCAAATCACATCCAAAACACTGTATTATATAAAAATTTCAGTTTCATAAAATATTAAACTTTTTTTTAGTTGTTTTAAAAAAATTAAAAAAAAAAAGTCCGAATTTGATCAGGTCCGAGAGTCCGGACCTGATATATATATACACACACACACAGAGAGAATCAAGTGTGTAAGACCCTAATTTTTTTATATAAAATTAAATTTTCTCTATTTATTATTTTGAAATAGTAAGGGGTTGATTTGAATAATGTGGTTAGTTATGGGTAAAATGCGTAAATATTTTAAATAAGCAAGTGGTTATAAAATATTCATTGTTGTCGGAAAATATTCGTTTGGTCGTGGAATATTCTTGCTGTCGGGGAATATTCGTATGACGGCGCATGTAAGACTCAACTTTTATGAATAAATATGAATTTTCAATAAATATCATTTTTGAATATTATGAAGTAAATTTGACATAATGTTATAGTTGTGGGTAATATTTAGAAATTTTAAAAAGTATACAAGTTGTTATATAATATTCGATTGGTCGAAGAATATTCGTTTTAACATGAAATATTCGTACGACGGCACAATTATTGGTGGACCTCACAACGGAATTATTTTTGGATTGAGAAAACGATAAAAATATTTTTTATGAAAATAACGGCGGAAGTTTTACCATTAATCGTTGAAACACCCGGTGTTAAAAGTACAGTAATACGCGTGGTTGTATAGTAGCACACGGTATTGATTATTGATGCTTACGTGAGAATTCACTCAATTTTGTTCAATTATTGCTACAGTAATTGTTGCATAGTATCTCACGTTATTTGATTCAATCACAACAAGAAAAAGGGCTATCAACGACCAATTATATCGTCAATCGTGATCTCCCGCCGCTAATATTCTTAATAATAATCGACATCGCCTACCAATTTATAATCCAATCATTAAGTGATATCAACGTGACCGATCATGATCGTTGATCGGTCGCTAGAACAAATTTCTCACCCAAAATTTGGCAGGAAATATTGGCGAGTAGTTTCTTTGCGACCACTAATAATCAGTGACCGCATGCGGTCGCAGATAAGTCCGTGTCATTAAAAAAATCAAATGATCAAGAAGTACATCAATACCGATCATCACGATCAACCTAAATGAAATCAGTACCAGGCATTCGCTCGACAGAACATGGAAAAGAAAAAAAAAAGAGGGAGCTCACCGAAATAGAGAGAAGAGGGAGAAAGGGGGGAGAAGAAAATAAGGAGAAGAAGGAGAAGAAGTTCGCGTCGCCCACCTGCCATCGCCTCTACAAAGGTAACTCACTTGAAATCCATTAGAAACCTTGAATCTGTTGTTAATTTGTTAATTGAATGTGGTTTAGACAAACACTAACTTTTTTTCTTTTTTTTTGTTATTAATTGAATGTGGTTTAGACAAACCTTAATTTGTTAATTTTTGTTATTCACTAAACCAAGGAATGGTGTTTACTCCTTATTTGTAGCCTAATGTTCATCACAAATATAAAATACTCTCTCCATCCGAACACATTTTGGTTTGTAAGATTTGTGTATTTATTTATTTATTTATTCAAATTAAAAAGTTTCTAGTGCGCTAACAAATTTTAATTTTTAATTTATTCTTTTAAAATGGTATAACCAAAATAATAAAAAAAAAATTATGTATAAGTGTGTTCTAGACTAATTTTATCATGCCTAGAAAACTTAACATGTAAGACCCCAACTTTTATGAATAAAGATGAATTTTTTATAATTATCATTTTTAAATATTATGGAATGAATTTGATATAATGTTATTGTTGTGGGTAATATTTAGAAATTTTGCAAAGTACGCAAGTTGTTTATAATATTCGATTGGTCGGGAAATATTCGTACGACGGCACAATCATTGGTGGACCCCACAACGAAATTATTGTCGGATACAAAAATATTTTTATGAAATTAACGGCGAAAGTTTTACCGTTAACTATTGAAACACCCGGTGTTAAAAGTACAGGAATACGCGTGGTTTCATAGTAGCACATGGTATTGATTATTGATGCTTACGTGAGAAGTCATTCAGTTTTATTCAATTATTGTTACAGTAGTTGCTGCATAATATCTCATGTTATTTGATTCAATTATTGTTGATTGTTATATATATATATATATATATATATATATATATAAGTTTTGTTTTATTAGTATTATTAATGTAATAAAATGCGAGAAAAGCTTTTATATAAAACAAAATACTTTTATAAAGTTATTCTATAAATAGAATATATTATATTCTATTATGCATAGTGTTTTGCATAGTAAAATATTTTTATATAAAAATGTAATACTTTTATAAAGTTATTCTATAAATAGAATATATTATATTTTACTATGCATAGTATTGCATAGTACTCAGATAGTATTTTGCATAGTAAAATCTTTTATATAAAAGCAGAATACTTTTATAAAGTTATTCGTTTTATTAGATTATAAATAGAATATATTATATTTTATTTAAAAGATTTTGCTTTAAATCAATCTCTGGACAGTTTCATGAATTAGTTCTTATCTGATCCATTCTTCTATAAATAAGCTCATTCCTTCATTATTTCTTACTTAATTCAATTGAAAACTAGAGAGAGAAACTATAGAGAGAAAGAAGAAAAGTATTTTGCTACTTCACTACTTCTATATCTAGTTTCTTTTATAAGGTAAGGGGTATTATTTTTTTCATATTCATAAAAAGAACTTCTGTTATTCCATTCTTTATTTTTTTGTTGGAATAACTTGTATAATGTGATCTACCCTATACTTGGTGATGTCCGTTGTTATTCCATTCGTTATTATTCGTTAGAACATCTTATTTGTGCGTTTTCTGGGGGACGGTTCCGTCTTTATTATTACATTGGAATATCACATACTCGTGTGTTTTACGTGGGACCGGGTGGTTAAATCTTTATTATTACATTTGAATATCCGTCTGCATGCGTTTTACGCTGCACTGATTCCGTTATTTATTATTCATTGGAATAACTTTATCATAATGGGCACCGCATGCATGGTGATTTACATTGTTATTCCATTCTTTATTATTACATTGGAATATCCTCGCTTCTGGTGCGTATTACGCTGACACGGTTCCGATTATTTATTATTCTATTGGAATAACTTTGTCATATAAATACCGCGTGCATGGTGATTTCTTTTGTTATTCTATTCTTTATTATATTCGGTTGGTTAAAGTTTTGACTTCTATACTCCATGAAATTGGTGGAATATCCTTGATATTTAAGGCTTCATCCAAAGATTTTTTCATGAAAATATTCTTTCGAGCATTCTTAAATTTTACTCTACAAAGAAGTATCATGTTGACAATTTGGACGTTATTAGTTCTGAATAAATTAATTCTTGAACTTGTTTTATCAATTCTTATATCATTGTCATCATCCTCATATTTATATTTTGTTGAAAGTCATACGTATTCATAGTGCATAGATGGACTTGGTATGATTATGACCAGGGATTATTCGGTATAATCATGACCGTAATGTTACAAATGATGTGAAAAAAGTCCTCATTGGCCCGTAGTGCATTGATGGACGTTTTTTGGTATGATTATGGCTATGGATTCTCTTCGGCCAAGGGAGCAAAGATGAATTATTTTATGGCATGATCAGGACCGTTGATGAAAACACAATTATCTTTGGCCCGTAGTGCATGGATAATTCGTGGTCGTGATACTAAATAATATCATTGGCCGTAGTGCAGAGATGATGTGGATTATTTATTAAGCTGAGTCCCAACGATAAAAGTGATGAAAAACCTTTTAAATCATAAAAGATAGTAGATTTTATTATCTACTTGACTCTTTTAATGGATTGCATGTTCCGCTGCAGTTAAACTTGATGTCTATTGTATTTTATCAGTTTAACACTGTTGAAGACTAATGATAATTTATTCTTCATTATCTTAGTCATAATATTTCTTACTGGGCTTGTTGAGCTCACCCTTTCCTTCACTGTTCATTTCAGGAAATAAGAATGTAGTTGGGACGAGTCGGGGAACGGATTGACAGTTCAGATGATAGCATTAGTAGTCCTCACTATTCTGTTAAATAGTGTGATAGTAATTATAATGAGGACTCAATTGAGTGTGGATATTGTCTAGAAGGCAATATTTGTATTAAAACTCATAGCGTATGTTTTGTCGTATTTTACACGACTGTTGTATAATTAAGTTGTATTTGAATTTTATACCATGTATTTGGCGACTTAAAATGGGTGATGTATACCTATTTTTGGGGGCGTCACAGTTGGTATCAAAGCTTAGGGATATGATCCCTATCTGAGATGTGAGACGAGAACTAGGAGGGGAGAGACGGGGAATTCCTTCGCTAGTATGACCTACCTAAGTTTATTTGGTATTTAATCGGTCGGTCAGAATATAAGGATAATATGTGATATGTTAATTAACCCTTATTTTGTGGCAGTATTTGAAAATGGCATCCAAAAATGTTGAGAACATCAATAGAGCACAGGAGACCGTTGAGTCTTCACAGATCAATAATTAGGACAATATGCATCAGGAAGGCGACAATCCTCATACAAACAACAACGCTGACCAAATGATGAACGATGGAATGTTCAGAGGCTTTATGCAATTCATGTAACAACAGGTAAGAGAAACTCCTGTTCAAAATATAGGTGGAAATAATGAAAACCCACGGTCGGTCACCGCTAAGCAGTTTAAGAAGCTGGGACCACCGGAGTTTTTGGGAAATCCAGAACCACTTAAGGCGGAGACATGGTTAAAGCAGATCACCAAGATATTTGATGTCTTGGGATGCTCAGAGGAGCAAAAGGTTCCATTTGTTACCTTTATGTTGCGTGAAGAGGCGACATGGTGGGAATCAGAAACGCACTCCTGCATCGACGACTCAAGATGTCTTGGGAGAAGTTCCAAGAGCTGTTCAACAACAAGTACTTTCTCGAAAGTATTCGTCACATGAAGGAGGTGGAGTTCATCAAGCTGGAGCAAAATAATATGACCGTGTCGCAGTACGAGGCTAAGTTTGCCGAGTTGTCTCGGTTTGCATCCCATTTGGTCGATAATGAGGAGTGAATGACGCGAATGTTTCTAAGAGGTTTGAAACCAAATATACGTCAATACCTCATTTCTCACAAACTTTGTTTATATTCAGATGTTGTGAATAGGGCTCAGATATTGGAGCGCGATAATGAGTCAGCACAACCAAAAGGCAACGACCAACAACACGATAATAATCGTACCGGTGGCAACGGTCATCGGAACAATGATAACTACTTCGGTGGTAATCATGGCCAAGATAATAGAAGTGAAAATTTTAAGAAGAGAAGGTTCAATAATGATGGAAAGACAACATCAAAGACCCGTTTCAAAGGAAGAAGAACGACCACCGGTCAGTATATTTCAAATTGGATGGGAGGGACACATCCGTCTAAACAAAGCATGCCTTAACAATCCAAAGCGTGTTTTAATTGCGGAAGAGAAGGTCACCTAGCTCGATTTTGTCGTATGGTGAAGTCAAGTCCAGCTGGGATGGTGATGCCAAAGGATGTCCCAGACAAGCCAAAACAGGTAGTTTAAGAGAGAGCATTTTTTTTTCATGATGAGGAATCTGAATAAAATTATTACGGGTAAGTTAATCATAAACTCTTGCGAAGTCTATACCGTGTTAGATACTGGTTCTACTCACTCTTTCATTCCACTTAGTTGTGTTCAATGTTTAAATTTAACTCTGGAGAAGTTAGACTTTGATTTATCTGTTGAAACTCAGTTAAGAGAAACTTTTGTTACCTCCACTATTTATAAATCTTGTTTGATTCAAATCAACACTTTCACGTTACCTGTCGATTTTATCTCTTTGAAAATACTTGCCTTTGATGTGATTTTAGGAATCGATTGGTTAACTACTCATCATGCTTTTAATAAGGTTATTGGCTTTCATATTCCTAACCATCCTGTTATGCGAATTCAAGCAACCAAACCACTAAAGTCAATCATTGTCATATCAAGCCATAAGTAAAGAGCCCCGGTCCTTTCGTTGTTGACTTCCTTGTGTGGAATGCACCGAAGCCAGACTTTCTGTAGGGGACATTGTGAATAACGATGGCAAGTTGATAGGTATTAATGTAAGACCCCGAAATTTTTTTTTTAAATAAAAAGGAATTTCCTTTATTTATTATTTTGAAATAGTAAGGGTTGATTTGATTAATGTGGATAGTAGGGGTAAAATACGCAAATATTTCAAAATAAGCAAGTGGTTATAAAATATTCATTGTTGTCGGGGAATATTCGTTTGGTCGTGGAATATTCATCTTTGTCGGGGAATATTAAATTACTGCAGTAGCGACCATGTGTGGGCCCATAATCTGAAAAGCGATTGGATGAGGAAAACGACAAATATAAGTTGTTTAAAAATAACGGCGTAATTGTTACTGATTATCATCATTGGAATACCGGTGGTTAAAACACACTAATACGCGTTGTTGAACAAGAAGACACCAGATTGCATCAATTATTGATCCTTACGTGAAGAAGGCACTTTACTCAATAATTGTTACAGTGAATTCTTATTCAAAGATTTTATTTTATTGATTCAATAATCTTTGCGTTGGTATTTTATATTATTATTTGCTTCAATAATTGTCAACGCATGAAGATTTCCCATTATCGGATCAATAATTCATATTATTTGAATAATATTATTAGATAACATTATTGGCAATTTCTAGAAAGTTTCGTCTAAGGAGAGGTTTGGTCACCTAATTGCGCCGCCAAGAAGAGAGATCCTTATTGGAAAGCCCCTTTTCCTGAGGCGCCTTGGTTGTCATAATTGTGATTACGTAATATTATTTGGGAATAATTAATTATTGATTTATATGATAAAAAATATTTATTTGATATGGATATAAATGATGGATTTATTTATTATATGTGGTTATAATGGAAGGATTTAATGTTGAGGTGTTTTATCAAGATTTTTGTCGGAATGGAGGTATTAAAAATCAAATCAAGATTTTTACGATATATATCATGAGTTATAATTTTTAATCAATAGTTGGATCGTTGCGATTTTTGGATATGTTATACATATATAAGTTGAGTATATGTCTACAAATTTTGAACCGTTAAAATGAACGAATGATTTGTTATAAATTTTAAGAGGTGTTTGATTAGGAAAGTAGGGTTATAATTGATTTTGGTGGAAAATTCTAGAATTGAGTGGGCCCCACTTGTGGTTGGTGAAAAAATGTGCTGAATTTTATTTCAAATGTGGTGGGTGGCAATAGTAGCAGTGTAAAGCCATCAGTGGTTGCAGTCAAGTCTGCCTTGGTGGCTAACATTTTCCTATAAATGAGGGCTAAGTTAGAATTGAAAATCACACCGAAACAAAGTTTTCTCTCTTTCTCTCTATATTATTGAGCGTATTTTGTGAGTATTTAGATACTTTGAGAGTTGTTTGTTCAAGACAAGTTTCATTCAAAGATCATTTCCGATCTTTCCTTCCAAGAAATCGATTCTTTGAGGTAAGGGATGTTATTTTCTTCTCAAATGATATTATTTCTTCAATATCATTATCTTTGAAATATTGGTTGGAACTTTTATCAAATTTGGAACTTTTTCATGTCGGGGTTACTATTCATGAGTTACTATTCACGAAGTTACTATTCATGAGTTCTTATTCACGAGTTCTATTCACGCAGTACTATTCATGAAGCGTGAAAATGTTTTTTGTGGAATTTCTATCTTTTGGTGTCTGAGTTACTATTCACGATACTAAGACTATTCACATATCTGCACTATTCATCGAAAAATAAAATTTCTTCTTTTCGTCAAAATATATCTATTCGGATACTAGCTTTGATTGTATCCATGTTTTTGATCATTCTTGAATTTTACACCACTAGGATTATTTTGGGGTATTGTTGGACATGGATAAAACAAAGTACGAATCCTTAATCCTTAATCCTTGTCATTTTGTTTCATTGGATTCGTTCTTTAAAAATATTTTTCATCATCCTCGATCTTAAATGATGATATTATTGAATATCTTTGGCACCAGAGTGCAAAAAGATGAATGATTTCAAGAATATCTTTGGCCCAGTAGTGCAAAGATGAGCAGTGTTGAGATGAACATGACCGATCGATGAATATCTTTGGCTTTGTAGTGTAAAAGATGAGCAGTGTTTAAATGAACATGATTAGTGATGAATATCTTTGGCCTCTTAGTGCAAAGAGATGAATATTTGATTCCGGATGTTTATGGATTGTTGTTACAGGATAAAAGATAGGCGATGAACTTTAAATTCATACATAGAAGATAGTAGTTTGCATTCTCTACTTAACTCTTCTAATGAATTATTATTTCACTGCGAATATTGATTTAAAATTTGTTGTCTATTGTATTCTATTAGATTTTCCCTGTTGAAGACTAACGGTAATTTTTTGTATATTATCTTAGTCATAATATTCTTTCTTTGGGCTAGTTGAGCTCACCCTTTTCCTTTTTGTTCCATTCTTCTCGGGAGGCGAGAATATAGCGAGTGCATTTAGCCTGGGTATGGAATGAAGGTTTTAGAAAGGATTGTTTAGTAGTCCTCACCATTTTGTAAAATAATGTATCAATAAATGTGATGAGGATTTAGTTGAGTATAGATATTGTCAGAAGATAATATTTGTATTTAAACTCACGATTTTTGTTGTAATAATAAAGTTGTAGTTGTTTCGTATATCATGTATTGACAACTCGAATGGGTGATGTATACCTATTTTGGGGGCGCCACGGTTGGTATCGAGCTTAGGATATGATCTCTGGCGGAGATCGGGGAATAGAACTAGGAGGGAGAGACGAGTAAATCCTTCGCTAGTGTGTCCTACCTAAGCTTATTTGTTAGTTGGTCAAGATATATAGGGATATTATGTGATATATTGATTTCTTAATTAACCCTTGTTTTATGACAAGATTTGAGAATGTCAATCGAGAATATTAACAAATGGAGTAAATGAGACCGTGGAGATGCTGTCTTTACCAATGAGGAGAAGCGTGCAACACAGTGGCAATGTACCTCCTATGAACAACACCATTGAAAGCGAGATGATGAACGAGGGATGTTTAGAAGCTTTTTGCAGTTCATGCAAAATCGAGACGAGGAGACTCGTGTTCAAAATACTGAGGAGGAAATGATAGCAATTCACGGGTGGTCGCAACCCAAGCGATTCAAAGAGTTGGGACCACGTAATTTAAGGAAAGCCGATCCGATCATGGCGGAAACATGGGTCAAGCAAATTACCAAGATATTCGATGTCTTGGGATGCACGGAGAACAGAAGGTTCCATTCGCCACCTTTATGTTAAAGTGGCGAGGCAGAGACTATCGGTGGGAGTCTATGAAGCGTACCCATCCAGTAGACTCAAAGCATGTCTTGGGAGGCGTTTCAGAGACTATTTAATGACAAATACTTTCTCGAAAGTGTTAAATCATACGAAGGAAGTGGAGTTCATCAGATTAGAGCAAAACAACATGGACGGTGTCTCGAAGACGAGGCAAAGTTTGCGAGTTATCGTGTTTGCACCTCATTTGGTGGAGAATGAGGAACGATGACGCAGATGTTTCTTAGAGGTTTGAAACCCAAGATACGCCAAGATCTCATTTTCATAAACTTTCTCTTTATTCAGATGTTGTAAATGTGGCTCAATTATTAGGCGAGATAACGAGTACGGCCAATTGAGGACCACAACCAGGATCGTACTGGAGATAACGATCAATGTAATAATGATAACCGGCGGAGAAATAAACAGACGGACAAAAATGGTTACCACTCGGTGGTAATCATGGTCATGAAAATGTAAGAAGCGAAGTCGGAGGAGATTTTAAAAGAGGAGATTTAACAACGACTATGTGAAGACGACAATCAAAAAGAATCGGGTTCTAAGGAGGAGAACGACCACCGGTCATATGCTACAAATGCGGAAAAGAGGGACATATCACCAAACCGCCCACAATAGTTCAAGGTATGCTATAGTTATGGAAAGGAAGGACATATCGCCGAGATCAGTATGCAGAGCGAAACCTAGTTCAATGGGGATCAGTAACTCAAAAGTCTGTCCCGAGAAAAGTCAAAGTCAACGATTCCGGAAGAGCGTTTGTGCCAGATCGGGTCATAATGCGAGAACCCAAACGAGGTGATCACGGGTAAGCTTATTTATAAATTCTTGCTAAGTTTATACCTTACTTGATACCGGTGCTACCCATTCATTTATCTTTCCTGCATGTGCTCAACGTTTAAACTTGACTCCGGAGAAATTAGACTTTGATCTATCTGTGGAAACTCCGTTAGGAGAAACTTTCATCACATCCACTGTTTATAAATATTGTTTGATTCAAGTTGGCACCATTACTTTACTTGTTGACCTTATCTCTTTAAATATACTTATTTTTGATGTGATTTTAGGGATTGATTGGTTAAATACTCATCATGCCAAAATTGATTGTTTTCGTAAGGTTGTTAGTTTTCATATTCCTAACCAACCTGTTGTACGAATTCAAGCAACTAAACCATTAAAATCAATCACTATCATATCTAATCATAAAGCTATTCGTTTATTGAAAAACGGATGTCAAGCTTTCTTAGCCCATGTTATGGATTTGAATAAAGACACGCCAAATTTGAATAATATTCTGTTGTTATTGATTTTCCGACGATTTCAAGAACTTCCTGGTGTACCCCGTAACGTGAAGTTCAATTCTTTATTGATCTTGAACTCCGGTACAAAGCCCATTTCTAAAACCCCATATCGAATGGCTCCTATTGAACTTCAGGAGTTAAAGGTCCAACCACAGGAATTGTTGGACATCGGTTTCATTCGGCCCTAGTACATCTCCTCGGGGTGCTCCTGTTTTTATTCAGTAAAGAAGAAAGACGGAGTATGCGACTTTGTATTGACTATCGGAATTGAACCATGTCACCATCAAGAATAGGTATCCTCTACCTCGTATTGATGACTTGTTTGACCAATTGTAAGGGGCACAATTCTTTTCAAAAATCGATCTTCGATTCGGATATCATCACCAAGATTAGAACCGAGGATATTCCAAAGACCGCCTTCGTAACTCCTAGATGGGCATTATGAATTCTTAGTCATGTCTTTTGGACTAACTAATGCTCCTCGCTTTCATGGATATGATGAACCGAGTATTCAAGGAATATTTGGATGGACTGTTGTTGTCTTTATTGATGACATCCTTATATATTCCAAAAGTCGTGAAGATCATGAGCAACATTTGAAGTCGGTACTCCAAAGGCTTCGTGAAAACCAACTATATGCCAAATTGAAGAAATGCGAGTTCGGCTTCGAGGAAGTAGCCTTTTTGGGCATGTGGTGTCAAAACATGGAGTATCTGTTGATCCGTGAAGATTGAAGCAATACAAAGTTGGGAGCAACCAAGTCGGTGATCAAGACGTAGCTTTTTGGGCTTAATGGTTATTATCGGAGATTCGTGGAAGGGTTTTCTCGAATCGCTACTCCATTAACTCGCCTAACTCGGAAGGATACAAAATTCGTTTGGAATGAAGAATGCGAGAAGAGTTTCCAAGAGCTTAAGAGGAGACTTATTTTAAGACTGTTCTAACAATACCATCTGGTTCGGATGGATTTGTTATCTACAAATGATGCTTTCGTGCAAAGGGTTAGGATGTGTTCTCATGCAACGTGGGAAAGTCATAGCCTATGCCTCATGACAACTTAAAGAGTATGAGAGGAATTATCCTACTCATGATCTAGAGTCAGCGGCAATCGTTTGCGCTAAAGATATGGAGGCACTATCTATATGGGGAGAAAGTGGAGATATATTCGGACCATAAAAGCCTTAAATATTTCTTCACTCAAAAAGAACTCAACACGCGGCAATGACGTTGGCTCGAACTATTGAAAGACTACGACCACACTATTCAATACCATCCCGGTAAAGTTTAACGTGGTAGTTTGACGATTGAGTAAAAGATCATATGCGGAACGAAAAGTGCGATGATGTCAAGTATATGACAGAGCCAACTTTAATAGAAAAGTTAAGGTTGCTCGAGCCACCAATCTTGAAATGATGCGTATGAAGAAGAAAGTACAAGAAGGAGCTATTCCTAAGCGAGAATTGATGAAGAAGGAATACTTGAGTCCACTCTAGACTTTGTGTTCCTAACGACTCGATTTGAAGTACAAGATTATGATGGAGGCACACAATACACCATTTGCAATCCATCCTCGGAAGTACTAAAATGTATCGTGATCTTCACATACATTTTGGTGGAACAATATGAAGAGAGAGATTGCAAAGTTTATCTCAATGTGTTTAACTTGTCAACGTAAAGGCGGAGCATCTAGTACCTAAGGGTCCGTTGCAACCACTTGAGATTTTGAATGGAAGTGGGAACACATTACCATGGATTTCATTACGGGTCTTCCTACGGTTTCTCAAGGCATCAATGCTATTTGGGTTATTGTTGATAGATTAACCAAATCACGCTTCATTTCTTGCCGACACGGAGACTTATTCCTTGAACGCCTTACTAGTATGTACGTAAATGAGATTATGAGGTTGCATGGCATGCTCGTATCCATAGTTTTGGATCGTGACCCAAGATTCACTTCAAGATTTTGGGTTAGCTTGCAAAAAGCTATGGAGGGCACGGATTTGCGATTTAGTTCGCATACCATCCCCAAACGGACGGACAATCGAGAGGACTATTCAAACTCTTGAAGATTTATTAAGACTCGTGTCCTAGACTTCAAGGGTAGTTGGGATAAGTATTTACCATTGGTGGAATTCTCCTACAACAACAAGCTTATCGTGCAAGTATAGGTGTAGCTCCATTCAAGCATTATATGGACGAAAATGTCGTTCTCCAATATGTTGGGATGAGGTGGGTGAAGCAACATTGTTGGGACCCGAAGTTAAGACGTATGACTCACCGAAAAGATCCAAATGATTCGACAACAACGATACAAACGGCATAAGATAGACAAAAGAGTTATCGCGGATCTTCATCGAAAGGACGTGGAATTTAGTGTAGGGATCATGTATTATTGCGAGTTGCTCCATGGAAGGAGTTACAAGATTTGGGAAGAGAGGAAAGCTCAATCCACGATTTATTGGTCCATTTCAAATTCTTCGACCGAGTAGGAAATGTAGCCTATAGACTTGCGTTACCTCCAAGTATGTCTCGTGTTCATAATGTGTTTCACATATCAAGATTTCGTAAATATGTGAAAGACCGAACCACGTTATAGAGTTAGAACCAGGGACGAGATAGCCAAGACTTAACATATGAGGAGGTACCGTCAAGATTTTGGATAGGAAGGAGCATGTCCTACGCCAAGAAAGGTCATACCACAAGTTAAAGTTTTGTGGAGGAATCATGCTATAGAGAGAAATGACGGGAATTGGAAACGGAAATGAAAGCGAGGTATCCTCACCTTTTCGAAATACCAGTATCGTATACGCCAATTTCGAGGACGAAATTTCATAAGGAGGGAGGTTGTAAGACCCCAAATTTTTTTTTAAATAAAAAGGAATTTCTTTTATTTATTATTTTGAAATAGTAAGGGTTGATTTGATTATTGTGGATAGTAGGGATAAAATACGCAAATATTTCAAAATAAGCAAGTGGTTATAAAATATTCATTGTTGTTTGGGAATATTCGTTTGGTCGTGGAATATTCAGATCGCTTGTGGGAATATTCGCATTTACGGCAAGCATGACCATGTGTGGGCCCCATAACGGAAAGCGATTGGATGAGGAAAACGACAAATATAAGTTGTTTAAAAATAACGGCGTAATTTGTTACCAATAATCATCGTTGGAATACCCGGTGGTTAAAACACACTAATACGCCGTTGTTGAACAAGAAGACACTGCAGTATTGCATCAATTATTGATCCTTACGTGAAGAAGGCACTACTCAATAATTGTTAAGAATTATCGCTCGTATTTTATTTTATTGATTCAATAATTGCTGCGTTGGTATTTTATATTATTATTGCTTCAATAATTGTCAACGCACAAGATTTCCCATTATCGGATCAATAATTTATATTATTTGAATAATATTATTAGATAACATTATTGGCAATTTCTAGAAAGTTACATCTCAAGGAGAGGTTTGGTCACCTAATTGCGCTACCAAGAAGAGAGAGATCCTTATTGGAAAGCCCCTTTTCCGGAACCCGCCTGGTCATTATAATTGTGATTCTCGTAATATTATTTGGAAATAATTAATTATTGATTTATATGATAAAAAATATTTATTTGATATGGATATAAATGATGGATTTATTTATTATATGTGGTTATAATGGAAGGATTTAATGTTGAGGTGTTTTATCAAGTATTTTTGTCTGAATGGAGGTATTAAAATCAAATCAAGATTTTTACGATATATTATGCGTGAGTTATAATTTTTAATCGACCGAATTGAATCGCTATGATTTTTGGATATGTTATACATATATAAGTTGAGTATATGTCTACAAATTTTGAACCGTTAAAAATGAACGAATGATTTGTTATAAATTTTAAGAGGTGTTTGATTCGGAAAGTAGGGTTATAATTAATTTTGGTGGAAAATTCTAGAATTGAGTGGGCCCCACTTGTGGTTGGTGAAAAAATGTGCTGAATTTTATTTCAAATGTGGTGGGTGGCAATAGTAGCAGGTAAAGCCATCAGGTAGCAGGTCAAGTCTGCTTCGGCGGGCTAACATTTTCCTATAAATAGAGGGCTAAGTTAGAATTGAAAATCACACCAGAAACAAAGTTTTCTCTCTTTCTCTATATATTATGGAAGTATTGTGTGAGTATTTAGATACTTTGAGAGTTCATTATTCAAGATAAGTTTCATTCAAAGATCACTTCCGATCTTTCCTTCCAAGTCATCGATTCTTTGAGGTAAGGGATGTTATTTTCTTCTCAAATGATATTATTTCTTCAATATCATTATGCTGAAATATTGGTTGGAACTTTTTATCAAATTTGGAACTTTTTCATGCTTCTGGGGTTACTATTCATGAGTTACTATTCACGAGTTACTATTCACGAAAGTACTATTCATGAAGCGTGAAAATGTTTTTTTTGTGGAATTTCTATCTTTTGGTGTCTGAGTTACTATTCACGATATCGGACTATTCACGATACTGAAGACTATTCACGATATCTGCACTATTCATCGAAAAATAAAATTTCTTCTTTTCGTTCAAAATATATCTATTCGGATACTAGCTTTGATTGTATCCATGTTTTGATCATTCTTGAATTTTACACCACTATGATTATTTTTGGGGTATTGTTGGACATGGATAAAACAAAGTACTTAATCCTTAATCCTTAATCCTTGTCATTTTGTTTCTTTGGATTCGTTCTTTAAAAATATTTTCATCATCCTCGGTCTTAAATAATGATATTATTGAATATCTTTGGCTGTAGTGCAAAGATGAATGATTTCGAAGAATATCTTTGGCTCAGTAGTGCAAAGATGAGCAGTGTTGAGATGAACATGACCGATCGATGAATATCTTCTTTGGTATGTAGTGTAAAGATGAACAGTGTTTAAATGAACATGACGGTGATGAATATCTTTGGCCCTGTAGTGCAAAGATGAATATTTGATTCCAGATGTTTATGGATTGTTGTTACTGAGGATAAAAGATAGACGATGAACTTTTAAATTCATACATAGAAGATAGTAGTTTGCATTCTCTACTTAACTCTTCTAATGAATTATTATTTCCACTGTAATATTGATTTAAAATTTGTTGTCTATTGTATTCTATTAAATTTTTCCTGTTGAAGACTAACGATAATTTGTTGTATATTATCTTAGTCATAATATTCTTTCTTGAGCTAGTTGAGCTCACCTTTTCCTTTTTGTTCCATTCTTCTCGGGAGGCGAGAATATAAAAGAAATGCAGTCTGGGGTATGGAATGAAGGTTTTAGAAAGGATTGTTTAGTAGTCCTCACCATTTTGTAAAATAATGTATCAATAAATGTGATGAGGATTTAGTTGAGTATAGATATTGTCTAGAAGATAATATTTGTATTTAAACTCACAGCTTTTCTTGTTGTAATAATAAAGTTAGTAGTTGTTTCGCACCATGTATTGACAACTCGTAATGGGTGATGTATACCTATTTTGGGGCGTCACAATTAATGTGACGTGTTATCCAAGTCTTGAATGAGAGTCGCAGTTGTGAATGATATTTCTATTATTAATAAATTTCTTGACGTATTTTCAAGACTTCTCGCCTACCCGTAGCGTGAAATCAAATTTTGTCTCGACCCCAAAGACAAAACCCCATTTCTAAAACCGTTAAATATTTCTTCAACTAAAACGAATATAACATGCGCCAAAGACGTTGACTCGAGCTGATGAAGATTACGATCGTACCATTCATTACCATCGTGGGAAAAACGAATGTGGTAGCTGACGCGTTGAGTAGAAGATCGTATGCGTTTATGAGTGTGAATATACAAACCTACGTGAAGATAACGAATATACGATTAGAATCGACTTTAATCAATAAATTTAAAGTCGCTCAAGCTACATACTCAGAGTTGATGAATGTGAAGAAGAAGGTTCAAGAGGGCGTTATTCTAGAAACAAGAATCGATGAAGAGAGGAAATCTCAACCCTCGATTTATTTGGCCCATTTGAAATCCTCGATCGAGTAGGAACTGTGTTCTATAGACTCGTTTTACCGCCAAGTATGTCGCGTGTTCATAACGTTTTTCACGTATCGATGTTACGTAAATATGTGGACGACCCGAACCACATTATTGATTTAGAACCGGACGAGATAGTGGATAATTTAACGTATGAAGATGTACCTGTTAAAGTTCCTGGAATATATTCTACGCTTAAAGGTTATACCTCAAGAGTTAGAATCGGACGAAGTGTCCTCATCTGTTTCTAAGATACCGTGTAATGCACGTAAATTTCGAGGGCAAAATTTCATAAGGAGGGGAGATTGTAAAATCCCAAATTTTACGAATAAAGATTTAATTTTTCTCGAAATATTTTTTTTATTATGGTGTGGATTTAATATAATGTTATAGTTGTGGGTAATATTTATAAATTTTGCAAAGTATGCAAGTTGTTATATTATATTTGATTGGTCGGAGAATATTCTTTGTGTCGGAGAATATTCGTACGACCGCACAATCATTGGTGGACCCCACAACGGAATTATTGTCGGAATGAGAAAACGACAAAAATATTTTTATGAAAATAACGGCGGAAGTTTTATCGTTAATACTATTGAACTACTCGGTAGTAAAAGTACAGCAATACGTGTGGTTGCATAGTAGCACACGGTATTGATTATTGATGCTTACGTGAGAAGTCATTCGGTTTTGTTCAATTATTGCTACGATGAGTTCTTGACATAGTATCTCACGTTATTTGATTTAATTATTGTTGATTGTTATATATATATATATATATATATATATATATATAAGTTTTGTTTTATTAGTATTATTAATGTAATAAAATGTAAAAGCTTTTTATATATAACAAAATAATTTTATAAAGTTATTCTATAAATAGAATATATTATATTCTAGTATTTATAGTATTTTGCATAGAAAAATATTTTTATAAAATGAATACTTTTATAAAGTTATTCTAAAAATGAATATATTATATTTTATAATGCATAATATTGCATAATGTCTGCGCATAGTGTTTTGCATAGTAAAATCTTTTATATAAAATGTAATACTTTTTATAAAGTTATTTGTTTTATTAAATTATAAATAGAATATATTATATTTTATTTAAAAGATTTTGCTTTAAATCTGTAATCGTCCGATTAAAAGTAAATCAATCTGAACTGTTCATGAATTAGTTACTATATGGATTCCATTCTTCTATAAATAGAAGCTCATTCCTTCATTATTTCTTACTTAATTCAATTCTTTCGAAACTCTCTAGAGAGAAACTATAGTAGAGAAAGAAGAAAAGTATTATGCTACTTCACTACTTCTATATCCCGTTTCTTTTATAAGGTAAGGGTAATTATTATTTTTTCATATTCGTGAAGAGAACTTCATTATTCCATTCTTTATTATTCTCATTGGAATAACTTTTATATGCATGATCACCCTATACTTGGTGATTTTTATTGTTATTCCATTCGTTATTATTTCATTTGGAACATCCTGTCATGCGTTTTACGCTGAACCGGTTCCATCTTTATTATTCTATTGGAATATCCCATCTGCATGCTTTTTACGCCGGACTTGATTCCGTTATTTATTATTTCATTGGAATAACTCGTCATGCTGGGCACCGCATGCATGGTGATTTGCATTTTTATTCCATTCTTTATTATTTCGTTGGAATATCCCGCTTGCGTATATTACTCGACCTTGTGTTCGTTATTTATTATTACGTTGGAATAACTCTGTACATGCAAGTACCGCATGCATAGTGATTTCTTTTGTTATTCCATTCTTTATTATATTCAGTTGGTTAAAGTTTTGACTTCTATACTCCATGAAATTGGTGGAATATCCTTGATATTTGCGCTTCATCTAGTATCTTTTCGTGGAAATATTCTTCTGAGCATTCTTAAATTTTACTCTACAAAGAAGTATCATGTTGACAATTTGGACGTTATTAGTTCCTGAATAAATTAATTCTTGAACTTGTTTTATTGAATTCTTATATCATTGTCATCATCCTTATATTTATATTTTGTTGAAAGTCATCTGTGACTTATAGTGCATAGATGGACTTGGTATGATTATGACCAGGGATTATTCGGTATAATCATGACCGTAATGTTACAAATGATGTGGAAAAAGTCCTCATTGGCCCGTAGTGCATTGATGGACAGTTTTTGGTATGATTATGGCTATGGATTCTCTTCGGCCAAAGGAGCAAAGATGAATTATTTTATGGCATGATCAGGACCGTTGATGAAAATACAATTATCTTTGGCCCGTAGTGCATGGATAATTCGTGGTCGTGATACTAAATAATATCATTAGCCATAGTGCAGGGATGATGTGGATTATTTATTAAGCTGAGTCCCAGCGATAAAAGTGATTAAAAACCTTTTAAATCATAAAAGATAGTAGATTTTATTATCTACTTGACTCTTTTAATGGATTGCATGTTCCGCTGCAGTTAAACTTGATGTCTATTGTATTTTATTAGTTTAACACTGTTGAAGACTAATGATAATTTATTACGCATTATCTTAGTCATAATATTTCTTCTTCGGGCTTGTTGAGCTCACCCTTTCCTTCATTTTGTTCTCTTTAGGAAATGAGAATATATTTGGGACTAGTCTGGGAACCGGATTGATGATCCAGATGATAGCATTAGTAGTCCTCACTATTCGTTAAATAGTATGATAAGAATCGTAATGAGGACTCAATTGAGTCAGTGATATATTGTCTAGAAGGCAATATTTGTATTAAAACTCATAGCGTATGTTTTGTCGTATTTTACACGACTGTTGTATAATTAAGTTGTATTTGAATTGTGTACCATGTATTTGGCGACTCAAGATGGGTGATGTATACCTATTTTTGGGGGCGTCACAACCTACCTAAGTTTATTTGATATTTAATTGGTTGGTCAGAGTATAGGGATTATATGTGATATGTTAATTAACCCTTGTTTTGTGGCAGTATTTGAAAATGGCATCCGAGAATGTTGAAAACATCAATGGAGCACAGGAGACCGTTGAGTCTCCACAGATCAATAATCAGGATAATTTGCATCAGGAAGGCGACAATCCTAATGCAAACAACAACACTGACCAAATGATGAACGATAGAATGTTCCGAGGCTTCATGAAATTTATGCAACATCAGGCGAGAGCGGCTCCTGTCCAAAATGCGAGTGGAAACACTGGCAACTCTCAGACGGTCACTGCCAAACAGTTCAAGGTGTTGAGACCAACGGAGTTTTTTGGAGAGCCAAAACCATTTAAGGCGGAGTCATGGATAAAGCAGATCAACAAGATATTTGATGTCTTGGGAGGCTCCGAGGAGCAAAAAGTTCCTTTGCCACCTTCATGTCATGCAAGAGGGAGACATGGTGGGAATCTGTAAAGCGTACTCAACCTACCGCACTGAAGATGTCTTGGCAGAAGTTTCAAGAACTGTTCAACGACAAGTACTTTCCCAAAAGTATTCGTCACATGAAAGAGGTAGAGTTCATTAAACTGTAACAAAACAACATGACCGTGTCGCAGTACGAAGCCAAGTTTGCCCAGTTATCCCGGATTGTGTCCCATTTGGTTGATAATGAGGAGAGAATGACGCGAATTTTTCTAAGAGGTTTAAAACCCGAGATACGTCAATATCTTATCTCTCATAAACCGTATTTGTATTCAGATGTTTTGTTAATAGGGCTCAATTATTAGAGCACGATAATGAGTCAACCCAACCAAAAGAGAGCAGCCGGCAAAATGATAATACTAGTGATAACAGTCATCGAAGCGGTGACAATAAGCATGGAGGGAATCAACATGCCAGAAATTGTAACCACTTCAGTGGTAATCATGGCCAAAGCCATAAGAATGGACATTTCAAGAAGAGGAGATTCAACAATGATAGAAAGACGTCAGCACCTGCACCCGTGGTTAAGGAAGGAGAACGACCACCTATTATATGCTTCAAATGCGGAGGGGAAGGACACATCTGTCCAAACTGCGTGATGCCATCAAAAGCATGTTATAATTGTGGAAGAGAAGGTCACCTAGCCCAATTTTGTCGTTCACCGAAAACAAGTTCAGCTAGGATGGAGACACCAAAGGACGTCCCAGAAAATTCAAACCATGTAGTGCAAGGGAGAGCGTTTGTCGTGACTTCCCAGAAAGTAAGGAACCCGAACGAGGTCATCACGGGTAAGCTTATCATAAACTCTAGCGAAATATATACCTTATTTGATACCGGGTCTACCCATTCTTTTATTTTTCCTACTTGCGCTCAACGTTTAAATTTGACTCCGGAGAAATTAGACTTTGACTTATCTGTTGAAACTCCGTTGGGAGAAACCTTCATTACATCCACTGTTTATAAGTCTTGTTTGGTTCAAATCGGTACCCTCACATTACCTGTCGATCTTATTTCATTGAAAATACTTGCATTTGATGTAATTCTAGGGATTGATTGGTTAACTACTCGTCATGCAAAAATTGATTATTTTCGTAAGGTTGTTAGCTTTCATATTCCTAATCAACCTATTATGCGAATTCAAGAAACCAAACTATTAAAATCAATCACTATCATCTCAAGCCATAAAGCTATTCGTTTATTAAAAAACAGATGTCAAGCTTTCTTAGCTCATGTCACGGATCTAAACAAAAATAGGTCAGTTTTGAATGATATTTCTATTGTTAATGAATTTCCTGACGTATTTCCTAAAGAACTTCCTGGCCTACCCCAGAGCGTGAAATTGAATTTTGTATCGACCTTGAACCTGGTACAAAACCTATTTCTAAAGCCCCATATCGAATGGCTCTTATTGAACTTCAGGAGTTAAAGACCCAACTGCAGAAATTGTCAGACATTGGCTTTATTCGTCCTAGTACTTCTCCTTGGGGTGCTCCTGTTCTATTCGTGAAGAAGAAAGATGGGAGTATGCGACTTTGTATTGATTATCGGGAGTTGAATCATGTCACCATCAAAATAGGTACCCATTACCACGTATTGATGACCTGTTTGGACCAGTTGCAAGGCGCCAAATTCTTTTCAAAGATTGATCTTTGTTCCGGATATCACCAATTGAAGATTAGAACCGATGACATTCCAAAGACGGCTTTCAGAACTCGGAACGGGCATTTTGAATTCCTAGTCATGTCTTTTGGATTGACTAATGCTCTTCCTGCCTTCATGGATATGATGAACCGAGTATTCAAGGAATATTTGGATCACTTTGTGGTCGTCTTTATTGATGACATCCTTATTTATTCCAAAAGCCGTGAAGATCATGAAAGCAACACTTGAGGTCGACACTCCAAAAGCTCCGTGAATATAAGCTTTATGCCAAGTTGAAGAAATGCGAGTTCGGCTTGAGGAAGTAGCATTCTTGGGTACGTGGTATCAAGTCATGGAATATCTCATTGACCCGACAAAGATTGAAGCCATTCAAAGTCGGGAACAAATTAAATCAAATGATCAAGACGTAGCTTTTTGGCTTAATTTGGTTATTATTGGAGATTCAGTAGAAGGGTTTTCTCGAATCGCTACTCCCTTAACTCACCGACTCGAGAAAGATAAAAATTCGGTTGGAGTGAGGAATGTGAGAAGAGTTTTCAAGAACTCAAGAGAAGACTCATTTCAAAGACTGCTCGACAATACCATCCGCTCGGAGGATTTGTCATCTACAAGTGATGCTTCGTGCAAAGGGTTAGGATGTGTTTACATGCAACATGGGAAAATCATAGTTTATGCCTCTCGACAACTCAAAGAATATGAGAGGAATTATCCTACTCATGATCTAGAGTTGGTACCGTTGTCTTCGTGACTTAAAATTTGGAGGCATTACTTGTATGGGAGAAAGTGGAGATCTTTACGGATCATAAAAGCCTCAAATAATTCTTCACTCAATAGGAACTCAACATGCGATGATGACGTTGGCTTGAATCTGTTGTAAGATTATGATCATACCATCCAATATCATCCTAAAAAAAAAAGCGTGGTAATGACGACGCGCATTGAGTAGAAGATCATATCTTGGTATGCGAAAAGCGATATTGTCAATATAAAGGCCCATTTTGTATGACTTAAAAAGATGGAGATAGAGATAAAAACTCAGGACCCACGTCAGAAGACCCCAAATTATTAATAAATAAAATTTATTTTCCTCTATTTATTATTTTGAAATAGTAAGGGTTGATTTGATTAATGTGGATAGTTATGGGTAAAATACGCAAATATTTGAATAAGTAAGTGGTTATAAAATATTCATTAATGCTCTGGGAATATTCGTTTGGTCGTGGAATATTCCTACCGTTTAGGAGAATATTCGACGACGGCAGTAGCTTTTTTATACCCTATAACGGAAAGCGATTGGATGAAGAAAACGACAAATATAAGTTGTTTATAAATAACTGCGTAGTTGTTACCAATTAATATTGTTGGAATACCCGGTGGTTAAAATACACTAATATACGCGTTGTTAAACAAGAAGTAGCTGCAGATTGCACCAATTATTGATTCTTACGTAAGAAGGCACTACTCAATAATTGTTTAAAGAATTCTTTGCTCAAAGATTTTATTTTATTGATTCAATAATTCACGCATTGATATTTTATATTATCGTTGTTTCAATAAATTGTCATTACGTATTTTCCATTATCGAGCAATAATTCATGTTATCGAATAATATTATTAGATAACATTATTGGCAATGTCTAGAAAGTTCGCTCTAAGGAGAGGTTTGGTCACCTAATCAAGGCTACCAAGAAGTAAGAGAGATCCTTATTCGAAAGCCCCTCTTTCCGGGAACTACACGGTTGCCAAGATCTTGTGATTCTGTAATATTATTTGTGAATAATTAATTATTGATTTATATGATGAAGAAAATATTGATTTTATGTGGATATAGATGGAGAAAATTTTTAAAATGACAATTGTTGAAAATTAATATTTTATCTTTTTTCGATAAAATAATTCATTTAAATATATTATTTTAATAATATATTAAAGGTGATATTTTTATAATGAATGTGCGATATGTGAGTATATGAGGAGGAAGGGTATTTTGTGGAATTAAATTATTAACACATGTTTTGTGTGTGTCGGTGGACCCCATTTCTCGACCGAAATTTGATTATAGCTTTTAAAAAATAGCCCGCTTGTGGATTTTTGGCCAATTTTGTTTGGAATTTGGAAAACTTTCTTCTCGCAAAGTTGTAGAGAATTGAATTTTCTATAAAAATTTGCGAGATTCGAATTTTCTGATAAAAGAGCTAATTATTGTTAATTATTGAAGTACCAAGTTCAAATAATTGATTTTAGAAGTTTAAATTATTTTAAATTAGAAAAACATTTTTTCATTTTTGAAACTCATTTAACATGTGATTAGGGAGGCTGAATTCAGATTGTTAGTGTGTGTGAGAGAATTTGTAATATATATAATATTATTATATTAAATTTTCTACTTTGGTGTTCTAAGCATTTTCCTATAAATAGGTGCTTAGGTTAGAATTGAAAATCACACCGTAAATCAAGTTTTCTCTCTATATTATCGAGCATATTCTTGTGAGTATTTTGAGTATACTTTGAGTATTGCTATACTGATGCAAGTTCAAGTCATAACCTATATCCTGTTTCAAGTAGAAGTAAATTGCCTTTCGAGGTAAGTGGATGTTATTTTATTCGAAAATGATATTATTTCTTCAATATCATTATGCCGAAATATTGGTTGAAAATTTTTATCAAATTTGGAACTTTTTCATGTTCTGGGTTACTATTCATGAGTTACTATTCATGAGTTACTATTCACGCAGTACTATTCATTTACTACGACGCGTGATGATGTTTTTTGGGAAATTTCTATCTTTTGGTGGTGAAAGTTCTTATTCACGATATCAAGACTATTCACTTAATACTGGCACTATTCACCAAAAATGAAATTTCTTCTTTTTGTCCAAAATATCTATATTCGGATACTAGCTTTGATTGTATCCATGTTTTGATCATTCTTGAATTTTACTCCACTCGATTATTTATGAAGTATTTTTGAACTTGGATTGTTTAAAATACTAATCCTTAATTTTTTTTTATTTCACCGATTCGCTTTTCTTTAAAATATTTTTCATCATCCTCACCCTAAATGATGATATTATCGAATATCTTTGGCATTCAGTAGTGCAAAGATGAATGATTTCTTGATGAATATCTTTGGCCAGTAGTGCAAAAGATGAAGCAGTGTTGAGATGAACACGACCGATCGATTAATATCTTTGGCCCAGAAAGTGCAAAGATGAACAGTGTTTAGATGAACATGATTAATCGATGAATATCTTTGGCTCAGTAGTGCAAAGATGAATATTTGATTCCGTATATATATTGATTGATGTTATAGGATAAAATATCGACGATGGACTTTTAAATTCATATATGTAAGATAGTAGTTTGCATTCTCTACTTAACTCTTCTAATGAATTATTATTTCACTATAAGATTGATTTAAAACCGGTTGTCTATTGTATTCTATTAGATTTTTCCCGTTGAAGACTAACGATAATTTGTTGTATATTATCTTAGTCATAATATTCTTTTATCGGGCTAGTTGAGCTCACCCTTTTCCTTTTTGTTCCATTTTTCTTCTCGTGGAGGCGAGAATGTAAGCGAAAGTACTACTTAGTGGGGTATGGAATGAAGGTTAGAGAGAGAGTTGTTTAGTAGTCCTCACCATTTTTGTAAAATAATGTATAAATAATTATGATGAGGATTTATTTGGTATGTATATATTATCAGAAGACAATAATTGTATTTAAACTCAAAGTATATATGTTTGTCGTATTTTGCACGACAAATGTATTAATAAAGTTGTAGTTATTTTCGCATCACGATTTGGCGACTCTGAATGGGTTGGATGGAATGGACCTATTTTGGGGCGCCACAGGTTGGTATCGTAGCTTAGGATATGATCTCCGCGGAGATCGGGAATAGAACTAGAGAGGGAGAGACGAGTAAATCCTTCGCTAGTGTGTCCTACCTAAGCTTATTTGTTAGTTGGTTAGTATATAGGGATATTATGTGATATATTAATTTCCTTAATTAACCCTTGTTTTATGATGAAGATTTGAGAATGTCGATTGAGAAATATTAACAAGGAGTAAATGAGATCGTGGAGATGCTCAGATTTACCAACGAGGAGAACGTGCAACAGTGACAATGTACCTCCCGTGAACAACACCACCATCGAAAGAGATGATGAACGAGGAGATGTTTAGAAGCTTTTTTGCATTCATGCAAAATCGCACGAGGAGACTCGTGTTCAAAATACAGGAGGAAATGATAGCAATTCACGGGTGGTCACATGCAAGCAGTTCAAAGAGTTGGGACCACTGCACTCGGGGAAAGCCGGATCCGATTAAGCGCGAGACGTGGTCAAACAAATTACCAAGATATTCGATGTCTTGGGATGCACGGAGAACAGAAGGTTCCATTCGCCACCTTTTTATGTTCCGTGATGAGGCAGACATGGTGGGAATCAGTGAAGCTTACCCATCCAACCGCACTCAAAGATGTCATGGGAGACATTTCGTAAAGCAGTTCAATGACAAGTACTTCCTCGAAAGTATTCATCATATGAAGGAAGTGGAGTTTATTAGATCGGAGCGTAATAACACGATTTGTGTCCAAAGACGAGGCGTAAGTTCGCGGAGTTATCCGTGTTTGCACCTCATTTGGTGGAGAATGAGGAATATGACGCGGATGTTTCGAGAGGTTTGAAAACCCAGATACGCCAAGATCTCATTTCTCATAAATTTTCTCTACTCAGATGTTGTCAATGTGGCTCAGTTGTTAGAGCGAGATAACGAAAACGCTCAACCGAGGGACCATAACCGTGGATCATATCAAGATAGCGCCATCGTAATAACGATAACCAAACGGAGAAAGAAGAATACGGACAAAGGCAAAGAACCACTCGGTGGTAATCGTGGCCATGAAAATAGAAGAAGCGAGTCGGAAGGAGATTTTAAAAGAGGAGATTCAATAACGACCATGTGAAGACGCCAACACCAAAGATCAATCGGTTCCAAGGGAGGAGAAAGACCACCGGTCACGTATGTTACAAATGCGGAAAGAGAGATATATCACCCCAAACCGCCCACAACAGCTTTAAGGTATGCTATAATTGTGGAAAAGAAGGACATATCGCCGAGATCAGATGCAGATCGAAACCGATCCAATGGAATGGTGACTCAAAATGATGTCCCGTAAAAGTCAAAGTCAACGGTTCCTCGGAAGAGCGTTTGTCGTGGATCGGTTAAAAAAATGCGAGAACCCGAACGGTTAGCACGGGTTAGTTAATTATAAATTCTTGCGAAGTTTATACCTTACTAGATACCTGGTTCTACCCATTCTTTATCTCTCTGCTTGCGCCAACGCTTGAACTCGACTATGGAGAAATTAGCCTTTGACCTATTTATGGAGAATCCGTTAGAGAAACTTTCATTACATCCGTTGTTTTGAAATCTTGCTTGATTCAGTGGCACTATCACATTACCGTTAACCTTATTTCTATAAAGATATTTGTTTTGATGTGATTTTAAGGTTAACTACTCATCACGCCGAAATTGATTACTTTCGTAAGGTTGTTAGTTTTCATATTCCTAAGCAACTCGTTATTCAATTCAAGCAATCAAACCATTGTAGTCAAACATTTTCATATCAAGCCATGAAGTCATTCGCTTATTACGGATGTCAAGTTTTCTTAGTCCATGTTATGGATTTGAATAAAGACACGCCGATTTGAATAATATTCCGTTGTTATTGATTTTCCCCGACGTATTTTTCGAAGAATTTCTTGGCTTACTCCCAAAGCCGATATTAAATTTTGTATCGATTTTGAACACGTGACAAAACTCATTTCTAAAATCTCATATCGAATGGCTCCTATTGAACTTCGTGGAGTTAAAAATTCAACTATAGAATTAGGTACCGAGCCTTTATCCGGTGACTTCCTTTGTGGAATGCATCGAAGCGGACTCTCCGTAGGGGACACCATATTCGCATGCGATAGTAAACCGATAGGTGTCATTGTAACGCATATCCAAGGTTGGGATATGAGTCACGATTGAGAACAACCTAAGTCAGAATCGAAATACGTAGCTTTCAGGCTTAGTTGGTTATTATCTGAGATTCGTTGAAGGATATTCTCGAATCGCTATTCCATTAACGCAAATTGACTCGTAGAGATACAAAATTCGAATGGAGCAAGGAATGTGGGAAGAGCTTCAAGAACTCAAGAGGAGACTCATTTCAAAGACATGTTCGACCATGCCATCCTCGAAAAGTTTAACGTGGTAGTTGACGTGTTGAGTAGAAGATCGATACAAGTACGAAAGTACGATATTGTCAAAGACTCATTTCAGATAATTTATAAATAATAGAGATGGAGATGAAAACTCTAGGTACCCACGTGATGATATACGAGTATAATCGACTTTAATCGATAAAGTTAAAGTTATTCAAGCTACACACCCGGAGTCGATGAATTTGAAGAAGGAGGGCAAGAAGTTGTTATTTCAAAAGCAAGAATCGGTGAGGTGAGGAAAGCTCAAACCTTCGATTTATTAATCCATTTGAAATTCTCGATCGAATAGGAACTCGTGGCCTATAGACTCGCTTTTACCGCCAAGTATGACGCGTGTTCATAACGCTTTTCACGATCGATGTTACGTAAATATGTGGACGACCCAACCACGCTATTGAAGTTAGAACCGAACGAGATAGCCAAGACTTAACGTACGAGAAGGAACCTGTCAAGATCTTAGATAGGAAAGAACATGTCCTATGTACCGAGGTTATACCACTAGTTAAAGTTTTGTGGAGAAACCATGCTATTGAGGAAATGACCTGGGAGTTGGAAATGGAAATGAAAGCGAGGTATTCTCATCTTTTCAAAACACCAGATACGTACGTCAATTTCGAGGACGAAATTTCATAAGGAGGGGAGGTTGTAAGACCCCAAATTATTAATAAATGAAATTTATTTTCCTCTATTTATTATTTTGAAATAATAGGTTGATTTGATTAATGTGGATAATTATGGGTAAAATACGCAAATATTTCGAATAAGTAAGTGGTTATAAAATATTCATTATTGTCGGAGAATATTCGTTTGGTCGTGGAATATTCGCATCTTTTGAGAATATTCGTGACGATTTGCCAGCCTTTTGTGGGCCCCATAATGGAAAGCGATTGGATGAAGAAAACGACAAATATAAGTTGTTTATAAATAACGGCAGTAGTTGTTACCAAGTAATATCTTGTTGGAATATCTTATGGTTAAAACACACTAATACGCGTTGTTGAATAAAGAAGACATTGCAGATTGCATCAATTATTGATTCTTACGTAAGAAGGCACTACTCAATAATTGTTACAAGAATTATCGCTTAGTATTTTATTTTATTAATTCAATAATTGCTTTGATTGATATTTTATATTATCGTTGTTTCAATAAATTGTCATTACACAAGATTTTCCATTATCGAAGCAATAATTCATATTATCCGGATAATATTATTGGATAACATTATTGGCAATGTCTAGAAAGTTCGCCTAAGGAGAGGTTTGGTCACCTAATCGCACGCCAAGAAGGAGAGATCCTTATTGGAAAGCCCCTCTTTCACGGAACTACCGTCAATCAAGATCTTGTGATTCTCGTAATATTATTTGTGAATAATTAATTATTGATTTATATGATGAGGAAAATATTAATTTTATGTGGATATAGATGGAGAAAATTTTTAAAATGACAATTGTTGAAAATTAATATTTTATCTTTTTCTGATAAATAATTTATTTAAATATATTATTTTAATAATATATTAACGGTGATATTTTTATAATGAATGTGCGATATGTGAGTATATGAGGAGGAAGGTATTTTGTGGAATTAAATTATTAACACATGTTTTGTGTGTGTTGGTGACCTATTTATTTCGATGAAATTTGATTATAGCTTTGTAAAATCGCTTCGTTTGTGGATTTTTGGCCAATTTCATTTGGAATTTAGAAAAGCTTTCTTCTACAAAGTTGTAGAGAATTGAATTTCCTATAAAAATACGTGAGATTCGAATTTTCTGATAAAAGAGCTAATTATTGTGAATTATTGAAGTTCCGAAGCTCCGAAATAATTGATTTTTGGAAGTTTAAATTATTTTAAATTAGAAAAACGTTTTTTTCATTTTTGAAACTCATTTAACATATGATTAGGAGGCTGAATTCAGATTGTTAGTGTGTGTAGAGAATTTGTAATATATATAATATTATTATATTAAATTTTCTACTTTGGTGTTCTAAGCATTTTCCTATAAATAGGGTGCTTAGGTTAGAATTGAAAATCACACCGTAAATCAAGTTTTCTCTCTATATTATCGAGCATATTCTTGTGAGTATTTTGAGTATACTTTGAGTATTGCTATACGGTGCAAGTTCAAGTCATAACCTATATCCCTGTTTCAAGTAGAAGTACTGCCTTTTCGAGGTAAGGATGTTATTTTATTCGAAAATGATATTATTTCTTCAATATCATTACGCCGAAATATTGGTTGAAAATTTTTATCAAATTTGGAACTTTTTCATGTCGGAGTTACTATTCATGAGTTACTATTCATGAGTTACTATTCACGAGTACTATTCACGTAAGCGTGATGATGTTTTTTGGGAAATTTCTATCTTTTGTGTGTCTGAGTTACTATTCACGATACTAAAGACTATTCTAAAAATGAAATTTCTTCTTTTTGTCCAAAATATCTATCTTCGGATACTAGCTTTGATTGTATCCATGTTTTGATCATTCTTGAATTTTACTCCACTCTAATTACTTATGAAGTATTTTTGAACTTGGATTGTTTAAAATACTTAATCCTTAATATTTGTTCTTTTGTTTCACTGGATTCGTTTCCTTTAAAATATTTTTCATCATCCTCAGTCTTAAATGATGATATTATTGAATATCTTTGGCCTGTAGTGCAAAGATGAATGATTTCTTGATGAATATCTTTGGTCGTAGTGCAAAGATGAACAGGTGTTGAGATGAACATGACCGACTGATTAATATCTTTGGCCCGTAGTGCAAAGATGAACAGGTGTTTAGATGAACATGACCAACTGATGAATATCTTTGGCCTATAGTGCAAAGATGAATATTTGATTCCAGATATATATTGATTGATGTTACAGGGATAAAATATCGACGATGGACTTTTAAATTCATATATAGAAGATAGTAGTTTGCATTCTCTACTTAACTCTTCTAATGAATTATTATTTCCGCTGCGAAGATTGATTTAAAACTGGTTGTCTATTGTATTCTATTAGATTTTTCCCTGTTGAAGACTAAAGATAATTTGTTGTATATTATCTTAGTCATAATATTCTTTACTGGGCTAGTTGAGCTCACCCTTTTCCTTTTTGTTTCATTTTTTTTCTCAGGAGGCGAGAATGTAGCGAAAGTACTACTGGGGTATGGAATGAAGGTTCTAGAGAGAGTTGTTTAGTAGTCCTCACCATTTTTATAAAATAATGTATAAATAATTGTGATGAGGATTTATTTGGTATGTATATTGTGCAGAAGACAATAATTGTATTTAAACTCACAAGATATATATGTTGTCGTATTTTGCACGACAAATGTATTAATAAAGTTATAGTTATTTCGCATCATGTATTTGGCGCATTCGTAATGGGTTGGATGGAATGGACCTATTTTGGGGGCGTCACACACGTGATGATGGCGAATATACGAGTAGAACTGACTTTAATCGATAAAGTTAAAGTCGCTTTCAAGCTATGTACTGAAAGTCGATGCATATGAGGAAGAAAGTACAAGAAGGTATTATGCCGGAAGCAAGAATCGATGAAGAAGGAATACTTCGAGTCAACTCCTGACTACGTGTTCCTAACGACCTTGATTTAAAGTATAAAATCATGATGGAGGCGTACAACACACCGTTTGCAATCCATCCTGGGAGTACCAAAATGTATCATGATCTTCGACATACATTTTGGTGGGGTAATATGAAGAGGGAGATAGCGCTTTTTATCTCAAGGTGTTTAACCTGTCAACGAGTCAAGGCGGAACATCAAGTACCAAAAGGTCTATTGCAACCACTTGAAATTCCAGAATGGAAGTGGGAGCACATTACCATGGATTTTGTTATTGGTCTTCCCAAGGTTTCTCAAGACATAGATGCAATTTAGGTCATTGTTGATAGATTGACCAAGTCTGCTCATTTCTTACCTATACGAGAAACTTATACACTTGAACGTCTTGCTCGTATGTACATAAACGAGGTTGTAAGATTGCATGATATGCCAGTATCCATAGTTTTTGATCGAGACCCAAGATTCATTTCATGATTTTTGGTTAGTTTGCAAAAAGCTATGGGCACGGATTTCTGATTTATTTAGTTCGGCGATCATCCTCGATCGGACGGATAATCGAGAGGACTATTCAAACTCTTGAAGATTTATTAGAGACTCTGTGTCCTTGACTTCAAGGGAAGTTTGGACAAGTTCTTACCATTGGTGGAGTTTTCCTACAACAACAGTTATCAAGCAAGTATTGGCATGGCTCCATTCGAAGATTTGTATGGAAGAAAGTGTTGTTCTCCAGTATGCTGGGATGAGGTGGGTGAAGCAACGTTGTTGGGACCAGAGTTAGTACGTATGACTATGAAAAAGATACAAACGATCCAACAACGTATAAAAACCTCCCAAGATCGACAAAAGAATTATGTTGATCTTCATCGAAAGGACATGGAATTCAATATTGGAGATCATGTGTTGTTACGTGTTGCTCCATGGAAAGGAGTTACGAGATTTGGAAAGAGAGGAAAGCTCAATCCTCGATTTATTGGCCCATTTTTAATCCTCGATTGAGTAGGGACTGTAGCCTATAGACTCGCTTTACCGCCAAGTATGTCTCGTGTTCATAACATTTATCATATATCCATGTTACGTAAATATGTGAAAGACCCGAACCACATTATTGAGTTAGAACCGGACGAAATAGCGGAAGATTTAACGTATGAAGAGGTTCTTGTTCAAATCTTGGATAAGAAGGAACATATTCTACGCTCCAAGGTTATACCTCAAGTCAAAGTTTTATGGAGGAACCACGATGTTGAGGAAATGACCTGGGAGTTAGAATCTGAAATGAAATCAAGGTATCCTTACCCCTTCGACATACCAGGTACGTAACCTAATTTCGAGGGTGAAATTTCATAAGAAGGGGAGATTGTAAGACACTAACTTTTATGAATAAAGATGAATTTTCTATAATTATCATTTTTAAATATTATGGAATGAATTTGATATAATGTTATAGTTGTGGGTAATATTTAGAAATTTTTCAAAGTACGCAAGTTGTTTATAATATTCGATTGGTCGGGTAATATTCGTACGACGGTACAATTATTGGTGGACCCCACAACATAATTATTGTCGGATTGAGAAAAAGACAAAAATATTTTTATAAAAATAACGGCGGAAGTTTTACCGATTAACTCGTTGCAAAAACAATCTTATTAAAAGTATGTGAATACGCGCGTGATCGCATCAGAAAGACACGATATTGATTATTGATGCTTACGTGAGAAGTCACTCAATTTTGTTCAATTATTGCTTCAAAGAATTGTTCAGACATAGTATCTCACGTTAATTGATTCAATTATTATTGATATTTTATAATTGAGATGACGGGTTATTAATATTATTATTTGCATTATTAACAATGTCTAAGTTCGCTTAACGAGAGGTTTGGTCACCTAATCATGAGCCAATAGTAGAGAAATCCTTATTAGAAAGCCCTCTTTCCGGGAATGACTCGGTCGATTAATAGTGTGAATAATAATAATAATAATGAAGTTTTGTTTTATTAGTATTATTAATGTAATAAAATGTAAAAACTTTTTATATAAAATAGAATACTTTTATAAAGTTATTTGTTTTATTAGGCTAATAGTAAAATCTTTTTATATAAAAATGTAATACTTTTATAAAGTTATTCGTTTTATTAGACAATAATTAGAATATATTATATTTTATTATGTATAGTGTTTGTATAAGTTACTGCATAGTATTTTTATAGTAAAATCTTTTTAAAAGTTATTCGCTTTATTAGATTATAAATGTAATATATTATATTTTATTGTAAACCAACTGACCCGTCTGCTTAAAATAAATCGATATGGACCATTCATGGATTGGTTATTATTCATCCATTCTTCTATAAATAAGCTCATTCCTTCATTATTTCTTACTTAATTCAATTAAACTCTAGAGAGAAACCGTAGAGAGAATTATTCTTCTATCTTGAGTGTATTTCTTTAGCGTTTGAGAAAGCTTTGAGTGTAGTGCAAGTTTCTTCAAGTATATCCCCGTCCTACCGTCGGAGTACTCTTCTTTATAAGGTAAGAGGTATTATTTTTTTTTCATATTCATGAAGAGAACTTCTATTATTCCATTCTTTATTATTCTGTTGGAATAACCTGTATACGCGGTCTACCCTATACATAGTGAAATTCTTCTGTTATTCCATTATTTATTATTTTGTTGTAATAACATGTCTATGCGAAGTACCGCATACATGGTAAAATTTTGTTATTATTTCATTCTTTATTATTCTGTTGGAATATCCTGTCTGTGTGTTTTACACCGGACCTGGTTCTGTCTTTATTATTCTGTTGGAATATCCTGTCTGTGCATTTTACGCCGGACCTGGTTCCGTTATTTATTATTCTGTTGGAATAACTCGTCTACATCAAGCAACCGCATGCATGGTGATTTCGTTGTTATTCCATTCTTTATTATTCATTGGAATATCCCGCTTGCTTATTACGCTCGACCGGTTCCGTTATTTATTATTCTCGTTGAATAACCTCGGCCCATGCGGCACCGTATGCATGGTGATTTCTTTTGTTATTCCATTCTTTATTATACCCAGTTGGTTAAAGTTTTGACTTTTATACTCCATGAAATTAGTGGAATATCCTTGATATTTGCGCTTCATCCAGTATCTTTTCATGGAAATATTCTTCTGAGCATTCTTGAATTTTACTCTACAAAGAAGTATCATGTTGATAATTTGGACGTTATTAGTTCCTAAATAAATTAATTCTTGAACTTGTTTTATTGAATTCTTATATCATTGTCATCATCCTCACAGTTTTTGGTATAATTATGGCTATGGATTCTCTTCGACCAAGGGAGCAAAGATGAATTATTTTATGGCATGATCAGGACCGTTGATGAAAACACAATTATCTTTGGCCCGTAGTGCATGGATAATTCGTGGTCGTGATACTAAATAATATCATCGTCATCTTCGCAGGATGATGTGGATTATTTATTGTCGAGTCCCAAATGATAAAAGTGATGAAAACCTTTAAATCATAAAAGATAGTAGATTTTATTCTCCACTGACTCTTTTAATGGATCAGATGTTCTCGTCTGCGCAGTTAAACTTGATGTCTATTGTATTTTATCGGTTTAACATTATTGAAGACTAATGATAATTTATTCTGCATTATCTTAGTCATAATATTTCTTATTGGGCTAGTTAAGCTCACCCTTTCTTTCACTGTTCTCTTCAGGAAATGAGAACGTAGCCGGGAATAGTCGGGGATCTGAGTGATGGTCCAGATGATAGTATTAGTAGTCCTCACTATTCTGTTAAATAATGTGTTAATAAATGTAATGAGGACTTACTCTGAGAGTGGATATTGTCTAGAAGACAATGTTTGTATTAAAACTCACAGCACTCTTGTTGTATATTTAAGATTGTATTTGTATTCTGTACCATGTATTTGGCGACTCAGAATATGTGATGTATACCTATTTTGGGGGCATCACATAATATATCAAATAGAACTATATTCACCCAAAGTTATTTTATTCCTTTTTCATTTTCAATTAATATAGCATTTCACAAACTACTATTTCTTAATTTCTCATGGCCTGCAGTATAAAGAGGTTCTAGGAAAAGGGGCTTTCAAAAACGAGTATCCTCGACACAACAATTTATCACTAAGACTCTACGCCAGTAAGTTTGTATAGCCATCATATTATAGGCATTGATTAATTTTATATATTGCTTAGATATTGAAAAAAACATAAGCATGTTGATTTAAGAGCATTTAAGAAATACAAAGGGGATGTTTTGGTCAAAATCATGAAAACCATGAATACAAAGTATATGGCAATTATTTGATATAGATTGTTTATAATGGAAGGCTTGGGGACTGTTAGTATAATTTAGTACTTAATCATGCCTAAAGTACTTTGTATGAACTGTTAGTATAATTTAGTACTTAATCATGCCTAAAGTACCTTTTATTATCATGATTTTAAAGCTATTTGAATGCCTAAATATTTTTTTTGCCTATATATGGACTGTTTATGAAATTATAGTCAAATCTATGCCTATATGAGAACTATACTTATGCAAGATCGTCTATGGGTAATAGTTAGGCTTTTCTTCACATTACTTATACTTATGCAAGATCGTCTATGTGGACTCTTGATTTATGTCTTGGGTGCCTAGAAATGACCTTATATACATGCCGTCGTGCATGTGGCTAATCCATATTACAGGGGAGACTCTGGCGAAATTTTTTTATTGGTCGGGTAGTTGCGAACATTTATACTATTAACGAGCCTATTGGTGATCCACTAGAGCCTATTAAGGGGATGTTAGAGCTGATGGGTTAGGCTTGGGGCCGCGAGACCACACGAGGCCATGCCAAGCTTAGCCAAGCCTCACGGGGCCAAGCCAAGCTTGGTTGTTAGGGGGCTATTAAGCCTAAATAGGCAATGCTAGGGAATTGTTACTGCAACAAAGAAGGTAACTAAACACACTTGGTCAATAAAGAGACTGTTTTGGCTATAACAGAAAAGCAAGGGTATTTAACACTTATGTATACAAGAATAAAGCTACAAAATGTTATAGAAGCTATAAATTGCTCAACCAAGTTGTGACGATCCCAAAAGTTGCTTAACACACTAGTTGATATGAATGAATCTCCAAGATACTCAAAAGTTGTATAAATGAGTTAGAAAACTCTGATATAAAGCTAGAATGAATGAAATACCTTACGTATTCACTTACGATAAATAATAAAACATATTTAAAACAAATTAAAATAAAATAACATGATATAATATAACTATTAAACTAAGTAGCATTTACTTAGTTTCTCATACTAAATTTAATAACATTTAAAGTTTCTCATACTGCTTTAATTTGTATTCATTCGTTAACATCAAGTATGCTTAAATGTTAATCATATGCTTACAAGTATACTCAAGTCATATGGTTACAAGTATATATGCTCACAAGTCATATGCTTACAAGTATGCTTAAATGTTAATCATATGCTTACAAGTATGCTCAAGTCATATGGTTACAAGTATGCTTAAGTCATATGCTTAGAAGTATGCTTAAATGTTAATCATATGCATGATTACAAGTATGATCAAGTCATATGGTTACAAGTATGCTCAAGTCATATGTTAACATTTATAATGTTATCTGTAGTAGGTACCGTGGAATCATGGACCTCTATTCAGACCGTAGTTGGATGGCACGACGAAAGTCAAGTGCCCAGATTGGTGCTACAGCTAAATTTAGAGCTGGTTGCCAAGTGTTTTTGGAGTATTCGTATAGTCACCCGAAATGTATGAATGGTTAGTCGCCGATACGATATCCATGTTTGAAGTGTAATAATGTAAATTATATGGACAGAGACATGGTAAACTATCATTTACTTGTTTCTGGGTTCATGAGAAATTACAAAGAATCTTTGGTGGGCAATCAAGGAGAGAAGATATGGTGGCATCACACAAGTACACAATTCGGCAAGAGTACTCATCGTATGAATGAAATGGTTCATGATATTGCAGGGCGATTTTGATGGGAGCAAGCAAGAGAGCAACCTATGAATTTCGATGCCAAAGACTTCTTTAAGTTGTTAGACGAGGGTATGAAGAAGTTATCATTGTGGCATGGTTGCACCAAACACACTACATTGTCTGCAGTGGCGACATTACTTAACATCAAGGCTGATCACAACATGAACCATGAGTTTTTTGAGTCGCTCTTGAAGGCCATTAAGAGTATGTTGCCTGATGGTGAAAAATTACCTGGTAACTATTACTTTTGTAAGAAAATGGTGAAGAAGTTGGGTCTTGGATACCAAAAGATCGATGCATGTCCCAACGATTGCATGTTGTTTTATAAGGAAAATGAGCAGATGACAAGGTGCACGTTTTGCAGTCATAATCGATTTAGGCCTAATAAAGAGGGTGTGACTACAAAAAAATCAAGTATACTGTTTAAGATTCTAAGGTATTTTCCAATAACACATCGGCTAAAAAGATTATACATGTCTTCAAGAACAACTGAACAAATGAGTTGGCATGCGAAATCTACAGCTAAAGATGGAGAACTAAATCATCCCGCAGATGGGCAGGCTTGGAAAGATTTCAACTTAGCACATCCTGGATTTGCATTGGAACTTAGAAATGTGAGGCTTGGATTGTCCACCGATGGTTTCAATCCGTTTGGCCACTCAGTTGTTCCGTACTTATGTTAGCCTGAAATTGTTACTCCGTACAACTTGCCTCCTTGAATGTGTATGAAACAAGCCCATACTTGTTTCTTTTTTTCACTCGTGGTTCCCCGGGTCCTAAGAGTCCCGGAAAGAAATTAGATGTTTACTTGAGACCTCTTATAGATGAGTTGAAGGTATTGTGGGAGGATGGAGTACAGACTTGGGATGTTGCAACGAAAACAAATTTCAACCTTAGGGCAACAGTTATGTGGACTATAAGTGACTTCCTAACTTATGGTATGTTAGCTGGATGGAGTACACACAGGAAGTTGGATTGTCCGTATTGTATGGAACATACAAAGTCGTTTAATCTATCAAAAGGTCGAAAGCCTTGTTGGTTTGACTGTCATCGTTGATTCTTGCCGGTAGATCACCCGTTTCGAAGAAATAGAGAACACTTCAGGAAAGGGAAAGTAGACAATGATATGTCTGCACCGCGATTGTCGGGAGCGGAGATGCGAGATCATGTGATGAGATTGCCGGTTATCCCATTTGGTAAGGTTTATGCCACAAACATAATCAATGGGTTTGGCGAATCTCATAACTGGGTTCGGAGAAGCATCTTTTGGGAACTGCCTTATTGGTCTATAAATTTGATTCGTCATAATCTAGATGTGATGCATATTGAGAAGAATGTGTTTGACAATGTGTTTAACATTGTGATGAATGTTACGGGGAAGACAAAAGACAATGATAAAGCACGTTTGGACATAAAAGATATTTGTAAGCGTCCTGGATTAGAACTTTATGAATCTCCTAATGGTAAGATTGTCAAACCGCATGCAAGGTACACATTGTCCAAAAAGCAAGTTGAAGATGTGTGCACATGGGTTAAGTCTCTAAAACTACCAGATGGATATGCGTCAAACATTGCAAGGTGTGTTACGGGTGGGAAATTGCAAGGGATGAAGAGTCATGACTATCATGTGTTCATGGAGAGACTCATGCCTATAGCATTTCGGGATCTGCTTTATAAACCAATATAGGATGCTTTGATGGATCTTAGTCGTTTCTTCAAAGACTTATGTTCAAAATCATTAAATGAGAAGGACATGTCTGTACTTGAGAAGAACATCATAGAGATCACGTGTAAATAAGAAAAAATATTCCCACCTGGTTTTTTTGACTTCATGGAGCATTTGCAAATCCATCTTCCCTATGAAGCTCGTATTGGGGGTCCAGTTCAATATAGATGGATGTACCCTTTCGAGAGGGTGATGGAAAACCTTAAGAGGAAGGTGAAAAATAGAGCTTATGTCGAGGGGTCGATATGTGAGACATACAGTTTCGATGAGATATCTACGTTTGTTTTAGAATATTTTCCGGACGAAGTCTTGACAAAGGCCAATCGAGTATCGAGACATGATGATGGGGGAAATGTTGAACTAAATGGTCGGCTCTGTGTATTTGGTATATCAATGCCGCTTATGGAAAAGTGGAAGCGATATTCCTCCTCTCGAGCAAGAATTATATGCTACATACTTACATTCTTCTCAATTCATGAGGAGATTGATTTAATTTGTGAGGTACACATGTAAACTTGATAATTTATCTTTTAATTGAAAATTTATTCCAATATATTAATGTTTATAACATGGTATAGATTGTATGATGACGAGTTAAAAGTGAAGCCTCCCGGCATAACTGATAAAGATATTCAAATCAATCGGGATAAAAAAATTGCACTTTGGCTAAAAGACAAAGTAAGTTCAATTTTTAAGCACGTAATATATATATATATATATATATATATATATATATATATATACTCCATGTTAACTATGACTTCATTTAATAAGATGGAGTTTTTGTAGGCTTTGACTGATGGATCAACGATTCTGGCTAATGTACAAGTCCTAGCTATGGGACCGCATAGGACCAAGTCACCGTATGATGGTTATAAAATAAAAGGTTGTGAATTTCACACAAAGGCATATGGGCGCGGTAAAAGAACAACGAACTCTGTAGTGTGTGTCCAAGGAGATTGTTACAATGAGCTTGGTCGTGCCTTTTAGTTGATGGGGAGATTTACCAAGAGCAGATGCTTTATAGTCAAACTATAATAAATGTGGAGGACGACAATGAAGTAATCCAGTTAGATGGTAGAGATGAATCACATGAATTAGATCCTGAGTCAATACTTGTGTCAGATGACATTGATCATTGAGGAGGCGAGTTATTCGATCGAATCGACATTGAATCAAGCGGATGATGGTTATGAATCAAGCAACACGTATATAAGATGATTACGAATCGAGACATTGACACTTGAACAAATGAAATGTATGTTTAGCATTACATATTTTTTATGTCATTGTCATGTTTATGTACTAAACTATTTAAATGCAATTTTTGTTTATTGTAGTTTTATATTCATATATATACATGTTTATATCACTATCATGTTTATTGTCATAAATACATGTAATCAAATATGACTCATAATAACATCTTGAAATTTGTAATATACAGATGGCTTCAAGCGGTATGAAAAAGCGCCATTGGGTAGGGGACCTAATCATGTACCCAAGGCCCCTACTAATCCGGATGATCGGATTCTTATTCAGATTCGCCCTCCTCCGAATAGCACGTACGTCTCACATATATCATTTATATATAAGCATTTAAGATTCCATTTATTGTATATTGGTAATGTTTTGATTGATATTATATTGGTAATGTATATGGGTCTCAATTTTTTCTGACTTTAATTTGCATTCAATCGTTATTGTTTTGGTCTTATGTATTGAAAATTTGTATATTTCTCTTGGTTTGTGTCTTGGGTGCCTAGAAATGTCCATATATGCATGCCGTCGTGCATGTGGCTAGTCTATATTATAGGGGAGACTCTGGCGATTTTTTTTAAGTATTATAAGTATAAGTTTGAAAAATGTTCATAAGTATTATAACTTAGATGTAAATTGCTTTAATATATCTACTTATCATTGATGTAAATTGTTGTATATTATAGTGATTTTTCATATAATAAGATCATTAAATGCATATCACAGCTGTGTTTACAGAGTTGGCCTACACCTGTGATTACGTGGGCGAGCACACCTATCGCCCACAAGGACTTTGTTTTGAAATTTGAATTTCAAGTATGTTTTTTAATTATTATGAGATAATTATATAATATTCTAATTAAGGATAATTGTTTAGTAATGTTATTATTATTTTTTTATTTGCAGAAAAGGTATAAATGGGAGGGCCTTGCAGCTTCAAAGTGATTCAAACATTATTTCGCGTAAGTCGCTGGTCCGCACCAAGGATAACTTGAATAAATAATGACAAATAGCCATTTACAATGCCGAGATCGATCATCCAGGCCAGGGAGAGGATTATATGCACGAGCATAGCCCGGTGGTGCACCCAAATCAGATGTATGAGAGATGTGCCCAATGGAGAGTCGAGAGTTGGGTGAAAAGACGAAAAATCGCCGCCACCAATGAGCCTCGTGTATCCGATGGGAAAAAGGCTAAAGGAACATACAAGGGCGGTAGTATTTCACGATTCTGATATCACCGCTGTGGTAACGATTTACAAGTTTTAATATGTTTACAATCATGAATTGTAGAAAATATATCTCATTTTACTTAGTAATATTGTGCTATTTTTTGTATAGAGTCTCGGGCCTCAAGGTCACCCTATCCATCATTTGGATGTGTACGTACACCCGTGATGGTTCCGCACTCGATGCTATCCGGAGAAGCGGTAATAAGTTTTAATAACTCGATCTTGTTTATCAATGCTTACATATTTTATTTTTAATTATTTAATTGTTAAAATGATGACAGTATACTTATAAGCGTTTATTGAATGAGCGCTATCCTGAAGGCACTCCACGTCCGCCTATTGATCAAGAGTTGTGGGAGAGGCATCTGTTGTAAAGAAGAACTACATTAAAGGTCAAGGACAACGACGACACACCCATCCTTGATGGCTTAAAAGACTCTGCTTATTCAAATCTTCACAGTTTATCGAGTCATCCAAATTGCTCATACTCCGACCGATCGTGTGAGAGCTATATGTCGAGATCGAAATCTTACAAGATTTGGCGGGCACTGGGGCTCTTGATCCCGAGGAGTTAGTCAAGCGAAGAATGACAAAGCAAATGTGACGAAGACGGGGATGAAGACGAGGTATAAAATCAATTTGTTGTATATATTGTCGTAATATATATCAGTATCAACATAGTTACTATATTTGTAACTTGTTTTATTATTTTTTTAATTACAGGGTGATCAAGGAGGCGATCGATGATGTTTGACGTACCTGCTTTAGATCATTTTTGTAGTTATAGTATAAGCTTGTACTTGTATATTGATTATTTGGATGTCTGTATGTTACTTAAACAAGTTTTGATTTATTTAAATTTATTTAAATCATATTGGTGTTAATTTAAAGGTTTATATAGTTTATATACTAGTTTTGGTACGTCGGTGGATGTTTATAGTGTTGTATATGCTGTTTATCTTGTTGTGTATGTGTGTTGGGATAAAGCAGGTACAAAATAGGTACAGGTTTTTGGAAATTCTGCAAAACACCAATAATCTGGGTTTTAATTTTTTTATCGTCGATCGCGACGCATCACCGATAAGTAGTCATCGGTACGTGGACCACGCCGACTTTGGTCCCGACCATGTCGATTTCAAATTTTAATGATCGAATTTATCATTTCGATCGCTCACGGATGTCAGTAATAGTGGTCGTGATGTGCATCTCAAATGACCGATTTTGTGCGACGATTATCTACGACATCGCAGAATGTCAATGATATGTATTTGCGATCGCTGATAAGCGGTCGCTGATAAACCTTTTTCTTGTAGTGAATTATTGTCGATATTTTATATATTATTAAATTAATAATTGAGATAACAAATTTATTAATATTATTATTTGCAATATTAACGATATCTAGAAGTTCTGCCAAGGAGAGGTTTGGTCACCTAATTTCGCGCCAATAGGGAGAAATCTTTATTGGAAATCCCCCTCTTTCTTGAGAACGACCTGGTCGATTAATATTGTGAATTATAATAATGATGATAAATGTTGTTAAATATATTGAGGTGTCTTTTTTATGGAGTAACTAAGTTTATATATATATATATATATAAATTTTGTTTTATTAGTATTATTAATGTAATAAAATAGAAAAGCTTTTTATATAAAATAGAATACTTTTATAAAGTTATTTATTTTATTAGACAATTATTAGAATATAATATATTTTATTACGATATAGTATTTTGCATAGTAAAATCTTTTTATATAAAATGTAATACTTTTATAAAGATATTTAATTTATTAAACAATAAGTAGAATATAATATATTTTATTATGCATAGTATTTTGCATAGTAAATTTTTTTTATATAAAACAGAATACTTTTATAAAGTTAATTATTTTATTAGATTTTAAATAAAAATATAATATATATATATATATTATATTTTATTGCATAGAATCCTTTCTATTTTCCTAAAAATAGTATGCTTAGTTAGAATTGAAATCACACCAGAAATTCAGAGAATTCTCTTCTATAATCTTGAGCGTGTTTCTTTAGAGTTTTAAGAAGCTTTGAGCGTAGTGCAAGTTTTCTTCTAGTATATCCCCGCCCTACCCGTCGGAGTACTCTTCTTCATAAGGTAAGGGGTATTATTTCTTTCGTATCCATAAAGAGAACTTCTGTTATTCCATTCTTTATTATTCTGTTGGAATAACCTGTATATGAGAAGTACCGCATACATGGTGAAATTCTTCTGTTATTCCATTCTTTATTATTCTATTGGAATAACCTGCATGTGCGGTCTATCGCATGCCTGGTGAAGTCTTTTGTTATTCCATTCTCTATTATTCTGTTGAAATAACCTGTCTGTGCGGTCTATCGCATGCTTGGTGAAGTCTTTTGTTATTCCATTCTCTATTATTCTGTTGAAATAACCTCTCTGTGCGGTCTATCGCATGCTTGGTGAAGTCTTTTGTTATTCCATTCTCTATTATTTTGTTGGAATATCATGTCTGTGCGTTTACGCATGACCTGGTTCCATTATTTATTATTTTGTTGGAATAACCTATCTATGCGGTCTATCGCATGCATGGTGAATTCTTCTGTTATTTCATTTTTATTATTTCATTGAATAACTCGTCTATGTGGATTACCACATGCATGGTGAATGACCCTTCGTATTCATTTTTTATTAAATTGTGGAAATGATCTGTCTACGTGGATTACCCCATAGCGGGTGAAAATCCATTGCAGTTTCATATATTTTATGATACTCATTTGGTTAAAATTTTGGCTTCTATAATCCATGAAAATAGTGGAATATTCTTGATATTTGCGCTTCATCCAATATCCTTTTATGAAAATATTCTTCTGAGCATTCTTGAATTTTACTCCACAAAGTAGTATCATGTTGACAATTTGGACATTATTGAGTTTAGGATAAATTAACTTATAAATCTTTAAAATTTATTCTTCAACTTGTTTTATTGAATTATTATTTCATTGTCATCATCCTCATGATTATATTGTGATGAAAGTCATCTTTGGTTTACGTGCATAGATGGAGTTGGTATGATTATGACCAGGGATTATTCGGTATAATCATGACCTGTAATGTTATAAATGATGTGGTAAAAGTCCTCAGTGGCCTGTAGTGTATTGACAGATAGTTTTTGGTATGATTATGAACAGAGATTATTCGGTATAGTCATGACCATTGATAATTTAATGAATATCCTTGGTCCGTAAAGCAGGGATGACTCGATGATGTGGTTTATTTAATAAAAATTGATGAAAACATTTTAAATCATAGAAGATAGTAAATATCATGCTCTACTTGATTCTTCTAATGGATTGTTTATTCCACTTCAGTTAAACTTGATGTTTATTGTATTTTATCAGTTTAACATTGTTGAAGACTAATGATAATTTATTCTGCATTATCTTAGTCATAATATTTTTTACTGGGCTAGTTGAGCTCACCCCTTTATTTCACTATTCTCTTCAGGAAATGAGAACGTAGCCGGGACTAATCGGGGAACGGAGTGACGGTCCAGATGATAGTATTAGTAGTTCTCACTGTTCTGTTAAATAGTGTGACAATAAATGTATTGAGGACTCTTTTGAGTGTGGATATTGTCTAGATAACAATATTCTTATTAAAACTTTTAATTTATGTTTTGTCGTATTTTACACGACTGTTGTATAATTAGTTTGTATTTGTATTCAGTACCTTGTATCTGAAGACCCAAGATGAGTGATGTGTACCTATTTTGGGGGAGTCATAACGCAACCATTAATGGGCCCCGTAACAAAAAACTGTCGGATGAAGAAAATGACAAGTATGAGTTTTTTATAAATAACGACGGAGTTGTTACTGTTAACACTATTGGAATACCCGGTGGTTAAAATATAGTAATATGTGGTGTTGCACAGTAGCACACTATATTTCAAAAATTATTGATTCTTACGTAAGAAGTCACTACTCAATAATTGTTACAGTAATTATTGTTTAATATTTTAGTTTATTGATTCAATAATTGCTACGTTGATATTTTATTTTATTGATTTAATAATTGTCACTGCACAGTATTTCCCATTATTATATTAATAATTCATATTATTTGAATAATATTATTAGATAACATTATTGGTAATGTCTAAGGAAGTTCTGTCTAGAAAAGGAGTTTGGTCACCTAATTGCGCGCCAGTAAAGATAAATCCTTATCGAAAAGCCCCATCTTTCCTGAAAACGATCTAGTTGTCATTATTAATTGTGATTCTGTAATATTATTTGTGAATAATTAGTTATTGATAAAAATAATAAGGAAATATTTATTTTATGAAGGAATTAATGCTGAAGTATTTTATCAGTATTTTTTCGGAATAGAAGTGTTGAAAATTATCCGTATGTGAATTTCGGTCATTTTTTGTTTGGAATTTAAAAAAACTTTCTTCTACAAAGTTGTAGAGAATTAAATTTTTTAAGGAATAGACTTACGATTTAATTTTTTTTGATAAAAGGGCTATTTATTATGAATTATTAAAGTTCTGGAGGAATAATTGATTTTTAGAGTTATAAATGTTTTTTTGTGAGGTGAGCCCCACTTGTGTGGGCTGATGATTTGGTCAAAGAGGTGTGCATAGAAAATTTTAAAAAATATTAATATTTTATTAAATTTTTACTTTGACGTTCTAAGCATTTTTCTATAAATAAGATGCTTAGGTTAGAATTGAAAATCACACCAAAATATGAAATTTTACTCTCTATAATATCGAGCGTATTTTTGAGTGTTACTATTCAGTGCAAGTTTCCTTCAGCATTATATCTGATATTTCAGCCAGAAGTACTATTATTTTGAGGTAAAGTATGTTATTTTTTTCGTAAATGATATTATTTCTTTCAATATCATTATACTGAAATATTGGTATGAATTTTATTATGAAATTTTTACCTTTTCATGTCAAGGTTACTATTCACATATACGACACTATTCACGAATACGACACTATTCATGAGTACTATTCACAAAATATGTTTTTTTATGAATTTTTTGCCTTTTCGTGTCGGGGTTACTATTCACGTATACGACACTATTCATAAAAAAATTAAATTTTCTTTTTTTTGTCCAAGTTGTCTATTATAGTCACTATCTTTGATTGTATCCATGTTTTGATCTTAATTCTTCAATTTTGCTCCACAATTAATTATTATGGAGTATTTTTGAAATTGGATAAACTAAAGTACGAATCCCTAATCGTTATCATTTTATCTCTTTGAATTCATTTTCTTTAAAATATTTTCATCATCCTCAGTCCAAAATGGTGATATAACTGAATATCTTTGGCCTGTAGTGCAAAGATAAATGATTTCGTGATGAATATCTTTGGCCCGTAGTGCAAAGATGGACATGTGTTGAGATGAACATGACCAACTGGGGATACAAATAAATATTTTTGGCCCGTAGTGTAAAGATGAATATTTGATTCAAGATGTATATTGATTGATGTTACAGGGATAAAATATTGATAATGGATTTTTAAATCATAGAAGATAGTAGAATTCATTTTCTACTTAACTCTTCTAATGAATTGTTATTTCCGCTGCGAATATTTATCTAAAACTTGTTGTCCATTATATTTTATCTGATTTATTGAAGGCTAGAGATAATTTTTTTTTCATTATCTTAGTCAAAATATTATTTACTAAGCTAATTGAGCTCACCATTTTCCTTTTTGTTCCACTTTTCTTCTCAGGAGGCGAGAATATAGCGGAAACTAGTTAATCGGGGTATGGAATGATAGTTCTAGACAGTTATTTTAGCAGTCCTCACTATTTTGTAATATTGTGTATCAATAATTAAAATGACGACTTATTTGAGTTTGGATATTGTCTAGAAGATAATATTTGTGTTTAAATTCACAGCATATGTGTAAGACCCCGAATTTTATGAAATAAAAGTATTCAATTTTTTTATAATTATTATTTTATTTCGTAAATTTTTAAATTGATAAAAGTTTAAAGTTAAGGGTGATATGTGAATTTATTTTTTTTACAAAGTATGCAAGTTGTTATAAAATATTCTTTTTGTCGGGGAATATTCATACGACGACACAATCATTGGTGGAACCCACAACGGCCGGAAGTATTGTCGTAGTTAGAAAACGACAAAATTATCATTTTATAAAAATAACGGCGAAAGTGTTACCGTTAAAACTGTTGAACTACCCGGTAGTAAAAGAATAAAGAATACGCGTGGTTGCATAAGTAGTAACACACGGTATTGATTATTGATGCTTACGTAAAAGTCACTCAGTTATACTCAATTATTGCTATAGTAATTGCTACATCATATTTCTCATATTATTGATTCAATTATGGTCACAGTATCATTTGCATAATATGATATATTATTAAATCAATAATTGAGATGACAAAGTTATTTATATTATTAATTGCAATATTAACAATGTCTAGAAGTTCTGTCAAGGAGAGGTTAGATAATCTAATTGTGCGCCAATAGGGAGAAATCCTTATTGAAAAGCCCCCTCTTTCCTAGGAACGACCTGGTTGTTAAATATTATGAATTATAATATTAATGATGAATAAGTTCGTGATGATTAAAGATGAAATTGATAGTTCCATTGTGTTAGAATTATTAGTGTTAGTGAAAATCGACATTTATTTCGATAATAATTGATGTATGGAGGTTATATTGACCAATCGGGTAATTAATTGCTATTATTTCACATGCTTATAACTATGTATTCACATGTGTGTGCTATTGATTTACATGATTTACTATTAGGGAAGTTGGTGCAAGATTGATAATACTTGCATGACTAAATTAAAAATAGAAGTATAGATGAAAGTACTATACTATAATTAATTTTTTCACATGTTTAGAACTATTGAGTCACATGATTTACTATTGATTCACATGATTTACTATTAGGGGAGATGGTGCAAGTTTGATAATACTTACGGGACTAAATTAAAAATGAAGAAAAAGAGGAAGGTATTATACTGTAAAATTTTGAGCCCCAAAATGTGCAATTATTGAAACTATATTTATTTATAAATAGAAGCTCATTCTTCCTTCATTTCTCACCAATTCACTAAATCTCACAAGAGCAATTATTATAGAGAGAAATTATAGAGAGAAAGAAGAAGAGAAGTCTGCTACCTCACTATTCCAAGATCGCTTTTCTTACAGGTAAAGGGTATTATTTCTTTCGTATTCATGAAGAGAGTTATTTCTTTCAATATTCGTAAGGGTTGTTATACCATTCTTTATTATTCTGTTGGAATAACCTGTCTGTGCGGTCTATCGCATGCATGATGAATTCTTCTGTTATTCCATTCTTTATTATTCTCATTGAAATAACTCGCTCTCATGCGATCTATCGTGATGCTCGGTGAATTCTTCGTTATTCCATTCTTTATTATTCTCATTGAATAACTCGCTCACGCGACTATCGCATGCATGGTGAATTCTTACGTTATTCCATTTTTATTATTCTCGTTGGAATAAACACTGCCTATGTGATTATTATCATGATGCATGGTGAATGATCCTTCGTATTCATTCCTTATTAAATTGTGGAAATGATCTGTCTATGTGAATTACCGCATGGCGGGTGAAAATCCATTTGCAGTTTCATATATTCTATTATATTCAGTTGGTTAAAGTTTTGGCTTCTATACTCCATGAAGTTAGTAGAATATCCTGGATATTTGCACTTCATCCAGTACATTTTTATGAAAATATTCTTCTTAGCATTCTTGAATTTAACTCCACAAAGCAGTATCATGTTGACAATTTGGACGTTATTGATTTCTGGATAAATTAAATTATAAATCTTTAAAATTTATCCTTGAACTTGTTTTATTGAATTATTATGTCATTATCATCATCATCATGCTTATATTGTGATGAAAGTCATCTTTGACTTACATGCATAGATGGACTTGGTATAATTATGACCAGGGATTATTCGGTATAATCATGACCGTAATGTGATGAATGATGTGGTGAAAGTCCTCATTAGCCTATAGTTCATTGATGGACACTTGTTGGTATGATTATGACCAGGGATTATTCGGTGTAATCATAACCAAGTATGATTACATGAATATCCTTGGCCGTGATGCAGGGATGATTCGATTTTATTTATTAAGCTGAGTCTCAGCGATAAAGTTGATGAAAAACTTTTTAAATCATAGAAGATAGTAGATTTTATGCTCTACTTGACTCTTCTAATGGATTGCTTATTCCGCTGCAGTTGTTGATATAAAACTTGTTGTCTATTATATTCTATCAGTTGTTATACTGTTGAAGGCTAAGAATAATTTAGTCTGCATTATCTTAGTCATAATATTTCTTATTGGGTTAGTTGAGCTCACCCTTTCTTTCACTGTTCTCTTCAGGAAATGAGAATATAGCTGGGACGAGTCGGGGAACGAATTGACGGTCCAGATGGTTGTTTTAGTAGTCCTCACTATTCTATAAAATAGTGTGATAATAAATATAATGAGGACTCCATTGAGTGTGGATATTGTCTAGATGACAATATTCTTATTGAAACTCTTAGATTATGTTTTGTCGTATTTTACACGACTGTTGTATAATTAAGTTTGTATTTGTATTTAGTACCATGTTTTTGGCAACCCAAGATGGGTGATGTATACCTATTTTGGGGGCGTCACAATATATATTGTCATATTTTGCACGACAATTGTAATAATGAAGTTGTAGTTATTTTCTGTACCATGTATTTGGCAACTCAGAATGGGTTGTGTGGACCTATTTTGGGGGCGTCACAGTTGGTATCAGAGCTTAGGAATATGATCTTTGGTGGAGATCTGGGATTAGAACTAGGAGGGGAGAAATGAGTAAATTCTTCGCTAGTGTGTCCTAACTAAGCTTATTTGTTGGTCGGTCAGAATATAGGGATATTATGTGGCATGTAAATTTCTTTTATTAACCCTTGTTTTGTGACAGTATTTGAGAATGACATATGAAAACGTTGATATGAGCAATGGAGCACATGCGACCAATGAAACACCGACAATTAACAACCAGGATAATGTGCATCAAGAAGGCAATATTCCTCCTATAAACAACACTACTGATCAAACAATGAATGATAGGATGTTTAGAAGCTTTTTGCAGTTCATACAAAACCAGACGAGAGAAACTCCTGTTCAAAATACAGGTGGAAACAATGACAACTCACGGCTGGTCACTGCTAAGCAATTCAAAGAGTTGGGACCGTCAGAGATTTTGGGAAAGCCGGATCCGATCAAAGCGAAAACACGGGTTAAGCAAATTACCAAGATATTTGATGTCTTGGGATGCACGAAGGAACAAAAGGTTCAATTCGCCACCTTTATGTTCCGTGGTGAGGCAGATTACTGGTAGGAGTCTGTGAAGCGTACCCAGCCTGTCGCACTCAATATGTCTTGGGAAGCGTTTCAGAAATTGTTCAATAAAAATTATTATGAAAAGAATCTGACTGACTAGCTAGCTAATTAAGAAAGAATCACATTTTTTTTACCAAATTAATCTTTATATTAAAATTAAGAAACAATCTGACTGACTAGCTAGATAATTAAGAAACAATCACATCTTTTTTGCTCCTAATTTTTGTGACGCCCCCAAAATAGGTATACATCACCCATTCTGAGTCGCCAAATACATGGTACAGAAAATAACTACAACTTTATTATTACAATTATCGTGCAAAATACGACAAAGACATATCATGAAGTTTAAATACAAATATTATCTTCTAGACAATATCAACACTCAAATAAAGTCCTCATTACAATTATTGATGCACTATTTTACAAAATAGTAAGGACTACTAAAATAGCTATCTTAAATCATCACTCCACACCCCGGCTAGTCCCTGCTAAATTCTCACCTCCTGACAAGAAAAATGGAACAAAAAGGAAAACGGTGAGCTCAACTAGCCCAGTAAAGAATATTATGACTAAGATAATATACAACAAATTATCCTTAGTCTTCAACAGGGAAAAATCTGATAGAATACAATAGACAACAAGTTTTAGATCAACAACTGCAGCGGAAACAACAATTCATTAAAAGAGTTAAGTAGAGAATGAAATCTACTATCATATATGAATTTAAATGTCCATCATCAATATTTTATCCTCAGAACATCAATCAATATACATTTTGAATCAAATATTCATCTTTCGCACTACGGGCCAAAGATATTCATCAGTAATCATTCATCTGCACTACAGCCAAAGATATTCATCAAATATCACCATTAAGGACCGAGGATGATAAAAAATATTTTAGAGAACGAATCCGGTGAGAGATGAAGGACAAATATTAGGGATTCAGTATTTGGTTTATCCAAATTCAATAATACTCCATAATAACCAAGTGTGAAGTAGAATTCAAAAATAAAGATCAAAACATGGATACAATCAAAGATAGTAACCATAAAAGACATCCTGAGACGAAAAAAGAAAATTTCATTTTTCTATGAATAAGTGTCGATTTGTGAATAATTAATAGATATCGTGAATAGTAATCCCAACACAAAAGATAGAAATTCCACAATAAAATTCATAACAATATCTCAAAGATAATGATATCAAGAAAATAATATCATTTAAGAAGAAAATAACATCCCTTACCTCAAAGAAACAAGATCTTGGAATGAAAGGTTGGATGTGATCTTTGAATGAAACTTCAGATCTTGAATAAAGAACTCTCAAAGTATCTAAATACTCACAAAATACGCTCGATAATATATAGAGAGAAAGTTTATGTTTGATTGTGATTTTCAATTCTAACCCAAGACCTATTTATAGAAAAACGCTAAGACTTGCAAGCAGATGCGAACTTGGCCATTTGATGGCTTTTACTCGCTACTATCACACCCACCATATTTAAAATAAAATTTGAGCACATTTCTCACCAACCAAAAAAGTGGGGCCCACTTAATTCTAGAATTTTCTACTAAAAATCATTTATAACATAATTTAAGAATCGGTCGCTCTTAAAATTCATAACAAATCATACATTCATTTTAAATCGGTTCAAAATTTGTGGACATATACTCAACTTATATATGTATAACATATCTAAAAATCACAACAATCCAACTATGGGATTAAAAATTATAACTCACATAATATATCTCGTTAACAATGATTTGATTTTTTACTACCCTCATTAAACAAAAAATACCGATAAAACACCTCAACATTAATAACCACATAAAATAAATATTTCTTATCATATAAATCAATAAATAATTATTCACAAATAATATTACAGAATCACAATAATGACAACTAGGCCGTTCCCAAGAAAGAGGGGTTTTCCAAACCTCTCCTTAGATAGAACTTTCTAGACATTGTCAATAATGTTATCTAATAATATTATTCAAATAATATGAATTATTGATCTGATAATGAGAAATACTGTGTAGAGACAATTATTGAAACAACAATAATATAAATATCAACGCAAAGAATTATTGAATCAATAAAATAAAATATTGAACGATAATTCATAATAACAATTATCGAAAAAAGGCCTTTCACGTAAGAATCAATAATTCAAAAATCTTAATACGATCTGGTATCTTCTTTGTGCCACGCCAGACATCAGATATTTTAACCACCCAAGATTCTAATAAGTGTTAATTGGTGAATAACTACGTCGTTATTTATAAAAATTCAAACTTTTCGCTTTTTTCATCCAACAGCTTAATCATTATGAGGCTCAATGAATAACAAGGTAGTCATACTAATATTCCCCGACAACAAGAATATTCCACGCACCAAACGAATATTATTACAAAAATGAATATTTTATAACCACTTGTTTATTTTATAAAATTTGCACATTTCACCCTAACCAAAGTATTATATCAAATTAACTCCTTATTATTTCAAGATAATAAATAGAGAAAATTTAATTTTATTCATAATAAGTTGAGGTCTTATAATTTTCACACACACCACACTAATACATTCAAAAATCGAAACTCTTACCCTCATAAAAACTATAAAATAAAAATTATCGTTGGGTCAAGAATCATACCGCGAAACAATCACATTTTGCCCTTTATAAATAAAAATAGCCATAATCTACGTACATGATGCATGGCATGCTCCAAATGAAGACATGTAGGTGTAGTATTTCCCATGTGTTACAAGTTATGGATCCGATTAGTATAAAGTTTATTTTTGAGTAAGTTGGTTAATTGACCAATAGAATACTAATACACATAGAGTCTTACCTGCGTGTCAGTACTCTATTGGTCAATTGACCAACTTACCAAAAAATAAACTTTATGCTAACCACTTTCACAAATTATGAAAGAGATCACACATAAATAATACTAATATTATGTTTGGATTGAAGTAATGAAGATAAAAATATAATAATTCATTTTTATGAAATAAAAAAAATTATATTTAGTTGCGATTAGAATGAATTAAATCATTTTTATTTTTTTTAAATTTATGAATTTTATTCTTGAAAAAGATAGAATATAGAATAACTTATTTTGACTAAAATAAAATAAATTATTCTATTTTTTATTTTATTTCTTCGATTCAAACGTAATATTAGTATTAAGAATTAAGATATCATACTAGAATAACTTATAAGACTGATTTGTGACGATGTTCGACTCTAAAATGAACCAAATCGATAGTCAAAATTATTAAAACTGAAGAACAGAGCCCTCGTATATAGTCTTCAACCGAAGCCTGAATGAACGAGCCGCCAATTTAGCCCGCCGGGAAGAGTACCGCTGCAACTTCTTCATGGACTCGGATCTCGATATCCGGGTACCCGCCATCTTATCCGAATAACCCTTCTTCTTCATCATCATCTTTTTCACAGTTCCATCAGAATATGATTTATTTACTGAAACTCTCTCATTATTAACTTCGTTCGCTAAAACAGGGGAAATCCGAGCCTTCTTGTTACAATTACCCCGCCTCCTACTACCATTATTTCCGGTTGAAAGAGCTGCGCTAGCTTTAACGGCAAGTGCCGCCATGTCCGATGCGCTTAATGGGTAATTAAGCTTCGTAATCGGGAGTATGAAATAGATCTGACAGGACTGCAATTCGTGTTCGGAATCCAATGCCGGTATGATTTCGTCGTAGTATAAATTATCTGAGTTGCATATAAAGGAAGAAGAAGATGGAGATTGGAGCTGTAGTAAAACTTGGGAAACTGTAACTAGGGGTGGGAATTGGCGGAATTCACCATTAATGGTGATGACATTGACATTAGCTGCTGATGTATAGATTTTCTCATAGTTATCGGAATTAATGATCCAAGATGAGAAACAACCACCCATTTTAATTTCGTCTCAATTGGGTATGAATTTTAATTTCGTCCGAGTATGAAATTTATTTGATGAACGTAGAGAATTGAGAAGATAAGAGAGGAGGATGATAATTGGGGAAGAAATGAGGCGGTTTAATTATAAGTTTTTATAGCGGAAGGAGAGAGAAGTTTCCGGGAGAAGTCACAACTAGGGGTGACGCGTAAGGCGTGTGAGGAGGGAGGGAGAGGGAGTACTACGTACTTTTCTATCTCTACCAAAATTTAACAACGTGACTTCCCTAATTCCTATCCTGCTGAGTGTGAAAAGCTTGGGGATAAATATATTTTTAGTACTTGTATTGGGACCCGACTTACAAGTTGGTATTTAAAGTGAAAAAATTTATAAAATGGTTATTGTATTTGAAAATTGTTGCAATCCGTTAAACAATAGGGTTTCATCCATGTTCCGTTTGAAAATTTGACAGGTCAGATGCAAAGGATGACATGGCGATGACTGGGCAACAAAGCTTAATTGATGTGTATTTCCCATTTATAAAAGATAATCAGCAAAAACCGAAGAGATCCAAGCTCGATATTTGGGGGAAAATTTTTTTAGGGTTCTTCTCATTCTTCCTTCTTCTCTCGCTCACCAAAAACTGAAGAAATCGAACAGCAAAAACAAAGAGCTTGATATTTGGGGGGAAAAAATTAGGATTCTTCTCTCATTCTTCCTTCTTCTCTCATTCTTCTTCTCTCATTCTTCCTTCTTCTTCTTCTTCGGGTTTTCAGTGTTTAATTGAAAGGATGAGCTCGTCTTGGAGTGGAATTGTAAATGAAATCGGGGAAGAAGATTGTAGTTCATGCAACAAAAATGAATGGATTACACCAGACTTCCCAAGTCGGTGTCACTGTGGAGCAATGGTGCAAATGTGGGAGGTAAAGAAAGATGGAACAAAACATCGAGGAAGGCGATTCATTGGGTGTATTAATTATCGGGTAAGATTTTGGAAAGATGTTTTTTTTATTTCTTTTCATATGATTGCAACTGAAAATGGCTGGTGTGTTGCTGTGTAATAGGACATGAGAGCTTATTGCGGTTTCTTTAAATGGTACGATCCACCATTTCCTGAACGAGCCAAAGATGTTATTGAAGATTTGACATTAAAGTTGAAGATGAGCAGAGAGATGTTGGTTAAATTGAAGAATGAAAATAGTGAGAAAACCAAGGATTGGAAAGAGTTGGTAGAACTTGATTCAGTGAAGACATTGGAGAAGGAGGTTAAAAAGATAAAGAAGATTACTGTCAAAGCTCAACAAAAGGAAAAATGTTTATGGTTTCTTTTAATTTGCTCATGGATGTTAGTTGGCTGGTGTTGTTGGGGTTTGAATTTGAATGAATGATGTTTTATTTTAATGTATTAGTTAGGTTGAAGGTTTATTTCTGGTGGTGTTTCAATGGATTTTGATGTTTGGTGTTGTTTGGTGTTTTAATGAATACAGGATTTTGTTGTTTCAATGAATGAATAATGTTGTTGTTTCAATGAATGAATGATGTTCTGTTTTAATTAATGAATGAATTGCATGCTCTGTTTCTTGTCTTTCTAGTTTGTTGCTGTTTCAATGCTCTATTTTTTGCAAATTAAGGAGGCTTTAACAGAGGCTGGTGGCAAGTATGCTAGGATTGTTTCAGTAGTGAACAAGGCTGCCTGCATTAATTAATTATGAATGAATGGTATAAACACTTGTGGGGACAATCCAACCATTTCAATGAAAATAACTACCATTAACAATATCCAAGATAAAAAAGGTCTATTACAGCTCCCATTAACAATATCCAATGAAAATAACAAAGGTCTTCCCTTGACTACCATTAACAATATCCAAGATAAAAAAGGTCTATTACAGCTCCCATTAACAATATCCAATGAAAATAACAAAGGTCTTCCCTTGACTACCATTAACAATATCAATTGGCATCTGCATTTGACATAACCAAGCACAAGCATAACCAAACACACTTGCCCAAACTTGATGTTGCCTAAAAATCTTAAATATTAAACAAAGTTCTTAAATATTAAACAAAGTTCTTAATAATTAAACATTGATATCTCATGTTCCTCTTGGCTTCCAACTTAATCTCCCATGTTCTCCAATGACTTGGACCGATTAACTTTGTTTCCATCAGTGCTTGAAGTTGGTGGATTGTTGCTTTATGTAAGTTTGGTTCTATACATTCTTGTAGCGAGGAGGTGTGTTATTTACGCTTGATCCATCTTGATATATGACTTCACTGGAGTTGGCATCTTCTGATTTGACATAACCAAGCACAAGTATGGTTACATATGAAAAATGACAAATAAAAGTAAATGAAATACTTGTAATTTAAAAAAGCTTTAACTCACAAAAACTAAGCCAGAGTTGTGTCCATTCATATTATCTATAACAGCTCCCTCGGGACTAGCATAAACACCATATCCTGTTGGTACTTTAGCGCGGGTCTTTATCCTCTTAACTTGCAACTTTGGTTGAGAAGTAAAGAAAGAGAAGTGTCACTTAGAGTTTAGTGAATTGATTGAAGATAACTGAAATTGATTGATATAACAATACCTTGTTTGAATTACCAGACTGCACCATGTCATTGTTACAATTATTTTTTGGAAAAACTGATGCAGTGCAACTTTTCCTCTTGAACTGCCGCCTACTTGCCTGACAAAGAGAAACAATAATATTTAACTCAGGTAAACAAAACCGTGGAAGTAAAAATAATGTAACATGCTATAATACTTACATTGCTTGACTGAAGTTCATCTGTTTCACATCGATGGCGGGACGAGTTACCCTTATTGTGCCCTGTCTATCTACATTTTGAGCAATGCATTTTCCTTCCCTTCCTTGTTATCCTTGTAGGATTTTTTGGATTCTCCCATCCTTCTTTCCTTCTCATTTTCTTAGGTCTTCCCTTGACTTTATTGCATATTGGAGGAGGTAACATCTTCTGAAAACTTGTTTCACCCCAAAAATTGCTTATAACCTCTAACATGTGTGTGTAGGCTTTTAGGTATGTTTCCTTCTTGTACCAATGAGCAAGATAAGTTTCAGGCTCTTCCTCCCTGAAATATATTGCTGAAATTGCATGAGCACATGGAATCCCTGTCAAATCCCACTTTTTGCAAGTGCATGTCTTCTGGTCAATGTTAACAACATATGTGTCTCCTCTCATCTTAACCTGAAACTAATTCCCTCCACCCCATGTAGCTGAACAATTCCCAGACTCATCAATAGCTTTATCAAGCTTTTTTTTTATCCTAGGACATATACTATCACCTGACTTCTTCATTGCATCCCTTTTAGTGTGGAGCCTAATCATAACTTGGCTCATTATTTCTTCTAACATATCAATACAATTCATCCATCTTGCTTTCATAATCCAAGCGTTAAAGCATTCTGATATGTTATTCTCCACCACATCTGATTTGCATACAGTCTTAAAAAAAGCCTTGCTCCATACCTTAGGATTTAGTTCTTGAAGTTTATCATGTGCATCCTTATTGAGTCTATTCACCTCTTTCATGTTTCTCTTGAACTCGGCTTCATATGTTGACATTGATGCTGCCCAAAAAGCCTTCCTTAATGCTAAGGATGAGAACTTTTTTCTGAAATTTGCGTATATGTGTCTTGAACAATTCCTATGTTCAACAAAAAGAAGAAGTTCATCGATAGCAACTTTCAACCCTTTTTGTTGATCATCGACCACCGCCCACCTGCATCCATCACCTCCTCCGTGTCTTCAACCAACAATTTTAGAAACCATCTCCAACCATATCGGTGTTTTCATTCTCCACAATAGCCCATGCGATAGGATACATTTGATTGTTCCCATCTCTACCCACTACCGAGATCGGTTGTCCCCAATAGCGATCTTAAGGAAACATCCATCTAGGCTAATTATGGGTCTACATCCTCAAGCCAACCCTTTTCAAAGCATGAAGACATACATAGAACCTCCGCAAGTAAAGGGCCGATCCGTAGGATTGCTACGTCGTGGAAGAACATCAATTGTATTGTTCTTGTTGGACTTGATCAATTCGTTGGCATAATCCCAAATTTTTTCATAGTGTTCCACTAGTAAATCCCATACATTGCTTAAAGCCCCGCTTCTAATCCTAGAACATTTGCAAAGAGTAATGTTCAATTGAAACTTCCTCTTGATCTCATCTTGCATGTCTTTTAACTTCCATCGAGGATTTTTTCTAATTTCACATTGCCATAAAACTCAAACCATGAATTTGATCGATCCCTTTCGCTTTTTGAAAGCCCCGCTTCAAGTATGTTTTTCCGGTATGTCTTAACTGCGATTGTCTCGGAGGAGCCATCCATTCTGCTTACAAACAATTTCCAATGACATTTTGGGTTTTTACACTTGAGCTGAAACTTTTTCCCAGTATTTCTAAGGTACCTTTCATCTTTTCCTTTTCCCAAACAATATCATCTAATAGCCTCTCTGAATTCACGAGGTCCACTAAACATCATTCCAACACAGAAGTCAATATCTTTCCTCTTGGTCAGGGGGTCAAATGTTATCATTACTCTTTCCACATTCTTTTTCCTACTTAGCCTATCTGGTTGATCTACTTCTTCAGCATCTTCACTCTCTTCATCCATAGACCTCAATTGATCTGAATCTTCATATTCACTAGGTGACCACTCCTTATCAGTATCATCTGTATCTCTTCCATCATCATCAGAATTTGCAGTCTGTTGTTGCTGAACATTGTCCTGTGTACCTGAGTATAGATAAATCTCATCTTCTTGTGTACTTGTCTGTACATTAGTCTCATTTTCAGCCTCCTTTTCTCCCACCTCTTGCAACTCAATACCACTAACATCATCAGGATCTCCAACCTCTTTCATTTGTTTAGTATACTCCTTAAATTTTGATCTTGCATTTTGGTACTCTTCATCACTGCTTAATTGTTCATCATCACCAGTCAAGTCAGCATAAGAGTCCTCTGAACTTTCATCACTAGTGAAGTCACCATCCATGAGATTGTTCCCTCGAGATTCACCCCATTGTTCTCCTCATTTTCATTTTCTTTGAGCTTACTAAGTAGATCAAGGTTCTTGAGATAATCGGGGTGATCCTCGTCAAGTTTATGATCCACAAAACTTCTACGGTCATATCTTTGCGAAGCTTTAATTAAATCTCTAATCGAATCATCATCATGAATTAATCTAAACCCTTCACCATATTTAAAGAAAACTAGTAAATAGTATGGTACCTTAATAAATGAGCCATTTGTTCATTTATACGTGTAGTGCACATGAAATCAGGATCAGTAGGGACAACCTTTTTCAACCCTCCTACATAGTGTTCTGTGGGCTCAGTGACAAACTCTCCACCATAGTGCACAATTAATGAAATCATATCTGTCACTATTGTAAAAAAAACAAAAAATAACATAGACTAAGCAATGAACAGTGATACAGAGCACAAGAGCACAAGAGCACAAGAGGTGTTCTTATTTGTAGATTCAACACATATCATTAATTCAACACCAAGAGAACAAATTTTGGGGAAAACGACCACAAACATCCAACAAGGTGGGCATTAACCACATAAAGTAAGCATAAACAAAGATTAAGATCAAAATCTAGGGCACGGAACAAATCTTTTAACACTCGAAATAAGGGTTTGGGTGCTAACTTTTTGTTGTCGAACAAATTTGGGGATATATAAATCTAGCCGAATCGACTGTAAGGCTTGAATCTCTGAATCTCTGGATGAGATCGACTTCGAAGCTCTTCTCTCTCTGTATTGTCTCTCGCGTTTAATCTTTCTCCCTAAACATTATGTCACGTGAGAAGTATTATTCCCTCAACACTGATGTGTCTAAGGCCATATACATATTATTATCCACGTCAGTTGAGGAAGCCACATCAGAATTTTCCATCTACTACGTTAGTCAATTTTAACGATTATTTCAAAATTGTAAAGTACAAGCACCAGATCTGAATAATTTTCGAGTACAATAACCAGTTTGTAAGTTTTTTCACTTTGGGTACCAAATTGTAAGTCGAGTCCCAGTACAGGTACCAAAAATGTATTTAACCCGAAAAGCTTGTGGCTCAAGTTTTTTGTTTGCACTTCAATTTGTGATGTGTTACACATTTATTACTAGCATTGACTCCTTACAATGATATCAAAGGAGTTGACTTTCTCTTATGTTGCTTTTAACTGAGACGGATTAGTCTGAAGTTAATTTTTATCAATTAATTAATACATTATCGACACGTAGGTGAGAGAAAATTTTTATATCTGCATATCAACATTATATTGGTCAATTGACCAACTTATCATGAAGTTAACTTCATGGTAACTGAATCTCAAATGAATGATACTAGGATGATCATAACATGTCATTAAAATAAAATTAAAATTGTAATAACTTTTTTCAAGAGACGTATAATAAGTGAGATTCTCTTATAATTTTTATTAATATTATATATTAATAAATTTCGCAATTATAATTCAATATAACTTATGTCAGAACTCATGAAAATTAATTATTTAAAAACTTGATGGAGTGTAGTTGACCATCTAAATCTCAAGTAGATATGATGGGTGATGTTGCACGGGAAACTCAACAATAATTAATACCCCCTCCGTTCCTAAAAAATTGTCATTATAGAAAATAAAATTTGTTCTAAAAAATTTATCGTTTACAATTTTCGAGGAGAATAAATTATTTATTTTTCTATATTACCCCTACCTTCTCTCATTGTGACGCACCCAAAATAGGTATACATCACCTATTCTGAGTCGCCAAATACATGATACAGAATACAAATACAATCTTTAATATACAACAAAAAAGCTGTGAGTTTTAATACAAATATTATCTTCTAGACAATATCCACTCAGTCCTCATTACATTATTATCACACTATTTAACAGAATAGTTAGGACTACTAATACTATCATCTGGACCGTCACTCCGTTCCACGACTAGTTCCGACTACGTTCTCATTTCCTGAAGAGAACAATGAAAGTAAAAAGGTGAGCTCAACTAGCCCAGTAAGAAATATTATGACTAAGATAATCTGTAATAAATTATCGTTAGCCTCAACGGTGTTAAAGCGATCAATATAATAAACATCAAGTTTAGCTGCTAAGGTAACAAGCAATCCATTAAAAGAGTCAAGTAGAGAATAAAATCTACTATCTTTTATGATTTAAAAGGTTTTTCATCACTTTTATCATTTGGGACTCAAATTTTAATAAATAATCCACATCATCCCCCACTACTACGGCCAAGGATATTCATTAGTATCACAACCACAAATTATCCATGTACCACGGCCAAGGATATTCGTGTATTCATCGATGGTCATGATCATGCCAACAACCTGTCCATCAATGCACTACGGCCAATGAGGGACTTTTACCACATCATTTTTAACATTACGGTATGATTATACCGAATAATCCCGGTCGTAATCATACCAAGTCCATCTACGCACTACGGGCCACATATGACGTTCAATAAAATATAAACATGAGGATGATGACAATGATATAAGAATCACAATAAAACAAGTTCAAGAATTAATTTATTCAAGAACAAATAATGTCCAAATTGTCAACACGATACTTCTTTAGAATAAAATTCAAGAATGCTTCGGAAGAATATTTTCACGAAAAGATCTTTGGATGAAGCCTTAAATATCGAGGATATTACACTAATTTCATGGAGTATAGAAGTCAAAACTTTAACCCATCGAGTATAATAAAGAATGGAATAACAAAAGAAATCACCACGCACGCAGATTGCTGATGTATACGCGTTATTCTATGAGAATAATAAATAACGGAATCCAGGTCCCGCCGTGAATACGTATGTGACGAGGATATTCAACAGAATAATAAAGAATGGAATAACAACAGAAATCACCGTAAATGCAGATTGCTTGGCGTAGGCAGGTTATTCCAATGAGAATAATAAATAACGGAATCAAAGTCACGATAAAACTTTCGCATGGATATTCCAACGGAATAATAAAGAGCGGAACCAGGTCGTACAGAAAAAGCGTATAGACGAGGATATTCCAACAAAATAATAAAAGAATGGAATAACAATGAAATCACTAAGTATAGGGTAGAGCCAGCACAGATCAAAGTTATTCCAATGAGAATAATAAAGAATGGAATAATGAAGTTCTCTTCAAGAATATGAAAAAAATAATACCCCTTACCTTATAAAGAAGAGTATCTTTCACTAGAGAGGCGGGGATATACTTGAAGAAACTGACTACGCTTCAAAACTTTCTTAAACGCTAAAGAAATACGCCAAGATAGAAGAATAATTCTCTACGGTTTCTCAGTAGTTTCGTTGAATTAAAAGAAATAATGAAGGAATGAAATTTTTATTTATGAAGAATGGGATGAATAAGAACTCAATCCATGAACTATTCGAGATCGATTTATTTTAAGCAGACTATCAGATTGGTTACAATAAAATATAATATATTCTATTTATAATATAATAAAACGAATAACTTTTAAAAAGATTTTACTATGAAAATACTACGCAAAAGATTTATGCAAAACACTATACATAATAAAATATAATATATTCTAATTATTATTCAATAAAAGCGAATAACTTTATAAAAGTATTTCATTTTATATAAAAAATTTTCTTATTAATTTAATAAAACAAATAACTTTATAAAAGTATTCTATTTTATATAAAAAGTTTTTCTGTTTTATTACATTAATAATACTTAATAAAACAAAACTTCATCATTATTATTATTATTCACACTATTAATCGACTGTCGTTCCTGCGAAAGTTATGGAGTTTTCTAATAAAAATTTTCTCTCATTTGCCAGCGCAATGATTAGGTAATCAAACCTCTATAAGCGGTAACTTACAGGACATCGTTAATAATGCAAATAATAATATTAATAACTTCGTCATCTCAATTATAAAATATCAATAATAATTGAATCAATTAACGTGAGATCTTACGCAATAATTATCAAGTAATAATTGAACAAAATTGAGTGACTTCTCACGTAAAGTGATAATAATCACAGGTGTGCTCTTACTGCGAACCACGCCAGATTCTCGCATTTTTAACACGGGTGTTTTCAACAGCTTAACTCAGTAAAACTTCCGCCAATTATTTTCATAAAAATATTTTTGTCGTTTTCTTAATCCGAAATAATAATTAGTTAATGGGGTCCACTCAATGATTGTCTTAGTTAGACGAATATTCTCCACCAATCGAATATTATATAACAACTTGCGTACTTTGTAAAATTTATAAATATTACCCACAACTATAACATTATATCAAATTTATTTCATAATATTCAAAAATAATATTTATAGAAAATATATTTTTATTCATAAAAGTTGGGGTCTTACACTCATTGTCCCAAGAAATTCTCTCCCTTATATTAATAATTTTCAACTTCTTATAAAGGGGTAGTGATGGAATTTCAAATAAATTTTACTTGATAAATGGTACTTTCTTAATCTATGTGTAAAAATCTTAAACGATAATCTTTTAAAAACGGAGATAATATTAATCTTCATCTTAGTTTTTCTGTACGGAGTACATGATCATTTGGTCTGGTGGCAAAACCATTTTGAAACTCAAAAATCTTTACTATTAATTTTTTTAATAATGTTTTCGGGAACAAAAAATAAAAAATATATTTTTAATATTACTAAAAAAAAAAAAATTTTTAATCATGCTCCCGTCCCGTGTGAAAGAGGGAAACAACCAAGGTGGGTTTGGAGGAAACCAAAAACCGTATTTCTGTTTTGGGAATTGGGACGGGAATACTGTGTTGGAACATGTAGAGCGAAAATAAAAAATGGTGGAAACATATTTAAGCCAATAAGAAATGATGAAAACTTCCAGTTCAAATAATGGCGACATGGAGTGGGAAGATCATATTGACCAACCCACTAGCACTAGGCCTATCCAAATTTAATTAAACTTTCACTAAGCAGCCCCCGTTTAGTGCGATTTGTCCAAAAACGCGGCCTTGGCTTTTCGGCTTCTAATTTAATTCCTTTATTCACATTAGGATTAATTTAAATTATTACTTAAAAATATTTATATATAATTTTTAAATTCCAAAACTTAACATCAGTAATAAATTCTGTGTAATTTATTATGATCATAATCACTTAGTGTATATTATTTCAGATTGAAATAGCTGCGTTGGGTTGTTGTACCATGACAATTCTCTTGTCCTTATCAATTAGTTTTAGATAAGACAGCTTAATGTATAGGATAAGATTTGGTAATAAGTCGATTAATTAAGGACATACATATCCGAGAGTAGATCCTCTGTCTTTAAATTTTTTATTTTTTTGTGTTCATCTACTTAAATTTTGACACATGTCCTTTTATTTAATTTTAAAATTAATTAATGTTAAATAAAAGACTAAATGTCAAAATTTAAGTAGAGGGACACAAGAAAATAAAAAATTTGAGGACAGACGATCTGCTCTCTACATATCCATCATGAATTAAGAGAGAGGAAACTCCGTCCGGAAGGCTTTTCATTATATTCCATGTCTTTCAATAGGGTTGAGCAAGTAATTAAATTGGAATCAAACCAAGACTAAAACCGCAGACGAATAATCAAGACTAATTAAAATCGCACTCAATCTGATTCTCGGGCAGATGTGGGTTTTTTAGGTGGGTAGAATAACCAAATTTACTTGCCGGTTTTGTTCATTTAGCCAAAACCAAACCGCGATAAAACCGAAAACCGCATGGTATGTGTGTATATGTACGTATTATCTCTAGTAAATTTAAATTCTTTTTTCACTGAACATTTCGTAGAAAACGCCGATCTTGCATTGTCGTTTTTCACCAATTGAAAGAAGATGTTAGAGGTTATAGAAGTCAAAAATTAAAGAATTGAGTTTTGGAATTTTGAATTTGTTTGATCACGTTATTGGAGGGCTTTATAGTTGAAGTATTGAAAGACTGACGATCGTTAGTTAATGTCAAATCTATAATAAGAATAATAATAATAGATTATTTTACCCTTCCCCGCAATATATTTTATTCTATCTTGAAGATATACTTTTAATTTTAACCGATAAACATTCTCGTCATATCGAATATATAGTCTCTCGTTGTTTTATATATAAATATATTTTAGTTTTAAAGCGTCGCGATTGATATAATTTCATCATTTATTTCATTACCAAGTTAATTCTTTCGATGTAAGTTTTATGTTAAATTTTATTGAAGGCTTAAACTTTTTTGTTGTTTCAATTGGTTTTGGAACTGAAACCGCACCAATTAAAATCGCACCGCACACTTTAAAACCACATCGCACCAATTACAAGCGATTTCGGGTGCGATTTTGAATTTTTTAAACCGTACCTAAGCGATTTCGGGTGCGGTTTGGACTTCAAACCGCACCAAACCGCACCAAACCGCACCTACCTTTCAATATCAAGTCAATTAGGTTTTCATATCTAAGTATTAATTATTCATGTATAAATTATGTAAGACCCCAGCTTTTATAAATAAAGATGAATTTTCTATAAATATTATTTTGAATATTATGGAATAATTTGATATAATGTTATAGTTGTGGGTAATATTTATAAATTTTCAGAAAGTATGCAAGTGGTTATATTATATTCGATTGGTGGGGAATATTTAGGTTTAGCGGAAATATTCGTATAACTACCAATCGTCAGTGGACCCCATAATGTAAATTATTATTCGGATTGAAAAAGCAAAATATTTTATTGAAATAACGGCGAAAGTTTTACCATCGATCATTGTTGAACTACTCCTAAGTAGAAAAAATACGAGAATACGTGTTATTGCGTAAGAAGACACCAGTATTGATTATCGATCTTATGTGAAGTTTCACTCGGTTTGATTCCATTATCATCGATTAATAATATGAATTATTATAGCGATAATGACGTTTTGTTTTATTATTATTATTAACGTAATAAAAGCGTAAACATCTCTTTATATAAAATGTAATACTTTATTAAAGTTATTTTATAAATAAAATATATTATATTTTATTACGCGTAGTGTTGCGTAGTGTTTTGCGTAGTGTAAATAATAGTGTTTTCAGATAGTAAAATATTTTTATATAAATAGAATATATTATATTTTATTTAAAAATTTTTCTTTAAATATGAACCGTCGATTAAAAAATCAATCCTGACGGGCAGATTCATGGATTAATTACTTATCGTTATTCTATTTTCCTATAAATAGAAGTTTCATTTCTTCATTATTTTCATTTAACGAATTCAAAACTCTGTAGAGAGAAAGCTATATAGAAAAAGAAAAGATTTCGCTACTTCACTTGCCAATATTCGATTCTTACAGGTAGAATAATATTATTTGTTGTATTCGTGAAAGTGTTATTCTTCTTATTCACGAAGAGAACTTACATTATTCCATTCATTATTATTACATTGGAATAACCTGTAAAGTCGACATACCCTATACATAACCTCTATCTGCAGACACCCTATACTTGGTGAAATCCTTATGTTATTCCATTCTATTATTATTACATTGGAATAACTTGTATCTGTGATTAATTCTATCTTGGTGACATTCTTCTATTATTACGTTGGAACATCCTCGCTCAAGTGTTTTACACGGACGCAGTTCGCCTCTTTATTATTCTGTTGGAACATCGCATACATGTGTTTTTTACACCTGAGATTGCCATCTTTATCATTCTGTTGGAATATCCTATCTCGCGTGTGTTTCACCTGATCCTGCTCCATCTTTATTATTCTGTTGGAACATCCCGATTGTAATTTCACCTTTCTTGCCGGTTATTATTATTATTCATTGGAATAACCGCATACATCAAAATCTGCATGCGTGGTGATTTTTTGTTATTCCATTCTTTATTATACCCTGGGTTGGTTAAAACTTTGATTTTTATCTTCCATGAAATTAGTAGAATATCTCGACGATATTTGCGTTTCATCCAAAGATCTTTCATGGAAATATTCTTACGATCATTCTTGAATTTTACTCTACAAAGCGATGATCGTGTTGACGATTTGGATGTTATTAGTTCTCGAATAACTTAATTCTCGAACTTGTTTTATCAATTCTTATATCATCACATCATCCCCATTGTTTATATATTTTTTTTAAAGTCAAATACGTGGCGCGATTTAGGCGTGGATGACTTGACTGCGATTATATTGAGGATTAATAGGTTATGTCGTGGTCAGTAATGTTACAAATGATGTGCAAAAGTTCTTAGCTAGTGAGAAGTAGTGCGTTGATGGGACAAGTTGTTGGCGTTATCGTGACCAATTAATGAATACACAACTATTCTTTACCAGTAGTGTAGGAATAAATCGCTACGCGAATCTTAAAAGAATATCCTCTACCAGTAGTATGCGAGGGGTGATTCGATGATGTGGATTATTTATTAAAGTGATCAATTTATAATAATGATGATAAACCTTTAAATCATAAAAGATAGTAGATTTTATTTTTACTTGACTCTTTTTAATGGATCATTATTTCTCGCAGATTAAACTCGATGTTTATTATATTTTATCGTTTTAACAATGTTGATGCTATTGATAATTTATTCCAGATTATCTTAGTCATAATATTTTATACTGAATTTAGTGAAATTTCATTTTCTTTCATCGTTTCTCTTGAAATGAGAACATAAATTTGAGATTTAATCGGGAAGCAGAGTAATGGTCCGGAGGATAAGATTAGTAGTCCTCACTATTACGTGAAATAGTGTGATAATAATAATGAATGGCGACTTTTGAGTTAGTATAATATCTAAGAGACAACATTTTGTATTATTTCTCACGTTTACGTCAGATTGCATACTATAGCGAGTTATAATAGTAAGTTATAATTAAATTCTGTACCACGTATCTGACTACCCAAGATGAGTGATGTATACCTAATTTTGAGGGTGTCACAAATTATGTGAAGACATAATAGAAATTTGGAAGGATTAAATAAAAATATATAAAAATTAAATTAAAAAAACATTAATATAATTAAAGTTGTAAGGGGCAAAAAATAAATAAATAAATTGTGACTCGAAAACTAGCTGTTTGGAATGAGAATCATATCTGTTTGTCCCCATAAACTATCCAAAACGAACTGCTTAAAAATTAGTTGTAACGATGACTTATATAATTTCCATAATTCCCCATTGACGGGTATATCATTATGCGAATGTAACATACACACACACTTCCAAGTTAAAATGGGACATTATGAACTTATTAATAAGTGTTATTGTGAAAACAAGATCAAGCTATATATATATATATATATATATATATATATATATATATATATATATATATATATATATATATATATAGAAATAATCCGTAGAAGAATCGTTAAGTTATTAGTATTCAACTAACGCTCATTCAATTGTCCCAAAATTAGAGTTAATGGTGAGATGAGCGTACAAACCGCTAGTTGGATTAGCGGTAAATAAATTTTTTTTATGTTGGCCATTATTTTCTCTAGCGGTACCAAATCAACGACGTATTTCGACCAACCAGCTAAAAGGAAGAATGCCAACATAAAAGAATTTGATTTAATTACTAATTATCTTAATTATTCTTGTAAAATAAAATAAAATAATAAATAATTATAAGGATAATCAAGTAGTTATCTTTATACTTATCCTTATACTTATTAACAAAATAAGTATGTATAAAAATAATTCTCGATTATTGTTTTATGATTTTAATTATAAATATGAAATAGTGATTGAGTTTTATATATTTGAGTAGGAATATAATATAAATTCAATCACTATTTTCTATTTATAATTAAAAATTATAAGATGATAATCGATAATTATTCTTATAAGGATAATTACCATAAGATTGAATTTATATTTATATTATATTCAATCTAATGTATAAGATAATTACCGATATTATTATCTTATGATTTTTAATTATAATAGTAAAATAGTGATTGAATTTATATTATATTCCTACTTAAATATATAAATCCAATCACTATTTCCTATTTATAATTAAAAATTATAAAATAATAATCAATAATTATTTTTATACATACTTATTTTGTTAATAAGTATAAGGATAAGTATAAAGATAATTACTAATTATCCTTATAATTATTTATTATTTTATTTTATTTTACGAGAATAATTAGGATAATCGGTAATTAAGTTCAAATTTTTTGATATCTTTTGGCCATTCTTTCCCTCTAATGGCCAAATCAAAACACGTTGTCTAGAGAGGAGTAGCGGCCAAAGATAAAAGAATTTGTTGAACCGCTACTCTCACTTATGTAACGAAAGACTCATCTCGGTAATTAGCATTAATTTCAATTTTGGACTACGTTAGTTAAAACGTGGTTAAAATACTAGCTAATTATTAACGATTCCACTTCGGGATTATTTTATATATATATATATATATATATATATATATATTTGCATGAAGTGGCCACTAAAGAGTAGTGAGATTACCGGTCTTAAGGAGAAAAGAAAAATATAATTTGTTGGGCCTTCATAAACTTAAAAAGGCGAGAGATAAGGCTTTGGAAAGTGGTGGAGGAGGAGGTGGTGGTGGTGGTGGGGAGGCATGAAATTATTGAATCGACCATTAGATGGAAAAAAGGGCAGTGACGCGTGCACAAAACATAGTTTCTAAATCAATAAAATAGAGTGTGGGCCTAATTCATGACGCTTTTGACATGATGGGAGTTGTGAAGGTTGAATCATGAATGTCCCCCAAACATTTTAGTTTGATTAATGTTAGGCAAGTAGATAAAAATTGTTTAATTTATTTAAATAAAACGTTAATGGAGAATGTACAGTGTAATTGATTAATATTTTGTTTAATTAAACTCAACAATTTTGTATAATTATCTAGTTTTTTTTTTTTGGGTTTTTTATTTTTTTTTCCATCTCAAAATGAGTCTTAAATAATTAATGATTCATCGGTAATAAAGTACTTATGTTGAATGTCATTATTCTTATTTTAATAACGTGCTATGATCCTAACACCGCGCGGGCAGGCTTAGTTGTTGAGACGGGCGGCTTCAGATACAATTTCTCCCTCTCTCTTCTCCCCTTCTACCTCTTCTGCTCTCCCTCTTTTTCTTTTCTTCTGATCGAGCGAATTCATGAGTCTGTTTACGTTAAAGAGGATCAGCGACCGCATGCGGTCGCTAATTTTTAATGACGTGGATGGATCGGTGAATCGCACGTGTCACCGATATATATATGGTCATAAAACCAATTTTAGGAGGAAATGATGTCAATGACCGCGTGCGATCATTTGATATAGACTAGCGATTAGAATTAAGTAATTTACCGAGATGTAGATGTTGTTAATATTATCGTGACCGGGATTAAACGATCATTTGAAAACTTTGGTCGCAGATAACTATTTTTCCTGTAGTGCGCTCGTATATATATATACCTCTAGGAATTTGGTACATATGTGATAGTAGAACATTAGAGTAGATAAGTTATACAGTATAATTGGTGAATATTTTATCTAGGTAAACTCAACAATTTTTATGTAGTTACATAGTTTTATTTTTGGTTCCTCGTTTTCTTTTTATGTCTAAAATGAAGTCTTAATTAATTAATGACACCTCAATAATAAAATATATATTTATATTGAACGTCGTTATTTTTATTTTGAATAACGTTTGTGGTCTGATCAGATGCAGATCATTTGGTCGAGAATGGACTTGGTTTGAGAAAGAATTTATGAAGGGCTAAAACAATATTCTGCATTATTAATGATTCTTAAATTAATGTCCGAGCATACAAGTATAAACACGTAAAGAAGACAAAAGCTTGATGACTGGGATCAATTAAAATAAGTCCACATCAATGGTAGGCAAAAAGTTGAACCAAAGGAACAAAAACTGATTGAGAGGACGATCATTTCCTCGTGCATGCCTCCCAACCAAAAAGTGCTCTTCATACTCATGCATACTTTCAATTCATGCATTCGACGGATCCGATCCATTAACATGAATTTAACGGTAAGTTAGTTAATTGATTAATACAATACTGACACGCAGAGAGAAATTATTTTTTAATCTGCATATCAACACTGTATTAATCAATTAATCAAAATTAACTTCATGTTAACCACTCCCGCACTCTAGCTAGTAATTCACTCGATCTTAATTTTCAAATCTTAATTTATTAATCTTATAAATTTGAGTAGTCCTTAATTACTGTTTTGCGTATTTGGAGAGCAAATTACACACTTGAAGAATTTTGTTTATTTAAACTTTAAAGTAGTTATTCCAAACATAACTTGTTTAACTAATAAAAGCATCATTTTGAGACTCAAATATAATGCACCAATTAATACAGTTCATTGAACCTCCAAACAAATTAAACACTATTACTATAAACATCATATCAGTAACCAAAATAACCTTACCATCTCTATTGTATTTTATTTTAATTTTTCAATGTGCATTAATTATACTCAGAATTAATTAGAATTTGAATACATCTTAACAATTCATATTATTGTATTAAAAGAATCTCTTAATAATTAAAATATAAATATAAATTCAAATACAAAGATAATTAAAATATATTAAAAAATAAAATATTAAAATGTAATCAAATACCAACTAATATTCTTATAGTTTTAGTGTTAAAACTAAAAAAGGTCCAAATGAACAGAAGAGAACCTTTTGCTGCCACAGGGTGCCACCCAAATGCTTCCAAAACCGGGGTCCCCGCCACCCCAAGCACCCTCGTGGGCAGAATTATTTCAACCAACCAACCCATGATTCCCCCCTACCCCACCCCACCCCCCTCCCCTCCCTTTCCCTTCCCAATCCTCCTCCAAATTCCAATATATATTTTCCTAAATCCAATAATTAATAAAAATTCTCATTCATTCACTACTTATTACCACTTCCTTTTTGACTAATTAAACTATTCCTCCTCTTTCCACTCCTCCCCCACCCTCCCTATTTATACCCCTAAAAAATCCACTACACATACACACATACATACTTTTTTTCTCTCATATATACTCTCTATTTAGCAACTAAAAAATGAGAACCATGATAGATTTGGGAAGCCAAAGAGGCCCAATAGTACTACACATAATGGACACAGCCACCTCCGTGGACTGCGGCCGACAAGTCCGATTCCGGCGAACTTTCCGTTCCCTCGTGGAATGCATGGTTCCTGCATGCTGCGCCTTCCAGCCCACGTTATCGGACTCATCTTCTCTCTCCTCTTCCAGCAGCAGTGACTCCGATTTCTCAAATAGTTTTAACAGCACAACTACCCATACACACGCTTCCACCGTTACCGGAACATTCTTCGGATTCCGGCGAGGTCGGGTCAGCTTTTGTTTACAGGACGACACCAAAAACTCGCCTCTCCTTTTATTGGAATTGGGAATTCCTACTTCCTATTTGGCTAAGGAAATGCAGTACGGGTTGCTCCGAATAGCGCTTGTTGAGTGTGATCGCTTTAATAATAACAACCTTAAGATAGAAAGTGGGTCGCTTTTCGGGGTTGCCTTGTGGTCGGTCTTTTTTAATGGGAAGAAGGTGGGGTTCGCCAGTAGGAGGCAGGCGACGGCGGGTGACGTGGCAGTGTTGAAGCTCATGCAGTCGGTGTCGGTGGGGGCCGGAGTATTGCCTGCGGTTGGTGGCTCCGTGGGGCAGGAGAATGGTGGTAGTGGTGAAAATGATCAGATGATGTATCTGAGGGCTAGATTTGAGCGGGTGGGGTCAATGGACTCGGAGTCTTTTCATATGATTAACCCGGATGGAAGCTCTTCGGGGCAGGAGCTTTGTATTTTCCTTCTTAGATCATAGAAAGAAAGAGAGAGAATAATTAATTATAGCTTGCCTTGGAGTATCTAAAAATGTTAGATCTATGGAAATGTAATCCAAAAATTAATTACATGTATATAAGTTGTTAGTTTTGTGGTTAATTTACATATAAGTTGTTAATTTTGTGGCTTAATTACATATGTTAACATACAGCTTTTACTTTAATTAAACTTTTATTAAGTACGTATTATATTATAAGCAATCAGTACTGTTGAAAATTTTGAATTATTGGTAAGTTAATTTCACGTTAAAAGTTGTTTATGCATGAAACAATATAACTGTATGCATGACTAATTAGATATATAAAATTAAGGTCAAATACTCTTTACCTATATATATATATATATATATATATATATATATATATATATATATGTTTGACAACTCACTCACTTCAAAATCATTGATCAATTAAATTTAAATTATGTTGCATTGTAAATGTTCTTTTAATTCTAAATTCAAAGTTTGGAATTGAGTAGTTGAACCTAAATTTAACTATATGCAACATATATATATATATATATATATATATATATATATATAAAACTGATTATTTAATTTCTCTTAATTATTTTATATAGCTTTACAGGTTGATACAATCATATGGTATCAAGTATTATAATTAAATCCATGCGAGTATAATACTCCCTCCTTCTATATTATTAATTTCATTAACATAAGAGATTTTTAAACTCAAAATTGACGTACGTACGTTTTTATAAATTTTAATCAATACTGATAATAAATATTATAAACTATCTAAAAATATTATTCATTATAAGTTTTATAGTTTCATAATTCTTAATTAATCATCTCAATTTTAAATTTAAAATATCTCAAATTAACTTTCAAAAGTCGATAATAATCATATAATTTGAAACAAAAAAATTACAATATATTCCTTGTAAATATGATTCCTTTTGTGGAAGGTAAATTCAAAACATATACTCGGAGTTTTAAGCAAAGAATCTAATAAAACGACACAATATATTAAAATTTTCATAATTTTATTATCACATCATACTATTATTACTTTTATCAATATACATTAAAATAATAATAATAAGCTGCAGATTTTTTGTACAAAATATATGGATGTTATATATATATATATATATATATTACGACTTGGCTAGCCTTTAATCATGCAAGTTTTTGAGCTAGCTAGTCAGCGACCTAAGGCTGACTGTTGCTTTGAATGGTATTGTCAAAAAATGACATTACTACTATAAACCCCACAACCTGCAAGCGTGAGCCATATATTTTAAGAGAGTGGATAAATGAAAAGGAAAACAAGGAAGGACCGACTGCAACGATGCCTCAGTCTGGGGCATATGTCGAAGGACATTCTGCTAGCAAGACAAGAATTATTATACTGCCTGTCCCCCACCCCCACCCCCAGCCCCACCCCCACCCCCTACCAATAACTTCATCTCAAAATACAAAACTTGAGACTTAAAATTGGTTTTGATGAATATACTCGGCATATATAATCTCTTTCTTAAAAAAGAAAATTGGTGAATTAACCAATCTGGTCAATAAGCCGGTGAATTCAATAATATATAGAATGTATGTTTGCATTAATTCCAACCTTTCTTCAAATTTTAAAAACAACAAATGTGGTAATTAATTTTTCAATTAGTTTATAATAATTATAATTGTACGAAATATTTGTCAATTGTACCAAGTCGGCCGGAGGAAGTATTTGTAAGTATTTGTTCGATTATTAATCTTTGCGGCAATAATATTTAGTGTGTTTTGATGTCCAAATATACCGCATCAAGAACGTGTTACATTTGAGTTTCAAACATATTGCTACGCTTGTGAGTTAAACAAATTGTTTTTAGATAAATAAAATTTTAATCTAAGTACTTTTAAACTTTCAAACTACTAAACGCTCCGACTGTTAGGAGTGAGCAAAAATCGGTTAAAACCGAACTACCGAACCGAACCGAACCATTTTTAACCAATTATTTTGGTTTTGGTTTTGGAATTTTGTTATATCCGAATTATTATTCAATATTCGGTTTTGATTTAGGTTTTCAAAAAACAGACTATTCGAGTATCCGAATAACCGAATTGTAATATTTTTAAAAAAATAATTATTAATTATTAATTATTTTGGTTCAGGTTTTTTTTAATGTTTATGTTGGATGTTGCTTCATGCTTAATTTTAATCAAATGTCTATTAAGAGTTATTATCGAATTACCGAATTAATGAATTGATAATTGGTATTCTAATAATTCGGTTAGTTCTAAAATTGGTTAGCATTTGGATAGTTGTTTTGTCGATATTTCGGTTTTCGGTTATAACCGAATAGACATTTCGGTTCAGTTATAACCGAATGCTCACCCCTACCGACTGTGTAACTAATAGGCACTACATGCAGGAGTGGATCTGTTAAGGGACAACATAGGTAGATGTCTTTGTTGTATTTTTTTTTATAGGTATAGAAGTAGAGACAGATATGTAAGTTAATAAACTCAATGAGACAAATTAATGAAAGAGTTAAACTTAGAGAGGGCAAAACAAATTATATACTAATTCTAAATACAAGTACAAAACTCTTCTTAGTTTTAAGACTTGGTAAAATCTTAGAACTTAGAAGTACACACATCATTTTAGAAGTACCATCTTTCGCCTAAATAACTCAATCAGGCACCAACATGGAGCGAGAGCCGCCGAGAAGAGAACCAAACAAAGCAAACATGCATCACCCCCAATTCGGTCTTCTCTTTTCCCCTTGTCGTCTATCTACATTCATTCAAACTTTTTATAACCCTCTCCCTTCCATCGCAGGTACTTTTGATTTTGAATTTTTGATCTAGTTTTTAGATTTTTGAGGTTTTGATTCTCTCTCTGTATTTTTTGTATATTTTTTTGTTTTGAATGTTTATCGAATCATTAGTGTGTGAACTATGAGTGATTGTTTGATTAAAGTTTGAATTTTTTTTTTGTTATTGATTTGGTTGACTGGGGTTATTGTTTGTTTGGTCTGATTGGGTTTTTATTTTTTAGTTGTTTGATCTTCAATTGAAAATGTAATTATTTTGGTTGAGTAGTTTTTGTATTTTATTATGATGGTTTACAATAATTTTGTTTTATTTAATAATGGAAAACTTATAAATTTTACTGATCTAAAGATACGAGAAAAGTAAATCATAGTAATAATAGTCTATTTATCCAAATACTTTTTAGCATTTTACTTGTCTAGGTGGTGTTGATCAGACAGATTTGCTTTAACTAGTTTTATTTCTACTTGTTGTTTTCTTCCTACTCAAAGCATCAAAGACTATCCAGAGATCACACGTACGTGAATCTGGTCTTGGGATGAATCGTTGACTGGCCGGCCCCCTTCTTCCTTGTCACATATATTAGTGTGTGCCAGCCAGGGGTTCGATCAATCGCTAGCAGCACAAAAATAATTAATTCATGTAAAAAAATCTTACCATGACTAATTAGATAAGGTTGTACGTTTGTTATATCAGATGTGGACATGCACACGGGTAGGCTCTTGTTATCACCTCGGTGGTGATGGTGGTGGTGGTGGCGGCGGCGGCGGGTGGGGTTGCTCCACCACCCGCCCCATCCCCACTTGTCTCATATTTCTCGTCCCTTTATCTCCTCTCTTCCGTTCACTCATCACCGAATACTATGCAATGATTAAGATATTATTCCGTCTTTTAAATTTAATGAAACGACAAGTTTTTAAGGAAATAATTATTTTTAGTTAGAAATGTAACAGTCGGACATAATAATACTCTATTTTTTTTATTTGTGGGTTTAATTTAGGGAATTGTTAAATCCACAACAAAAAATATTATTTTCATAAAAAAATGTCGCTATAGATTCTATAACGACACTTTTCACCGTCGCTATACATCAACAACAACACTTTTGTTGTAAAAATAACAAAAAATATTGAGAATTTAACAATTCCCTTAATTTACCGTGTGCTGGATAACAAAAGTTCCTATTGAATGTCTGTAAGCAAAACTAGTGCAAGCAAAACTACACGGGATAATTTCAGGGGTCGGCCCTTCCTTAAGGCCCAAGTTGTTAGAGAGCACAGCGTGAATATATATAAGTTCCAATTGAATGCTTAACTTAACTTAATGTGGGCCGCCGACTTACTTTCATAAATCGTGGACCGCCCATCGCTAACTATTAAGCGCATATACAATTAGTTCTATTTAATTTTTTAAAAGAATAAAAATTGTCTCGCAGACATTTTCAAGAGTACATTTATTTAGATAAAAAAAAAATAAGAAAAGATAAAAAGAAATAGTACATCTTTTATGTGTCAATTGCCCGACTACCCATCAACCCAACATTAACGGATCGGGTTTCCGTTATATATATCTGAGTGAGTTTAGAAATTACAGCTCGTAATCCTTTTATTCCTCAACGGCAAATAGCTCACCACCTTTTCAATTGATTTCTCTCCGGCGAAGTGTTTCTCTCTCATTTCTCGCTCCTCCGATCTAAAATGGTACAAGTGTAACAGGACTATATTTCAATTCAAATTTAATTATTTCTCATTTTTTGCTCGTTCGTGTTGAACATTTGGATTATATTTATGCCTGTATCTATGCATATGTCCGGGCGATTCAATTTCTTATATTTGGATTATATTTGGATTACTTATTCCAATTCTCGTTTTCTTTATATGTTTGGAATATATTTTTTTGCTTGAATTATACCGTCATTTTTTAAAAATTTTAAATTTTTGTGTGGAATTATGTAATACTTGAGGTGACTTCCCAGGAAATGAATTTTGGGATCACATTTCAACCTGTAAAACAATGCTTATGTAAATGTTTAAAATTCATTAAAATTGAGTAGGGTCTAACACTCTGATTCAGTTTTTTGAACAGAAAAAAAAGAATATAAAATTTAAATTGTTAGAAAACTTGAAGTTTTCTATCTATTTTTTTTAGAAAAGGATAGTTTATTAAAAAATTGTAATTTAAAATTTATTATATTAAAATTGGAATTAAAAATAAAACTTATCAAAAAGCAAATTTGGACGGAAAACTTCTGCGAGGTCCAGTTTTCTATCTATTTTTTTTTTCTTATTAAAAAACTCGTAAACATGTAAATTTTAAAGCTAAAGCGAAGCAGAAAGTTACTTGTATTCTCTCACGTCCTCGAGGATGGACCCCACTTAGAAGAGCTTGTGAAATTATTAAAAAAATATCAATTACCAAAACTAAATGACTATCAATGGCAAGATGACTGGTATATTTTTTTGATGGAGAGGGACTCCTAGTGTCAATGTTAGGGATTTATCAACAATTTATTTGTTAAGGAAATGTATACTTGACAATCATATTGGGACATCTTGAATTGCACCAGACCCGTTTGACTATTGACAGAGGGAAGTTTAGATGGAGGAGGATTCTCACTACCATCAACAAATTTAAGTAGTGACTGGGAACGAAGAAGGGGAAGAATCTGAGCACGCCAAGATAAGTAATTGGTCGGCTTTAATTTGAGGTGGAGAAAATGATGAGCACTTGGAGTTATATTTGGGTTAGGAGAGAGTGATTGTGCTACAAGGTTGGATGAAAGAGAGGAGATAGAGGAAGTCATTAGAAAAGCTCTGATACCAAAATAAAACACAAAATAATGAATTGGATTGATTTTGGTTTTTCCACACCAAACTGGTTGTGGGTTCTCATATATATATATTGAACATTACAGATAATACAAGAGTTTAAAATTTGAAGAACAAACAAATAAAATCTAGCTGGCAGCCTAACAAAATATATATATCAAAAATGATAAGAACTATATTTAGATTACAACAATAATTCAAGCTGCTAACAACTTTTCAACTTGTGTAGTCAAACGGGTCTGGTGAAATTCAAGATGTCCCAATATGATTGTCAAGTATACATTTCCTTAACATTATTTAACTAGATTTGTCCCGAGAAATTGAAGTGTCTGTGCCCCTCTTATGCTACGTTTGGATTAAAGTAATAAGGGTGAGAATAGAATTACTCATTCCTATGGAATGAAAAAAATTGTGTTTGGTTGCGATTGGAATGAACTGAACCATTATTTTTTTTTGTTATTTTCAACTGAAATTTAATATTTTTGCCCAAAATTTCATGCCCAAAGCCTTATGAATAACTCATTCCAACTAGAATGGAATGAATCATTCCAATCTCCATTCCATCAATCCAAACGCAGAGTTAGGGTTTGTCACTGTTTAAGGGTCTGTATATTGTGCTCTGTGAACTGGTCGTCTCCTTGAACTTTCTGTATATATTTTTTATTAGTAATATACTGAATATAATGACATCCTCTCCGCACCCCCCCCCCCCCAACACACATTCTCCCCCTCAGAAAATAATTATATAAATACATAAATAAAATGTTGATGATTAAAATTTTGGAAAAGTGAATATTTTGAAAAGTTATATTTTTACTTTGACCTAGTAGAATGATAGTTGGTTAAGGCTTTTTTTTTTCCTTTTCTTTTGTTGTGTTTTAGATTCATTTTGTGCTTCTCATTAGCAGACAGGGTAAAGTGAGGTTGACAAAATGGTATTCACCTTATTCCCAGAAGGAAAGAACTAAGGTATTTGTTCCACTTTAATTTTGTAGTTTTGTAATCTAAATACTGTTTATATTCTGTATTTTTTTGGAAGGATAATGTAACCAATAGCTTTGATTACAAGTGAGAGTAATAGATATGGTAGTGTAATTTCAGAACTTAATGAGACAACAACGCGAATTATTAAAATTACGTTGTTTTGGAGAATCTTTTAAAAAACAAAATAATATTAAAATAGAGTGATCCCACTCGCTTTCATTTTATTTACAAAAATGTCACCCGCGGTCCTACTTGTTTTTTAAAAGAATCTTCAAAACGACGTAGTGTTAATAAAAGAGTGTTATTTAAGAGAGAGTGCTATTTAAGAGGAGTGCTTTAGATCCGTCGTCATATATATATATATATATATATATATATGAGCATTTGGCATCAGAACGCCACCTAAGTGAAATTACTCTTGTGCCAATCTGCAAACACCAGCTTTTTACCACAATAATGCATGGAAATGATATGCATGTCCTTAAAGTTTAACACTATATTGGTTCACACTTTGTAAGGTGATCCGTGAGCTCAGCAGTCTAATTCTCACTCGAGGCCCCAAGCTTTCCAATTTCGTAGAATGGAGGGGATTTAAAGTTGTTTATAAAAGGTATTCTCAGGGTTAGCCAAACCGCTGGTGAAGTTTATGTTTGAATCATGTTTTCACATGTATAATAGAATTCTTCTTTTCTTGTTTTGGAATTACATATTAACCGTTACAAATAAACATTACCATGGTTCTTTCTAAGGTTATGTTTGTTTGCAATGATTATACTTGGGATAGGACTATTAATCCCAAGTGTCATGTTTGTTTTCAAATTTAGACTTGGGACTATTAGTTTCGGGATTATAAAATGGCTTAATAGTCTTGACATTATAATTATAATCCCCGGATTATAATCCTTACAAACAAACATAACCTAAGTCTCTTATTTTGCAGATATGCCAGCCTTTATTTCTGCATGTGCATCAATCAGGATGACAATGAATTGGAGATCCTTGAAATTATTCATCATTATGTGGAAATATTAGATCGTTATTTTGGAAGTGTGAGCCTACTAAACTTTGAAACGTCAAAATTATTTTGTTTAATTTACTATCTCACTTGATTCCATTGTGCTCTGCTTCATTAGGTGTGTGAGCTGGACTTGATATTTAATTTTCACAAGGTATTTTCCTTTCTCCTTCACATTAAATACTTATTGCCTGGTTAAGTTTGTTCAGGGGAAACACCATGTTTAATATTTAGGAAATTTGTGCTCTTTACCTGGAACGTCGAAATGAAAACTTGCCCTAGATAGAATTTTATAGTGGAGAAGGATTCTTCTGGTATACATTATATTCTGTACTCTTTAGGATGACCTTAGTCCATGAAATCCAACAGTTGCTCAAGGCAAGCTAATCCCTTCGGCCACTCTTGTGCCCTTTCTTTGTCAATGTTGGGGAAATTACCTTTACATAATTGGAAGAAAGGGAAACATGGGTTTTTCTGTTTTTTTTTAATTTTGTGGGTTTTCCTCCTAAGAAATTCAGAGTACCTTTGCCTTGTCACTAGACAAAGATTCAAACACTCTCCAGCAACCATCCATAGGTGCCAAAAATCCCCTCCAAAAATTCAACCTAGAAGGGGAACAAGAGTATTTCTTGTTTTTGGAATTAGATAACCTCGTCTTCTTTTATAAAAAGTTTCAAATTTATGTTGATTTACTTTCCAGATATCCCTATTGTTGATACTCAAAGTTTAGTAAATAAAGGAAAGTATGCATGTGCTTGTGTGTGTATAGATTAGGTGTTAATATGGACATTGCATCGGGACTATCAGACTAAAGATTTTCTTGGGCATGATAGGCAACTAGGCATTTGATAGTCTTGGAGGTGCTTGACCTCCCAACATGTTTTTTAAGCTCTGATTGGGGAATACAGTACAAGTATAATTAATTCTCATAATCAAGTACACAGCCGCAATTACAATATCAATAAAACTCACACTAGCGGTGAGAAATTAGAATAATCAATCAATTCTTACATAAAGAAGGAAACAAGCTTCACATAAAAGAATAAATAAACTCATACAACAACCTCACAACATGTCTGTGTTACCATTAATTTCTATTACTAAATGTTTTCTAGCTTGAAAGTTTCTGACAAAATACTTGGCAGGCTTATTATATATTGGATGAGATTTTGATAGCTGGTGAGCTTCAAGAGTCCAGCAAGAAAACAGTTGCACGTTTGATCGGTGCACAGGTATTGCTTCTTCTTCATATTTGTTATATTGTAATGCAGTACGTTACAAGATATGAAATTTGGATAACCTTGTCATTGTTGTGCAGGATTCTTTAGTTGAGGCTGCTAAAGAACAGGCCAATTCTGTAAGCTATATGATTGCTCAGGCGACCAAATAAAGCTCAGAAGGTTTATAATAATTCTTTATTTTGCAATTTGGGCACAATGTCTTTCAACTGTTGTTTTGTAGGTATAGAATTTGTGGCATGGGATGACATGAACTATTAGTAAATGTTCATAAGTAGAATAATACGAAGAAAAAAAAAACACTAAATCCCAATCTTTTCGCTATAAGCTGGCTTAATTTTTAATTTTTTATTTAGTTGACATAGCTTCAAACTGATTTATTTGCGTCCTTTATCCATTGAAAATCTACACTAAGATACCAATATGTAATTTGATGATAATAAATGCAATTCTGAGGATGAAATATTGGATAGACAAAAAGAGTGACAGGAAAAAGCAAGGAAGTTACATGGCTAACTGACCAGGAGTCTATACAGATACAGCAAAAGAGAGGCAAGGAATGTACATGGTTAACTAACCAGTAACCAGAAAAGTTGGTTATTATTCAACAATAACAAGCTCTACAGATATTGATCAACTAATTCCGAATATTGTGCACTATCTATGTTTACAACTTCTAATTATTGTCCCAAAACATGAAATTATATGCTTATTCAATCGCTCATATTTACACCATTCGCTAGTGATTATGGCGATTACAGTAACACTAGCATTTGCATACTTGTCGCATAAAAAGAAAATATCACATTGGGAGGGAGGGAAGGTCTTGATTCTTGGCACCCTTGATCCATACTTGTATCTAGCAATAGAATTCTGAAGGCCGAGTTGTACTCTACCTTACCTTGTGGAAAAAATTGATTTACCTTGTTTGGGAGAATTGTTGGATCCGAGTGTTCTTATCTGCCATGGCTCATGGATCTGGAGTAATCAAGTTCATCAGACGGATCCCAATCCAAAGAAGACGAATGAATCTTAGAAAGGGTAATGAAAACCTCTGATATTTTGGGACGAGAATTAAGATCATCAGCCACACAGCTCCTAGCCAGCTGCGCCATGGAGTAGGCCAAATCCAACGGGTACTCATCCCTCAAGCAAGGATCCATAAACTCTCGCAGCTTCTCCCTCACATTCTCCCCTCCAAGCACCTCAATTATCTTCACATAAAGCAACTCGTCCTCTTTCTCCTTCTCAATATCCTTGTGCTGCACAGCTTCCCTTCCTGATAAGAGCTCCAACATTAACACTCCAAACGCAAACACATCCATTTTAGGAGTAATCAAACCATTCTCAATATACTCCGGTGCCATACACCCATAAGTACCCACCACATGTCTTGTAAGTTGCATACCGCAGTCTTGATCATTCTCCAATAAAGTCCTCGCCAATCCGAAATTAGCAATCTTTGCCCTCAAATTCCCATCCAAAAGTACATTGCTGCTAGTCAAGTTCTTGTGGATATAAGGAGGATTAGTATAGTTATGGAGGTAATTCAACGCGTCCGCAACATCATAAGCAATCTGAACCCTCTGATTCCACCCCACCACAGTACTATTACTCATTAAATCCTTCTTCATCGAACTCAAATCGTGCAGCAAATCGCTAACGGAACCTTGTTCTGCATACTCATAAACAAGGCAAGTGTTACCCTGATGCACACAATAACCAGAAAGTCTAATAATATTAGAATGGTTGATCTGTTTCAGTATATTTATCTCGGTGGATACATCCCCCTTCATAATTTTTACAGCAGCAGCATCGCCTTTGAAAGAACCCCGGTAAACTGACCCTCTAATTCTGTTTGATTCCCCGAAAAATCCAGTAGCCTGCTGCAGTTCCTCGAACTTGTAACGTGTAAGGGATCCGAATGCATATCGAACACCTTCCGATGAGACCGACCAAGACGACGACTGGTTATTCACCGGCTCTATAGGCTCGTGGTGATCACCATACCTGTTTGGCACTAGGGAAGTAGTTTGTTGGCCTTCTATTAGTGACCGGCGCCGGAAAAACCAAACCAGGCAGCCGGACATGGAGGCAAGTAGGAGAAGACCCGCCCCAATTCCGACGCCGACGAATACCCACTTCCGGGAAGAATTATTGTCGTCATCAGTAACGGGAGTCGTGGGTAACGCCGGAGGGGAAGGGGGAGGCGGCGGAGGGGTGGCTGATAAATCAGTTTTGGTGGGCTCTGTTTTGAGTGGAACTAATAATGGGGTAAAAGGGAAAATTAACCCATCTGAAGAGATCTGGTTGGCGTAGAAAATACTCTGATTATCCGCGCCACCGGAATCGAATTTAGCGGCGATGTCATTAATAGTGTCGCCCCAGATTATAAGGTAAGTGAGGAGATACTTGATTCCGTTGGCGGTCTGGTTTGGAGAAGGGCAAGCGCACCGCAACGGAACATTGAGCTTCATATCGGCCAATAAATGCCGATAATTGTACGGATTTTGACCGATCATGGACTGGCAAGTGCTTAGGCCCTGGTAAGTATTGTTAGCTACGCTTAAGTAAGTCTCGCCGGTAAATTTCAAGACGTAGGAGGCTGTGTGCTGGTAGAATAGGCCGTCGGAGGCGGATGAACAGGAGCAATTGACGGGGACGATGATGAGGGTGTTGGCGGGGATGGTGCCGACGTCGGAGATATTGTTGAGTCTGGCAATCTCGGAGGGAGCGGCGTCGAGAAGGTAGCCAATGGTAGCGGGAGAATTGTAAACAGGGGTTGACCGGAAAGTGACGTAGGAGGCACAGGAGGAAGGAGAGGTTGCTGCTCCGGGGACATTTCTGGTGTTATTGGTGCAGACATATCCGAGAGTTGTGGTGTAATTTTGCTCACACTGGAGTTGCTTGTTGTTGACATAGCTTTGTTGGGATTCAGAGTATTGGAACTGAAATAGAAGAATAATTGCTAACAGCAGCCACTGGCGGGGGCCGAGGAAGAACACCTCCGATGATGGGTGGTTCCCGGCCATTAAAGATAAGATATATAAAACAAATAGACGGCGAAATTTATTTATTTATCTCTTGCTGTTGGGTAGAGGGAAATTGAAGAATTTATCAGTGCTGTTAACGTCCGAGAATTGATAATCAGATATATATATATATATATATATATATATATATATAAAATGATTCTTGGGGTTTTAAAATCACAAGACTTTGGCGATGACCAAATGAAAGAGGAATTGGGAGAGTTGGGTTTCAGTCAATCAACAAAAGTTTTAAATTTAAGCGCGTTTGACCGCTAGCCGCTACCCAACTTCATTAAATCACGCTACACCTCTTTTCACATGCTAAGCTCAACAAATAGTCTAGTAGGGCCCGTAACTAATGGAGTGATTTTTGAAATTAAATTATAGTATGTTAAATTTTAAATTAATATAATTTTATTTAATTATAATTGATAATATTATTATAATCGTAAAGTATATAACAAAAATTATTAAGCGAAAATTTATTTTATTCAAAAATTTTATGAATCATACTAATTTTGAAGTTTAATATGTTTGACCTTAAAAATCAAGTTGTATATAATAACTAATTTTAAAACGATTAATAAGTTCAAATTTTAAAGTAAAATATTAATTATTTTTAATTATAGATTTATATGGGAAAGTAGGAGAAGCTAATTCATTGGCAATAGGAGCAGTTTTAGTGTGAGAAGTGGGGGGTAAGCAACATCCAATTTATTATGTGAGCCATGTTCTTAGGGATGCTGAGACGAGATACCCCAACCTTAAGAAATTTGCCTTTGCTTTGATCATAGTTAGTCGAAAGCTTCGGCAATATTTCTAAGGTCTGTTGATAATAGTATACACGGATCAGCTGTTGAAGAAGGTGTTAGGAAAACCTGAAGTCTCGGGAAGACTCGCTGCATGGACGATGAAGTTATCTCAATTCTTCATAAAATATCATCCTCGGACGGCTATCAAGGGACAAGCTTTGGCTGATTTCATGGTCGAGTGTTCGTTTTCGAAGTCGATGACGATTTGGGAGAAGTCAAGGCGTCGACCGGCGATTCTGATTCAAAGCAGAATCAGAGTTTGTGGACGATGTATGCAGATGGATCTTCTACTTTGGACATCAGTGGAGCAGGGATTATATTGACGAGTCCGGAGGGATTCAAGGTGCAACAGGCCATCAGGTTCGGGTTCAAAGCAACGAACAACGAGGCAGAGTATGAGTCGGTGCTAACAGGATTACGACTGGCAAAGAGTCTTGAGGTTTAAAGATTGATTATTTACAGCGACTCTCAGTTGGTCGTCAAGTAGATTTCAGGGGAATATGAAGCTCGAGGTCCAAGAATGATCAAGTATCTGGCAGAGTTGAAGGATTGGCTTCAATATTTCCTTTCCTATGAGTTTCAAGGCGTTGATCGCAATGATAATTCCATTACTGATGTGTTATCAAAGTTAGCCACTACTGAAGCTAGTTCTTTTGATGGTTCAGTATATTTGGAGATTTTGCAACAACCAAGTATCCAGCATGAAGTGGTAATGCGTATAGAACGTTCTAATTGTTGGATGACTCTGTACTTAGAATATCTGACAGATGGCGTACTTCCTTTAGATCAGATGTTGGCTAAGAAGGTGAAGTATAAGAGTGCCAATTTTATGTTTATAAATGGGGATCTTTATCGAAGGGCGTTTTCATCTCCGTTATTAAAGTGTTTGGTTCCTTTTGAGGCCGAATATGCCCTTTGGGAAGTTCATGAAGGTATCTGTGGTGATCACATGACAGTGAAGTCGTTGGCCTATAAAGTACTTCGGTAGGGTTTTTATTGGCCCATAATTTTTAAGGAGGCTACTGAGTATGTGAAAAAGTGTCAGAAGTGCCAACTGAATAGTTCGATCCCACATTAGCCACCAGAAGAGCTATATTCGATTTTATCTCCTATACCTTTTGCTATCTGGGGGGTAGATATACTGGGTCCATTGTCGAAAGCGAAAGGTCAGGTCAGTTTTGTTATAATGGCAATTGATTATATGACCAAATGGGTTGAAGTGAAGCCACTTAGATTGATAACAGAGCAGGAGTACTTAATGTTTTTAAAGGAATCTATAGTGTTTCGTTTCGGAATTCCGAAGGTAGTAATATCGGATAACGGACGCCAATTTGTGGGATCAAAGTTTGAAGCATTTTTGAAGGAGTTGGGGATCCAGCACAGACGGACTTCGGTAGCTCATCCGCAGTCTAACGGGCAGGTTGAGGTAACCAACAGAACGCTGCTAAATGGAATCAAGCGAAGACTAGATGAAGCGAAAGAGAGATGGCCAGAAGAGCTGCTCAGTATGTTATGGGCTTATCAGATTACTACAAGGACTACAACGGGAGATTCACCTTTCAGGTTGGCTTATGGCACTGATACCTTATGTAGGGGTTCGACACAGAAACGCACAGCGGAAATAGAACAATTTAAAGTAATTTTCGAAACCCTAAACAGGATCCATGCGAAAATAATTAATTCAGTGGCTAGAAATTATACCGAATATGAAAATGCTTCTGAAATTGATGCGCTCGAATCTCCAACGCAATCCAAACGAATCGCGCCTCTACGGTATCCACACGAACGCCCCGCGAACCGTTGTACGATCTGCGATGGCTGAATCATGTGTATTTGTATACACTAAAAGGAATGGATTTTAGATCTGCTTTCTCTCTCTCTCTCAAGAAGCGGCTAGGGTTATGATGTTATGATATTACCTAAGTGGCTACTATATCATATATATAGTAGTTAAAAAGGATTAATCAAAACGTATTTTAATAAAAAATGGAATTTATATATATATATATATATCTTAATTAAGTCTTACTTAATTAATATAAATATATACAATTATCCTTTTAATTTAAATTGCGATTTAAATACTATTAATCATATTAATATATTTAAATCCTTGAAATTTAAATTAATTCCATTTTAAATTACGTTCTATGTGTGTGACCCTATAGGTTATTATTACGTTGACAATAATTTTAAAATCATATTATAAAATTATAAACAGTGAGCGGCATCTAGTAATGCATCCCTGCTACCCAAGTAATAATAAGATCGATGATTTGATACAACCTTTTCGTGACCAATGTTTCAATATAATTTAATCCTTTTAACCTTAATATCCTAGATTAAACTCGAGTCATGGAATGTGTCATACTCTTCATAATTTAATCTGAGTTTTCTTGATCAATGAGCAGACTATATGAAATAAATCACTATTTGAGCATGGCCATGCATTTCATAGTCCTACTCAATCAAGAGGCCTGTGGATATCATCCCTAATATATAGGAGGGTTAAATTCCATCTAGATCACTCATATTCCTCACACGATTCATGATGTACCCAATAATCACCTTTATAGTCCACCCTATTAAAGGTGACATTTGATGATATCAAAGTACATAAATTTCCGTGTAGTAATATAGTGATTTTAGGTCGGAGGACCATTACATCATTATCACTATGAGAATTTCTAATAACACTTCGCATAATGCTCCACATAGAATTCTCATGGTGGGTCCGTCCGAAGACATCGTTCTCAACATGTGTTCTATGCATTGACTTAATATCTCATATATATTTATGACCAATGAGATTTGGTCATCAGTCAATCCACATACTAGTCTCAATGCATCAATGTTGTCCCATCAACAATGATACTCGACTAGGGACATTTAAGAACAATGATACTAATTGTAATTATATAATCTCATGTTCAAGTCACATACTTGAAACTATATAATTTGTATCACTATTCTAAGGAATTTTATTATGTTAACAATTATATAACGCAGTAAATAAAACCATAATAAAATCATTCATTTATTCAATCAAATATAATATCAAAATGTTAAGCAATTATATCAAATAATTGGCCTCTAGGGCATAAACTCTAACACCTTAGTCCCTGTGGAGATTGGGTCTTCAAGTCTTCGGGTTAGTCAGTTTAAAGAGATATACAATGATGAAGGAATGAAGATCAACATGGACTTACTGGAAGAAGTCAGAGAAACAACTTTGATCAAGTTGGCAGCTTATCAGCGTCGTGTAGTTAAGCACTATAACAAAGGAGTAAAGCTTCGAAGGTTTGAAGTGGGAGATTTTGTTCTTAGGGAAGTCGAAGCTTCTATGCCTCAGAATTTGGGAAAGTTAATGCCGAACTGGGAAGGACCTTATGAAGTTATTGAAGTACCGAAGCCAGACACTTATCGATTGAGAGCATTGGATGGATCAAAAATAAAGAATACTTGGCATGCTGGAAGGCTTCAGAAGTATTTTCAGTAGAGACAGTATCAATGTACATAAGCTCGTAATTATGTTAATCTTCATCAATAAAAGAAGCTTTTTCTTCAATTGGTCTTCTGTTCACTGATGTTCTGATTAAAGGCATAAGGAGGTTCGGTTGGATTTGCCTCGCCATGAAAATGGTGAACAGGTGTAAGACCCCAACTTTTATGAATAAAGAATAATTTTCTCGAAATATATTTTTGAATATTATGGTGTGGATTTGATATAATGTTATAGTTGTGGGTAATATTTACAACAAGTGGTTATATAATATTCGATTGGTCAGGGAATATTCGTTTTAACAGGGAATATTCATACGACGGCGCAATTATTAGTGGACCCCACAATAGAAGTATTGTCGTAATTAGAAAACGACATAATTATCTTTTTATAAAAATAACGGCGAAAGTGTTACCGTTGAAACTGTTGAACTACCCGGTAGTAAAGAAATACGATGAATACGCATGGTTGCATAAAGTAGCACTACGGTATTGGTTATTATTAACTTACGTGAGAAGTCACTCGGTTATACTCAATTATTGCTACGATAATTTACGCATCATATCTCTCATATTATTGATTCGATTATTGTCACAAGATTATCATGCATAATAAGTTATATTATTAAATCAATAATTGAGACGACAAAGTTATTTATATTATTAAATTAAAATATTTACAATGTCTAGAAGTTACATCGAGGAGAGGTTTGGTCATCTAATCTTGGCATGATAAGGAGAAATCCTTATCGGAAAGCCCCCTCTTTCCTGGGAACGACCTGGTTGTTAAATATTATGAGTTATAATATTAATGATGAATAAGTTCGTATTGATTTAAGATGAAATTGATAGTTCTATTGTGTTGGAATTATTAGTGTTAGTGGAAATCGACATTTATTCCGATATTAATTGATGTATGGAAGTTTTACTGACCATTCGGGTAATTAATCGGATAAATGAGCAATTAATTGCTATTAATTCACATGATTATAACTATTTGTTCACATGTGTGTACTATTAATTCACATTCTTGTACTATTAGGGGAGTTGGGGCAAGATTGATAATACTTGCATGACTAAGTTAAAAATGGAGGTATAGATGGAGGTACTATACTATAATTCGTATTTTTACATGATTATAACTATTGATTCACATGATTGAACTATTGATTCACATTATTTACTATTAGGGGAGGTGGTGCAAGTTTGATAATACTTGCAGGACTAAATTAAAAATGAAAGAAAAGTTAAAGGTATTGTACTGTAATATTTTGAGCCCCAAAACGTGCAATTATCGAAACTATATTTTCCTATTAATAGAAGCTCATTATTCCTTCATTTCTCACCAATTCACTAAAGCTATAGAGCAATTATTATAGAGAGAAATTATAGAGAGAAAGAAGAAGAGAATTCTGCTACCTCACTATTCTAGTATACAGTCTTTTTCTAAGGTAAGGGAATGGGTATTATTCTTTCGTATTCATGAAGAGAGTTATTTTCTTTCAATACTCGTAAGAGTTGTTATTCCATTCTTTATTATTATATTGGAATAACTTTAATCTGTATAAAAGTACCGCATACGTGGTGAAATTCTTACATTATTCTATTCTTTATTATTACATTTGGAATAACACATGCATGCATGCGATCTATCGCACGCACGATGAATTCTGTTGTTATTCCATTCTTTATTATTACATTTGGAACATCCACATGCATGCGATTACGCATGACCGAGGTTCCATTCTTTATTATTCTGTTGGAACATCACATGCAATGCGGATTCGCGATAATAACGATTTCATTCTTTATTATTCTTTTTGGAATAACCTGTCTGTGTGGTCTATCGCATGTCTGGTGAATTCTTCTATTATTCCATTCTTTATTATTCTGTTGGAATAACTTGTCTATGTGGATTACCGCATGCATGGTGAATGACCCTTCGTATTCATTTCTTATTAAATTTTGAAAATGATCTGTCTACGTGGATTCTGCGCGCGGCGAAAATCCATTTGCAGTTTCATATACTCTGTTATACTCGGTTGGTTAAAGCTTTGACTTTATACTCCATGAAATTAGTGGAATATCCTTGATATTTGCGCTTCATCCAGTATCTTTTCATGGAAATATTCTTCTAAGCATTCTTGAATTTTACTCTACAAAGCAGTATCATGTTGAAAATTTGGACGTTATTGAATTCTGGATAAATTAATTCTTGAACTTATTTTATTGGATTCTTATATCATTGTCATCATCCTCATATTTATATTATGTTGAAAGTCATCTGTGGTCTGTAGTGCATAGATGGACTTGGTATGATTATGATCAGGGATTAATCGGTATAATCATGACCATAATGTTACAAATGATGTGGTAAAAAGTCCTCATTGGCCCGTAGTGCATTGATGGACAGTTGTTGGCATAATCATGACCATTGATGAAGACACGAATATCCTTGGCCCGTAGTGCATGGATAATTTGTGGTTGTGATACTAATGAATATCCTTGGCCGTAGTGGAGGGATGATGTGGATTATTTATTGTCGAGTTTCAAATGATAAAAGTGATGAAAAACCTTTTAAATCATAAAAGATAGTAGATTTTATTCTCTACTTGACTCTTTTAATGGATTGCTTGTTCCAACTGCAGATTAAACTTGATGTTTGTTATATTTTATCGGTTTAACATTGTTGAAGACTAATGATAATTTATTCTATATTATCTTAGTCATAATATTTCTTCTTGGGCTAGTTGAGCTCACCCCTTTCTTTTTCTTTGTTCTCTTCAAGAAATGAGAGCGTGGCGGGACTAGTCGGGAAGCGGAGTATTGGTCAGATGATAGTATTAGTAGTCCTCACTATTACATTAAATAGTGTGACAATAAATGTAATGAGGACTCCTTTGAGTGTGGATATTGTCTAGAAGACAATAATCTTATTAAAACTCTCAGTTTATGTTTTGTCGTATTTTACACGACAATTATTTGTATTTGTATTTTTGTACCATGTATTTGGCGACTCAGAATATGTGATGTATACCTATTTTGGGGGCGTCACAACCTTGATAGGGCTTGGGCTGGGAGGAATGGAGGTGATGGGAGTCACAACCAGAGGAACATTCTCACCAGAATCTTGGGAGGCCATTGCTAAAGATTTGCAGAGACAGAGAGAAAGAAATCGGAAGGAAGAAGAAATGCAAGGGAGTTTGAGAGTTCGAATGAGATGGTAAAAATTTCAAATTTGGGGAAAAAGGGTTTTTATAGTGGGTGTCCCTTTAGTTGTTCACCAAGCACGAGGTCGGCGCTGTGAGACCCCGAATTTTATGAAATAAAAGTATTCAATTTTCTTATTATTATTCTATTTAGTAAATGGTTAAATTGATAAAAGGTTAAAGTTACGGGTGATATGTGAAATTTTTTCAAAGTAAGCAAGTTGTTATATAATATTCGATTGGTCGGGGAATATTCGCTTTAACAGGGAATATTCGTACAACGACACAATCATTGGTGGACCTCACAACGGATGTATTATCGTAGTAAGAAAATGACAGAATTATCTTTTTATAATGGCGAAAGTGTTACCGTTAAAACTGTTGAACTACCCAGTAGTAAAAAAAGACGATGTCTGGCGTTAGTTAAGTAGTAGCACGGTATTGATTATTGATGCTTACGTGAGAAGTCACTCGGTTATACTCAATTATTGCTACGATAATTCTTTGCATCATATCTCTTATATTATTGATTCAATTATTGTCACAATATCATCTGTATAATATGTTATATTATTAAATCAATAATTGAGACGGCAAAGTTATTCATATTATTATTTTCAATATTGACAATGTCAGAAGTTACGTCGAGGAGAGGTTTGGTCACCTAATTCAGGCGCGATAAGGAGAAATCCTTATCGGAAAGCCCCATCTTTCCTGGGAATGACCTGGTTGTTAAATATTTTGAATTATAATATTAATGATGAATAAGTTCGTGTTGATTAAAGATGAAATTGATAGTTCCATTGTGTTGGAATTATTAGTGTTAGTGAAAATTGACATTTATTTCGATAATAATTGATGTCTGGAGGTTATATTGACCAATCGGGTAATTAACCGGATAAATGAGCAATGAATTGATATTGATTCACATTGTTAGTTTCCAGTAGGCACACTAGATCTTGAAGGGGGGGTTGAATAGATTCTTTTAATTTCAAATACTTTTCTAGTTTATTTTGTATTGCTGATAATTTAGCATGTGACAAACATAAGAATCTTTTCAAGCATAGCGGAATAAGTAAAAGATCCCATTCATTAATATATCCATAATCATACATACATTGTTCGTAGAGTTAGTTCAGTGGTAAGATATTAAAACATACATAGTAGTTATAGCAGTTAATATATATAATGTAAATGACATAAAGTAAAAGACACAAAGGGTTTTAAGTGGTTCAGAGACTCAAGCTCCTAATCCACTCTTCTGCTTTTAAATAGCAGGATTTTCACTAAGGAAGGGCAGCACCCTGAATCCCTAAGTTTCCTTGAGGCCACCGCTTTTGCCTTGGGACTTGATTCACTAAGAACTCTTCAAGGCTAGCAGCCTTGGAACTTCTCTAGTTCCCTAGGAACTCTTCAAGCCCAGCAGGCTTGGAACTTCATTTAGTCCCTCCGGAAAAGGACCCCTCAGGCCCTGGCTTCTTGTTATTGTAGTTGTTGTTGTTCTTGGTGCTGAGCTGCTAAGATGTCATTAGGTTCTGAACATCTTTTGTACTTAGCATCTTGGTGTGGTCCTCTTTTCTTTCTGCTTCGAGTCTGGACCGCATCTTCTTTGGTGCAGCTGATCTTCACTCTTTTCTGCTCATCTTCATCTGGTATCAGCTGTGCACCATCACCATCTGGGTTTGTTAAGTCTCTGTGCTTTTAGTAGACTTTGTGCGGCACTTAGCAATCCCCTGAACCCTTCTTGAATACTTCTGAGACATGGTTACGCACTTGTTCGATTTTAGCTTTTGGTTCATGGTGATTCGTAGAGAGTGGCTCTCTTGATCTTCTTTTGTACTCACCACTTTCTGAGATGTTATCTTCTTGGCCTTTTCAATTTCTCGACTTGTACGCCATTTTTAGTGGCATTCTCATCTTTGTTGAGTGAAGCTTTGATCTATTTGAGTTCTTCTTTAAAGCTACTTCATGTGACGCCCCCAAAATTAGGTATACGTCACCCATCTTGGGTCGCCACTTACATGGTACATAAATTCAAATACAACTTACTAATATAACTATCGTGTACAATACGACATAAACTATGAGTTTGAATACAAATATTGTCTACTAGATATTATACAAACTTAAAAGGAGTCCTCATTACAACTATTATCACACTATTTCACAGAATAGTGAGGACTACTAATGCTATCCTTTGGACCATTACTCCGTTCCCGAGGCTCGTCCCTCCTATGTTCTCATTTCACAAGAGAACGGTAAAGGAAAGAAAGGGTGAGCTCAACTAGCCCGAGAAGAAATATTATGACTAAGATAATGCGAATAATTTATCATTAGCCTTCAACAAAATGTTAAACCGATAAAATACAATAGACAACAAGTTTAATCTGCGGCGGAATAAGCAATCCATTAAAAGAGTCAAGTAGAGAATAAAGTCTACTATCTTTTAGGTTTTAAAAGGTTTTCATCATCAATTATAGGCCGAGACTCACTTTAATAAATAATCCACATCATCGAATCACCCCGCACTACGACCAAGGATATTCATCAAATTATCAATGGTCGTGACTATACTAGAATCACCCCCGGTCATAATCATACCAAAAACTATCCATCATCGCATTACTGTGCCTTTGAGGACTTTTATCACATCATTTATAACAAGCCATGATTATACCGAATGATCCTCGTCATAATCATAATAAGTTCATCTATACACGTAAGTCAAGATAACATAATATAACATGAGGATGATGACAATGACATAATAATTCAATAAAACAAGTTCAAGAATTATTTTATCCAGAATTATTAACGCCCAAATTGTCAAAATGATCTTTATTTTGTAGAGTAAAATTCAAGAATGATCGAGGAAGAATATTTCCATGAAAGATCTTTGGATGAGCGCAAATATCAAGGATATTCCACTAATTTCATGGAGTATAGAAGTCAAAGATTTAAACCATTGGGTATAATAAAGAACGGAATAACAAAAGAAATCACCATGCATGCGGTACTTCAGATGTGAGCGAGTTATTCCAATGTAATAATAATAACGGAACCGAGTCGGGGTGAAATTCACGCAAGCAGGATGATCCAACAGAATAATAAATCTTTGAATAATAAACAATGGAACCGAGTTAGATGTAAAACACACGCATGAGGATATTCCAATGAGAATAATAAATGCGAATAATAAACAATGGAACTGTGTAAATTGTAAAACACACGACAGGATATTCCAATGTAATAATAAAGAATGGAATAATAGAAGGAGATCACCAAGTATAGGGGATTAGCACAGATACAAAAGTTATTCCACAGAATAAATAAGAATGGAATAATATAAGGATTTCACCAAGTATAGGTGTCTGGCAGATATAAAAGTTATGTATAGGGTATACCACTTTTACAAAAGTTATTCCAACAGTAATAATAAGCAATGGAATAACAACAGTTCTCTTCATGAATAAGAAAGAATAACACTTTACGGTACAACAAATAATATTCCCTACCTTAGAAGAATGAATATTGGCAAGGTGAAGTAGCGAATACTTTTCTTCTTTTCTCTATAGTTTCTCTCTCTAGAGTTTCGATTGAATTCGTGAAAAATAATGAAGCACTAGGCCTCTATTTATAGAAGATTTCTAGTTTAGCTTTTGCCGTGTGAAAAGGCAAGTGGCTCGACGTAATCGTGATGTGAAAAGAAAAGTGGTTTGGCGCTCAGAATAATGTGAAACGACAAGTGGTTCGGCACTTTTGTAATGTGAAACGACAAGTGGTTCGATGCTCGTAATGTGAAACGGCAAGTGGTTTCGACGTCTGGTAAAGGTAATTACTATCGACGAAGGTAATTACTATTCACAAGGGTAATTACTATCGATTGAAGGTAATTACTATTGACGAAGGTAAATACTATCGAATGAAGGTAATTACTATTCACAAAGGTAATTACTATCGACGAAGGTAATTACTATTGACGAAGGTAAACTATATTGATAAAGGTAATTACTATTCACAAAGGTAATTACTATCGACGAAGAGACTCTTAGATAATGACATATATGGGCCCCCCATAAAATAATCAAACTTACCACAAACGTCTCATAATGACTCTTTTATATACATTAAGGATTGAATAAATATTACCACAAATCATTTTATTTTTAATCAACACATTTTTAATCTTTCAACAATTATTAATCATTTATAACTTGTCGCCTCAATTAATAATATAACATATTATATGAGATGATCTTTGTGACAATAATTGAATCAATAATATAAGAGATATGATGCGAAGAATTATTTGTAGTAATAATTGAAAGCATAAATGAGTGACTTCTTCACGTAAGCATCAATAATCAATCTGAGTAATGCTACTTGCAACCAACGCCAGACATCTTTGTACTTTTACCATAGGGTAGTTCAACGGTTTTAACGGTAACACCTCCGTAGTTATTTTTATAAAATATTTTTGTCGTTTTTCAATCCGACAATAATTCATTGTATGGGGTCCACCAATGATTGAGCCATTTATGCGAATATTCCCTAACAAAAGAATATTCCCGACCAAACGAATATTTTATAACAACTTGCGTATACTTTTGCAAAATTTATAAATACTACCCACAACTATAATATTATCTCAAATTCACACCATAATATTAAAAATTATTTTGACAAAATTTAAATCTTTATTGATAAAATCTAGGGTCTCACAATCTCCCCTCCTTATGGAATTTCGCCCTCGAAATTAGAGTGTAATACACAGTATGATAAAGAGGTGAGGATACCTTGAATACCTTTATCGTTTGAAAACATTAAATTCATCTTTGTAATCCTACCAAAGATATTTATTCACAATTCATCTTTGCTTCACAGCCAAAGATATACAATCAGTAAAATCAATAATCCGAGACGCAGCGACTTAAATAGTATCACGACCACTTAATTATCCATGCACCATTCGCCAAGGATATTCGTGTTTTCAATTACTAGTCATGATTATACCGAATAATCCTTGGTCATAATCATACCAAGTCTATCAATGCACTACTGACCAAAGATGACTTTTACCACATCCATGAATTAATATTTCATTCTTCGAGACTCATTTCAATAATTAATCCATATCATCGAATCATCCCCGCACTTTCTGTGCCAAGGATATTCATTAGTATCACGACCACGAATTATCCATGCACTACTACCAAAGATAATCGTGTATTCATTAAGTATCACGACCACAAATTATCCATGCACTACTACCAAAGATAATCGTGTATTCATTAGTATCAACATGACGCCCCCAAAATTAGGTATACATCACCCATCTTGGGTCGCCACTTATATGGTATGTAATTTAAATACAACTTACTAACATAACTCGTGGTATAATCTGACATAAACCGCATGAGTTTAAATACAAATATAAATCTACTAGATATTATACAAACTCAAAAGGAGTCCTCATTACAATTATTATCACACTATTTCACGTAATAGTGAGGACTACTAATGCTATCTTCAGGACCATCACTCGTTTCCCCGACTCGTCTCAAATTTATATTCTCATTTTCAAGAGAATAACGGTGAAAGAAAGGGTGAGCTCAACTAGCCCAAGAAGAAATATTATGACTAAGATAATGTAGTAATAAATTATCAATAGTCTTCAACAATGTTAAACCGATAAAATACAATAACAACAACCGGTTTTAGCTGCAATGAATATGCAATCCATTAAAAGAGTCAAGTAGAAAATAAAGTCTACTATCTTTTAGGTTTTAAAAGGTTTTTCATCATCAATTATATATTTGAGACTCACCTTTTAATAAATATTCCACATCATCGAATCACCCCCACTACTCTGGCCAAGGATATTCTTTAGTATCACGACCACAATTATTCATGCACTACGGGCCAAGAATATTTGTGTATTCATTAATGGTCATGATCATGCCAACAATCGGTCCATCAATGCACTACTACCAACGAGGATTTTTACCACATCATTTGTAACATTACTGGCCATGATTACACCGAATAGTCTCTCGGTCATAATCATACCAAGTCCATCTATGCACTACATGTGCCACGGATGACTTTAAAAAATATAAACATGAGGATGATGACAATGATATAAGAATTCAATAAAACAAGTTCAAGAATTATTTTATCCAGAATTATTAACGCCCAAATTATCAACATGATAATTGTTTTGTAGAGTAAAATTCAAGAATGATCGGAAGAATATTTTCATGAAAAGATTTGGATGAAACGCAAATATCAAGGATATTCTACTAATTTCATGGAGTATAGAAGTCAAAGTTTTAACCAACCGGGTATAATAAAGAATGGAATAACAAAAGAAATCACCATGCATGCGATAGACCGCATGCAGAAAGTTATTCCAATGAATAATAAATAACGGAACCAGTCGTGAAATTCACACCGCAAGCGGGATGTTCAACAAGAATAATAAAGATGGAACCAGATCCGTGTAAAACACATGATAGGATATTCCAACATGTAATGATAAAGAGCGGAACCAGTCCTGTAAAACACACGCACAAGATGTTCCAACAGAATAATAAAGAAGCGGAACCAGTCTGTATAAAAACATGCATGCAGGATGTTCCAAATGAATAATAAAGAAGGAACCAGTCCTGTAAAACACATGCATGTGAGGATGTTCCAATGTAATAATAGAAGAATATCACCAAGTATAGGGTAAACCGCGATACAAAGTTATTCCAATGTAATAATAAGCAATGGAATAACAACAGATTCTCTTCATGAATAAGAAAGAATAACACCCCTTACATTTGGTAGGAGATTGAATATCGCAGATTGTAGTAAGAATAAAATACTCTTCTTCTTTCTCTTATTCTCTCTATACTTTTCTCTCTATAGCTTGAATGAATTCGTGAAAATAATGAAGCCCCAGCCTCTATTTATAGAAGATTTCTAGCTTAAGACTAGTGTGAAAAGGCAAGTGGCTCGACGAATCGGGTTTGACGCCTGTGAATGTGAAACGACAAGTGGTTCGACGTCGTGAATGTGAAACGACAAGTGGTTCGACGTAAAGGTAAAGGTAATTACTATTAACGAAGGTAATTACTATTCGACGAAGTTAAATACTATTCACAAGGGTAATTACTATCGACGAAGGTAATTACTATCGACGAAGATAAATACTATTCACAAGGGTAATTACTATCGACGAAGGTAATTACTATCGACGAAGGTAAATACTACTATTCACAAGGGTAATTACTATTGACGAAGGTAATTACTATCGATTTAAGGTAAATACTATTCACAAGGGTAATTACTATTGACGAAGGTAATTACTATCGACGATTAGAGACTCTTAGATTATTGATTTAATACTATAACATATTATCTGATGATGATATCGTGACAATAATTGAATCAATAATATAAGAGATATGATGCACGACAATTATCGTAGTAATAATTGAGCATAGTAAGTGACTTCTCACGTAAAGCATCAATAATCAATCGTAGTACTACTATGCAATCACGCCAGACATCGTATTTCTTTACCACCGGGTAGTTCAATGCTTTTAATTAAGAATACCTCGTAGTTATTTTTATAAAATATTTTTGTCGTTTTCTCAATCCGACAATAATTTCATTGTGGGGTCCACCAATGATTGAGCCATTATTAATATTCCCTAACAAAAGAATATTCCCCACCAAACTAATATTTTTAACAACTTGCATACTTTGCAAAATTTATAAATATTACCCACAACTATAACATTATATCAAATTTATTCCATAATATTCAAAAATAATATTTATAGAAAAATTCATCTTTATTTATAAAAGTGGGGTCTTACAACCTCCCTTCTTATGAAATTTCGCCCTCGAAAATTAGGGTGGCATGACTGGTATGTCGAAGAGGTAAGGATACCTTGATTTCATTTCGATTCTAACTCCCAAGTCATTTCCTCAACATCGTGGTTCTTCCACAAAACTTTGACTTGAGGTATAACCTTGGAGCGTAGAATATGTTCCTTCTTATCCAAAATTTGAACAGAACCTCTTCATACGTCAAATCTTCCGCTATTTCGTGGGTTCTAACTCAATAATATGGTTCGGGTCTTTCACATATTTACGTAACATAGATATGTGAAAAACGTTATGAACACGAGACATATTTCAAGTAAAAGCGAGTCTATAGGCCACAGATTCCTACTCGATCGAGGATTAAAATGGACCGATGAATCGAGGATTAAGTTTTCCTCTCTTTCCAAATCTTGTAACTCCTTTCCATGGAGCAACTCTTAACAACACATGATCTCCTATATCGAATTCCACGTCCTTTCGATGAAGATCAAGATAACTCTTTTGTCGATTTTGTGAGGTTTTTATACGTTGTCGGATCGTTTGAATCTTTTCCGTAGTCATACGTATCAACTCGGCCCCAACAACGTTGCTTCACCCACCTCATCCCAAAGATACCGAGAACGACACTTTCTTCCATACAACGCTCGAATGGAGCCATGCCAATACTTGCTTGATAATCGTTGTTCAGAGGAAAACTCCACCAATGGTAAGAACTTGTCCCAACTCCCTTGAAATCAAGGACACAGAGTCTTAATAGATCTTCAAGAGTTTGAATAGTCCTCTCCGATCGTCCGTCCGTCGAGGATGATATGCCGAGCTAAATCGTAAGTCTGCGCTCATAGCTTTTTGCAAACTAACCCAAAATCGTGAAGTGAATCTTGGGTCTCGATCGGAAACTATGGATACTGCAAGATACCATGCGATCTTACAATCTCGTTTATGTACATACTGAGCAAGACGTTCAAGTGTATAAGTTTCTCGACGGAAGAAATGAGCAGACTTGGTCAATCTATCAACAATGACCCAAATCGCATCAATGCCTTGAGAAACCTTAGGAAGGCCCAGAACGAAATCCATGGTAATGTGCTCCCACTTCCATTCGGAATTTCAAGTGGTTTAATGGACCTTTTGGTACTTGATGCTCGCTTTAACTCGTTGACAAGTTAGACACCTTGAGATAAACAATATTATCTCTCTCTTCATATTGCTCCACCAAAATGTATGATTTAATATCATGATACATTTTGGTACTCCCAAGATGGATTGCAAATGGTGTGTTGTGCGCTCCATCATGATATTATACTTTAAATCGTGGTCGTTAGGAACACAAAGTCCGGAGTCGACTCAAGTATTCCTTCTTCATCGATTCTTGCTTCCTAAGATAGCACCTTCTTGCACTTTTTTTCCTCATATGCATCATTCTGAGTCCGTAGCTTGAGCAAACTTTAACTTTATCGATTAAAGTCTGTTCTACTCAGATACTCGCTTATCATCACACGCGTCCCCTCGAGTCTTTAACTCTATCTCCATCCTTTGCAAGTCACACAAATGGGCCTTTGCGTTGACAATATCGCACTCAGATTTGCATATGATTTTCTACTCAACGCGCCGCCTACCACGTTCGCTTTTTCCAGATGGTATTGATGGTATGATCATAATCTTTTCAGCTTCAAGCCAACGCCGTTGTCGCATGTTGAGTTCCTTTTGAGTGAAGAAATATTTGAGGCTTTTATGATCCAGTAAAGATCTCCACTTTCTCCCCATACAAGTAATGCCTCCAAATTTTAAGTGCAAATATAACAACCGCCAACTCTAGATCATGAGTAGGATAATTCCTCTCATATTCTTTGAGTTGTCGTGAGGCATAGGCTATAACTTTTCCATGTTGCATAAGAACACATCCCAACCCTTTGCTCAAGCATCATCAGAGATGACAAATCCCTCCGAGCCGATGGTATTCACGTAACAAAATAAATAAGTCTCCCTCGAGTTCTTGAAAACTCTTCTCACATTCTTCGCTTCCAACCGAACTTCAGATCTTTCCGAGTCATTTGAGTCAATGGAGTAGCGATTCGAGAAAATCCTTCCACGAATCTCCGATAATAACCAAACTTAAACCAAGAAAGCTACGATTTGATCCATCGATTTAGGTTGTTCCCAACTTTGAATAGCTTCAATCTTTCTTTGGGTCAACAGATATTCCATGACTTGATACCACGTGCCCAAGGAATGCTACTTCTTTCAAGCCGTAACTCGCATTTCTTCAACTTGGCATAAAGCTTATATTCACGAAGCTTTTGGAGTGTCACCTCAAGTGTCGCTTTCATGATCTTCAAGGCTTTTGGAATAAATAAGGATGTCATCAATAAAGACGACCACAAAGTGATCTAAATATTCTTGAATACTCTGGTTCATCATATCCATGAAGCAAAGAGGAGCATTAGTCAATCCAAAGGACATGACTAGGAATTCATAATGCCCGCATCGAAGTTCCGGAAGTCGTCTTTTGGAATGTCGGTGGTTCTAATCTTCAATTGGTGATATCCTAACTAAGATCAATCTTTGAAAAGAATTTGGCTCCTTGCAATCGGGTCAAACAGTCATCAATACGTGGCAATGGATACCTATTTTTATGGTGACATGATTCAACTCCCGATAATCAATACAAAGTCGCGATACTCCCATCTTTCTTCTTCACGTAATGTAACAGAGCAGCCCAAGGAAGAGAAGTACTAGGACTAATAAAGCCAATGTCTAACAATTCTCGCAGTTGGGTCTTTAACTCCTCAAGTTCAATAGAGCCATTCGATATGGGGCTTTGGAAATAGGTTTTGTATCGCGGGTTCAAGGTCGATACAAAATTCAATTTCACACTGGGGTAGGCCAGAAGTTCTTCGGGGGAATACGTCAGAAATTTATTAACAATAGGAATATCGCTTAAAACCGGACGATTTTTATTTAAATCTGTGACATGAGCTAAGAAAGCTTGACATCCGCTTTTCAATAAACGAATAGCTTTACGGGCTTGAGATGACCGTGATTGATTTTAATGGTTTGGTCGTTTGAATTCGCATAATAGGTTGATTAGGAATATGAAAGCTAACAACCCACGAAAACAATCAATTTTTGCATGATAAGTAGTTAACCAATCAATCCTTGTAATCACGTCAAATGCAAGTATTTTTAATGAAATAAGATCGATGGGTGTAATGTGAGGGTACCGATTTGAACCAAACAAGACTTATAAACAAATTGGATGTAATGAAGGTTTCTCCCAACGGAGTTTCCACAGATAAGTCAAAGTCTAATTTCTCCTGAGTCAAATTTAATCGATGAGCGCAAGTAGAGAAATAAAAGAACGGGTAGAACCCAGATCAAATAAAGTATAGACTTCATTAGAGTTTATGACAAGCTTACCCGTGATGACCTCATTCGGATTCCTCGCTCTTTGGGAGGTCACAACAAACGCCTCCTCAGACTACTCTGGTTTGAAATTTTCGGGATGGCTTTGGTGTTTCCATCTTGCATTGAATTTGTCTTTCTGTGAAACGACAAAATCGAGCTAAGTTGACCTTCTCTTCCACAATTATAACACGCTTTGGACGGAATGACGTAGTTTGATCGATGTGTCCCTCTCCTCCGCATTTGAAGCATATGATAGGTGGTCTTTCTCCTTCCTTAACAACGGGTCTTTGGTCGACGCGTTTTCCACCATTGTTGAATCTCGCTTTCTTGAAATGTCCATTCTTATTGTTTTGGCCTCGATTACAACGCGAAGTGGTTACCATATCTCCGCCCGTTGATTCCCTCCACGCTTGTTGTCACCGCTTCGATGATTACTCTTGTGGACGCCCCAAAATTAGGTATACATCACCCATCTTGGGTCGCCACTTACATGGTATGTAATTTAAATACAACTTACTAACATAACTATCGTGGTACAATACGACGACATAAATCGTGAGTTTAAATACAAATATCGCTCTACTAGATATTATACAAACTCAAAAAGGAGTCCTCATTACAATTATTATCACACTATTTCACGTAATAGTGAGGACTACTAATGCTATCTTCGTGACCATCACTCGCTTCCGACTCGTCCCAAATTATATTCTCATTTCTCAAGAGAATAAAGTGAAAGAAAGGGTGAGCTCAACTAGCCCAAGAAGAAATATTATGACTAAGATAATGTAGAATAAATTATCAATAGTCTTCAACAATGTTAAACCGATAAAATACAATAGTACAACGGTTTAATGCAATGAATATACGCAATCCATTAAAAGAGTCAAGTAGAAAATAAAGTCTACTATCTTTTAGGTTTTAAAAGGTTTTCATCATCATTATATATTTGAGACTCACTTTTAATAAATATTCCACATCATCGAATCACCCCCGCACTACGGCCAAGGATATTCTTTAAGATCACGACCACAATTATTCATGCACTACGCCAAGAATATTTGTGTATTCATTAATGGTCATGATCATGCCAACAATCGTCCATCAATGCACTACTACCAATCGAGGATTTTTACCACATCATTTGTAACATTACTGGCCATGATTACAATCAATAGTCTCTGGTCATAATCATACCAAGTCCATCTATGCACTACTGTGCCACGTGATGACTTTAAAAAAATATAAACATGAGGATGATGACAATGATATAAGAATTCAATAAAACAAGTTCAAGAATTATTTTATCCAGAATTATTAACGCCCAAATTATCAACACGACATCGCTTTTGTAGAGTAAAATTCAAGAATGATCGTAAGAATATTTTCATGAAAAGATATTGGATGAAACGCAAATATCAAGGATATTCTACTAATTTCATGGAGTATAGAAGTCAAAGTTTTAACCAACCGGGTATAATAAAGAATGGAATAACAAAAGAAATCACCATGCATGCGATAGACCGCATGATAAAAGTTATTCCAATGTAATAATAAATAACGGAACGAAGTCGTGAAATTCACAATCGGACAGGATGTTCCAATGTAATAATAAAGATGGAACTGCATCCGTGTAAAAACACATGATAGGATATTCCAATGAATGATAAAGAGCGGAACCAGTCCGTGTAAAACACATGCATGTGATGATTCCAAATGTAATAATAAAGACGGAACCAGTCCCTGTATAAAACACATGCATGTGATGTTCCAACAGAATAATAAAGCGGAAACTGTGTCGGTGTAAAACACACGCATGTGATGTTCCAATGTAATAATAGAAGAATATCACCAAGTATAGGTAAACCAGCAGATACAAAAGTTATTCCAATGTAATAATAAGCAATGGAATAACAACAGATTCTCTTCATGAATAAGAAAGAATAACACCCCTTACATTTGGTAGGAGATTGAATATCGCAAAGAAGCAGTAAGAACAAAATACTCTTCTTCTTTTCTCTATATTCTCTATACTTTCTCTCTCTATAGCTTGAATGAATTTTGTGAAAATAATGAAGCCTCAGGCCTCTATTTATAGAAGATTTCTAGCTTAAGACCGCCGTGTGAAAAGGCAAGTGGCTCGACGAATGGTTTGACGCCTGTGTAATGTGAAGCGACAAGTGGTTCGACGTGTTTGTAATGTGAAACGACAAGTGGTTCGGACGTCCGGTAAAGGTAATTACTATTATTAACGAAGGTAAATACTATCGACGAAGGTAAATACTATTCACAAGGGTAATTACTTATCGACGAAGGTAATTATTATCGATTTAAGATAAATACTATTCACAAGGGTAATTACTATTGGACGAAGGTAATTACTATCGACGAAGGTAAATACTATTCACAAGTGGTAATTACTATCGTGATTAAGGTAATTATTATCGACGAAGAGACTCTTAGATTATTGATTTAATACTATAACATATTATACGTGATGATAATCGCTGACAATAATTGAATCAATAATATAAGAGATATGATGCAGCAATTAATTATCAGAAGTAATAATTGAGCATACCGAGTGACTTCTCACGTAAGCATCAATAATCAATACCGCAGTGCTACTACGCAACTCACGCCAGACATCGCATTTTTTACCACCGGGTAGTTCAACAGCTTTTAATCAGTAACACCTCCGCCAAGTTATTTTTATAAAATATTTTGTCGTTTTCTCAATCAAATAATAATTTCATTATGGGGTCCACCAATGATTGAGCCATTGTATTTAATATTCCCTAACAAAAAGAATATTCCCCGACCAAACGAATATTTTATAACAACTTGCATACTTTTGCAAAATTTATAAATATTACCCACAACTATAACATTATATCAAATTTATTCCATAATATTCAAAAAATAATATTTATAGAAAAATTCATCTTTATTTATAAAAATTTGGGGTCTTCAACTCTCATTTGGTTGGTATTATAATTTCTCATTTTGCTTCTCTTTGCTTTTATAAGTTGACTCATTATCGCTGACTCATTATCGCCCACTAATCGAGCCCTATTTACAACATCCGAATACAAACACAGTTTATGAGAAATAAGATGTTGACGTATTGGCGCTTCAAACCTCTTAAAACATTCGCGCCATTCTCTTCATTATCCACCAAGTGGGGATGAAAACCGTGATAACTCCGCAAATTTGCCTCGTATCACACGGTCATATTGTTTTGTTCCAACTTGATAAATTCCACCTCCTTCATGGCGAATACTTTCGGAAAGTATTTGTCGTTTGAAACGACTCTGGAACTTCTCCCAAGATATCTTCAAGACAAGAGTTGAGTCGTTTACCGATTTTCCACCGAATCAGCCTTTAATCTCGATCCCACAAGAATCCGCATAAAGCGCGAAAGGAACCTTTTGCTCTCGGAGCATCCCAAGACATCAAATATCTTGGTAACTGTTTTATCTATGCTTTCCAAGTGGTTTTCGGCTCTCCTTAAACTCGGTGGTCCCGGCTCCTTGAATTGTTTAGCGGTGACCGCCGAGAGAGTTTTCCGTGTTTCCACCTACATTTTGACAGAGTCGTTCTCTTCTTTGTTGCATAAATTACATAAAGCCTCACGAACATTTGATCATTCATCATTTGGTCGGTGTTGTTGTTTGATGAGGATTGTCGCCTTCACGATGCACATTATCCCGATTATTGATATGTGGTGAATCAACGATCGTCAAGGCTTCCATTGCTATTCTCAACATTCTCGTCGCTGCGCTCCATTGCTATTCTCAACATTCTCGAGATGTCATTTTGAGACATCGCCACAAAACAAAAGGTTAATTGACATGTAACAAATTATCCCTATCTTACGACCAACCAATAAAATAGCACATAAACTTAGGTAGGTCATACTAGCGAAGGTATTCCCCTGCCTCTCCTCCTAGTACTATTCTCACATCTTAGCCAGGATCATATCCTAAGCTCGATATTAACCGTGATGCCCCCAAAATTAGGTATACATCACCCATCTTGGGTCGCCACTTACATGGTATGTAATTTAAATACAACTTACTAACATAATTGTCGTGGTACAATACGACATAAACATGAGTTTAAATACAAATATAAATCACTAGATATTATACAAACTCAAAAGGAGTCCTTATTATACAATTATTATCACACTATTTCACGTAATAGTGAGGACTACTAATGCTATCTTGAGGACCATCACTGCGTTTCCCAGGCTCTCGTCGCCTATATTCTCATTTCTCAAGAAACGGTGAAAGAAAGGGTGAGCTCAACTAGCCCAAGAAGAAATATTATGACTAAGATAATGCAGAATAAATTATCAATAGTCTTCAACAATGTTAAACCGATAAAATACAATAGACAACGGTTTAAGCTGCAGCTTTGAATACGCAATCCATTAAAAGAGTCAAGTAGAAAATAAAGTCTACTATCTTTTAGGTTTTAAAAGGTTTTCATCATCATATAATTTGAGACTCACTTTAATAAATATTCCACATCATCGAATCCCCGCACTTACGGCCAAGGATATTCTTTAAGTATCACGACCACAATTATTCATGCACTACGGGCCAAGAATATTTGTGTATTCATTAATGGTCATGATCATGCCAACAATCGTCCATCAATGCACTACTACCAACCGAGGATTTTTACCACATCATTTGTAACATTACGGCCATGATTACACCGAATAGTCTCTCGTCATAATCATACCAAGTCCATCTATGCACTACGGTGCCACAGATGACTTTAAAAAATATAAACATGAGGATGATGACAATGATATAAGAATTCAATAAAACAAGTTCAAGAATTATTTTATCCGGGAATTATTAACGCCCAAATTATCAACATGACATTGTTTTTGTAGAGTAAAATTCAAGAATGATCGGAAGAATATTTTCATGAAAAAATCTTTGGATGAAACGCAAATATCAAGGATATTCTACTAATTTCATGGAGTATAAGTCAAAGTTTTAACCATTTGGGTATAATAAAGAATGGAATAACAAAAGAAATCACCATGCATGCGATAGACCGCATGCATGAGTTATTCCAATGAGAATAATAAATAACGGAACCGAAGTCGTGAAATTCACCAAGCAGGATGTTCCAAGAATAATAAAGATGGAACAGATCCGTGTAAAACACACAGATAGGATATTCCAACAGAATGATAAAGACGGAACCGGTCGGTGTAAAAACACACAGATAAGATGTTCCAACAGAATAATAAAAGAGCGGAACGGTGCGGGTATAAAACACATGCATGCGAGGATGTTCCAGCGAGAATAATAAAGAGCGGAACCAGTCCGAAGGTGTAAAACACATGCATGTGGATGTTCCAATGTAATAATAGAAGAATATCACCAAGTATATAGGTAAACCACAGATAAAGTTATTCCAACAGAATAATAAGCAATGGAATAACAATGTTCTCTTCATGAATAAGAAAGAATAACACCCCTTACATTTGGTAGGAGATTGAATCTCGCAACGATTGTAGTAACAAAATACTCTTCTTCTTTCTCTCTTATTCTCTCTATACTTTCTCTCTATAGCTTGAATGAATTAAGTGAAAATAATGAAGCCTCAGCCTCTATTTATAGAAGATTTCTAGCTTAGCAAGACCGTGTGAAAAGGCAAAGTGGCTCGACGATTTGGTTCGACGCTGTAATGTGAAACGACAAGTGGTTCGACGTCTGTAATGTGAAACGACAAGTAAGTGTTCGACGTCTGGTAAAGGTAATTACTATTAACGAAGGTAAATACTATCGACGAAGGTAAATACTATTCACAAGGGTAATTACTATCGACGAAGGTAATTACTTATCGATTTAAGATAAATACTATTCACAAGGGTAATTACTATCGACGAAGGTAATTACTATTCGATGAAGGTAAATACTATTCACAAAGGGTAATTACTATTGACGAAGGTAATTACTATTGACGAAGAGACTCTTAGATTATTGATTTAATACTATAACATATTATACAGATGATACTGTGACAATAATTGAATCAATAATATAAGAGATATGATCTTGACAATTATCGTAGCAATAATTGAGCATAATTTGAGTGACTTCTCACGTAAGCATCAATAATCAATCTGAGTAATGCTTCTTATGCAACTACGGCAGACATCGTATTTTTACCAAGGGTAGTTCAGCAGCTTTTTATTCAGTAACACCTCCGCCGTTATTTTTATAAAATATTTTTGTCGTTTTCTCAATCAGGACAATAATTACATTGTGGGGTCCACCAATGATTGAGCCATTGTATTTAATATTCCCTAACAAAAAGAATATTCCCCACCAAACTAATATTTTATAACAACTTGCATACTTTGCAAAATTTATAAATATTACCCCTAACTATAACATTATATCAAATTTATTCCATAATATTCAAAAATAATATTTATAGAAAAATTCATCTTTATTTATAAAATTTCGGGTCTTATAACTCTCATTTGGTATTATAATTTTGCTTTTACCGCTTCTCTTTTAGTTGTGTTGACTCATTATCGCGCTCCACTAATCGAGAGCCCTATTTACAACATCCGAATACAAACACGGTTTATGAGAAATAAGATGTTCGACGTATCTCCGACTTCAAACCTCTTAAAACATTCGCGCCATTCTCTCTTCATTATCCACCAGTGGGACATAAACCGTGATAACTCCGCAAATTTTGCCTCGATCATTATTACACTGGCCATATTGTTTTGTTCAACTTGATAAATTCCACCTCCTTCATGTATGGCGAATACTTTCGGGAAAGTATTTGTCGTTGAACGACTCCTGGAACTTCTCCCAAGATATCTTGAGACAAAGAAAGTTGAGTACGTTTACCGATTCCCACCAAGAATCCGCCTCTCCGCAACATAAAGGCTATAGAAAGGAACCTTTTGCTCCTCGGAGCATCCCAAGACATCAAATATCTTGTGTCTGTTTTATCTACGCTTCCGCTTGTAAGTGGTTTTGGCTCTCCCTTAAACTCGGTGGTCCCAGCTCCTTGAATTGTTTAGCGGTGACCGAGAGTTTTCCGTGTTTCCACCTACATTTTGGATGAGAGTCGTTCTCTTTCTTTGTTGCATAAATCGTATAAAGCCTCTCGAACATTTGATCATTCATCATTTGGTCGGTGTTGTTGTTTTGCATGAGGATTGTCGCCTTCTGATGCACATTATCCACGATTATTGATATGTGGTGAATCAACGATCGCCTCAAGGCCCATTGCTATTCTCAACATTCTCGGATGTCATTTTCAGACATCGCCACAAAACAAAAGGTTAATTGACATGTAACAAATTATCCCTATCTTTTGACCAACCAATAAAATAAGACATAAACTTAGGTAGGTCATACTAGCGAAGGTATTCCCGATCTCTCCCTCCTAGTACTATTCTCACATCTTAGCTGGGGATCATATCCTAAGCTCGATACCAACCTGTGATGCCCCCAAAATTAGGTATACATCACCCATCTTGGGTCGCCACTTACATGGTAGTATGTAATTTAAATACAACTTACTAACATAATTGTCGGTGTACAATACGACATATAAATCGTGAGTTTAAATACAAATATCGCTCTACTAGATATTATACAAACTCAAAAGGAGTCCTTATTACAATTATTATCACACTATTTCACGAATAGTGAGGACTACTAATGCTATCTTCGTGACCATCACTGCTTCCGACTCGTCTCACCTATATTCTCATTTCAAGAGAAGCGGTGAAAGAAAGGGTGAGCTCAACTAGCCCAAGAAGAAATATTATGACTAAGATAATGCGTAATAAATTATCAATAGTCTTCAACAATGTTAAACCGATAAAATACAATAGATAAACCGGTTTAAGCTCGGCAGAAGGAATATGCAATCCATTAAAAGAGTCAAGTAGAAAATAAAGTCTACTATCTTTTAGGTTTTAAAAGGTTTTCATCATTTGTTATAAATGAGACTCAAACTTTAATAAATATTCCACATCATCGAATCACCCCGCACTTTCTGGCCAAGGATATTCTTTAAGATCACGACCACAATTATTCATGCACTACTGCCAAGAATATTTGTGTATTCATTAATGGTCATGATCATGCCAACAACTCGTCCATCAATGCACTACTACCACCGAGGATTTTTACCACATCATTTGTAACATTACGGTCATGATTACAATCAATAGTCTCTCGTCATAATCATACCAAGTCCATCTATGCACCTGTGCCACGAGATGACTTTAAAAAATATAAACATGAGGATGATGACAATGATATAAGAATTCAATAAAACAAGTTCAAAAATTATTTTATCCGGGGAATTATTAACGTCCAAATTATCAACATGATCATTGTTTTGTAGAGTAAAATTCAAGAATGATCGGAAGAATATTTTCATGAAAAGATATTGGATGAAACGCAAATATCAAGGATATTCTACTAATTTCATGGAGTATAAGTCAAAGTTTTAACCAACTGGGTATAATAAAGAATGGAATAACAAAAGAAATCACCATGCATGCGATAGACCGCATGTATGCATGAGTTATTCCAATGAATAATAAATAACGGAACCAGTCGTGAAATTCACAACCGCAGTGATGTTCAATGAGAATAATAAAGATGGAACCTGATCCGGTGTAAAACACACAGATAGATATTCCAACGGAGAATGATAAAGACGGAACCAGTGTCCTGTAAAACACACAGATAAGATGTTCCATGTAATAATAAAGACGGAACCAGTGGGTATAAAACACATGCATGTGATGTTCCAATGTAATAATAAAGACGGAACCAGTCCGTGTAAAACACATGCATGTGATGTTCCAAATGTAATAATAGAAGAATATCACCAAGTATAGGTAAATCAGCGATACAAAAGTTATTCCAACAGAATAATAAGCAATGGAATAACAAAGTTCTCTTCATGAATAAGAAAGAATAACACCCTTACATTTGGTAGGAGATTGAATCGCAAAGAAGTAAAGTAACAAAATATACTCTTCTTCTCTCTTATTATTCTCTATACTTTCTCTCTATAGCTTGAATGAATTTGTGTGAAAATAATGAAGCCCTAGGCCTCTATTTATAGAAGATTTCTAGCTTAGCAAGACTGCAGTGTGAAAAGGCAAGTGGCTCGACGAATTTGGTTTGACGCTTTGTAATGTGAAACGACAAGTGGTTCGACGTACGTAATGTGAAACGACAAGTGGTTCGGACGTCTGGTAAAGGTAATTACTATTAACGAAGGTAAATACTATTGACGAAGGTAAATACTATTCACAAGGGTAATTACTATTGACGAAGGTAATTACTATTGACGAAGATAAATACTATTCACAAGGGTAATTACTATTGACGAAGGTAATTACTATTGACGAAGGTAAATACTATTCACAAGGGTAATTACTATTGACGAAGGTAATTACTATTGACGAAGAGACTCTTAGATTATTGATTTAATACTATAACATATTATACAGATGATACTGTGACAATAATTGAATCAATAATATAAGAGATATGATGCAGCAATTACTGTAGCAATAATTGAGCATAGCCGGTGAGTGACTTCTCACGTAAGCATCAATAATCAATACCGAGTGTGCTACTACGCAACTACGCCAGACATCGCATTTTTTACCAACGGGTAGTTCAACGCTTTTTAACGGTAATAACTCCTCCGTTATTTTTATAAAATATTTTTGTCGTTTTCTCAATCCGATAATTATTTCGCCAGGGGTCCACCAATGATTGAGCCATCATACATTTAATATTCCCTAACAAAAAGAATATTCCCACCAAACGAATATTTTATAACAACTTGCATACTTTGCAAAATTTATAAATATTACCCACAACTATAACATTATATCAAATTTATTCCATAATATTCAAAAATAATATTTATAGAAAAATTCATCTTTATTTATAAAAATTTGGGGTCTTACAACTCTCGGTATTATAATTTTGCTTTACCGCTCTTTTTAGTTGTGTTGACTCATTATCGCGCTCCACTAATCGAGCCCTATTTACAACATCCGAATACAAACACGCTTTATGAGAAATAAGATGTTGACGATCTCCTACTTCAAACCTCTTAAAAACATTCGCGCCATTCTCTTCATTATCCACCAAGTGGGGACGAACCGTGATAACTCCGCAAATTTTGCCTCGTACATAATACTGGCCATATTGTTTTGTTCCAACTTGATAAATTCCACCTCCTTCATGTATGGCGAATACTTTCGGAAAGTATTTGTCGTTGAATGTACCCTGGAACTTCTCCCAAGATATCTTCAAGACAAAGAAGTTGAGTACGTTTTATCGATTCCCACCAAGAATCCGCCTCTCCGCTGCAACATAAAGGCAAGGGGAACTTTTGCTCCTCGGAGCATCCCAAGACATCAAATATCTTGGTAACTGTTTTTATCTATGCCCGCCGTAAGTGGTTTTGCTCTCCTTAAACTCCGGTGGTCCCAGCTCCTTGAATTGTTTTAATGTACGATCTTCGAGAGTTTTCCGTGTTTCCACCTACATTTTGGACGAGTCGTTTCGTTCTTTCATTGTTGCATAAATTGCATAAAGCCTCGAACATTTGATCATTCATCATTTGGTCGTTGTTGTTGTTTGCACGAGGATTATCGCCTTCACGATGCACATTATCCTCGATTATTGATATGTGGTGAATCAACGACGATCGCTGGCTCCATTGCTATTCTCAACATTCTCGGATGTCATTTTCAGACATCGCCACAAAACAAAAGGTTAATTGACATGTAACAAATTATCCCTATCTTCCGACCAACCAATAAAATAAGACATAAACTTAGGTAGTCATACTAGCGAAGGTATTCCCCTCTCTCCCCTCCTAGTACTATTCTCACATCTTAGCTGTGGATCATATCCCTAAGCTCGATACTAAATCGTGACGCCCCCAAAATTAGGTATACATCACCCATCTCTTGGGTCGCCACTTACATGGTATGTAATTTAAATACAACTTACTAACATAATTTGTGGTACAATATTGACATAAAGCTGTGAGTTTAAATACAAATATCGCTCTACTAGATATTATACAAACTCAAAAAGGAGTCCTCATTACAATTATTATCACACTATTTCACGCGGAATAGTGAGGACTACTAATGCTATCTTCGTGACCATCACTGCGTTTCCCGACTCGTCCCCAAATTTATATTCTCATTTTCAAGAGAACGGTGAAAGAAAGGTGAGCTCAACTAGCCCAAGAAGAAATATTATGACTAAGATAATGCAGAATAAATTATCAATAGTCTTCAACAATGTTAAACCGATAAAATACAATAGACAACCGGTTTAAGCTGCAATGAATATCTAATCCATTAAAAGAGTCAAGTAGAAAATAAAGTCTACTATCTTTTAGGTTTTAAAAGGTTTTTCATCATCGTTATAGCTTTGAGACTCGACTTTAATAAATATTCCACATCATCGAATCACCCCCGCATACTACTGCCAAGGATATTCTTTAGTATCATGACCACAATTATTCATGCACTACGGGCCAAGAATATTTGTGTATTCATTAATGGTCATGATCATGCCAACAAATTGTCCATCAATGCACTACTACTACCCGAGGATTTTTACCACATCATTTGTAACATTACGATTGGCCATGATTACATCGAATAGTCTCGTCATAATCATACCAAGTCCATCTATGCACTATGGTGCCATGTAGATGACTTTAAAAAATATAAACATGAGGATGATGACAATGATATAAGAATTCAATAAAACAAGTTCAAGAATTATTTTATCCAGAATTATTAACGCCCAAATTATCAACACGACATTGTTTTGTAGAGTAAAATTCAAGAATGATCGGAAGAATATTTTCATGAAAAGATATGGATGAAACGCAAATATCAAGGATATTCTACTAATTTCATGGAGTATAGAAGTCAAAGTTTTAACCATTTGGGTATAATAAAGAATGGAATAACAAAAGAAATCACCATGCATGCGATAGATCAAGATGCAGGTTGTTATTCCAATGTAATAATAAATAACGGAACGGTGTCGTGAAATTCACACCGCATGTGATGTTCCAACAGAATAATAAAGATGGAACCGGATCCGGTGTAAAACACAGATAGGATATTCCAAATGTAATGATAAAAGACGAAACCAGTCCTGTAAAACACATGACGGATGTTCCAACAGAATAATAAAGACGGAACCAGTGGGTATAAAAACACGCATGTGATGTTCCAATGTAATAATAAAGAGGCGGAACCAGTTCGGTGTAAAACACATGATGTGATGTTCCAATGAATAATAGAAGAATATCACCAAGTATAGGTAAGTGGCAGATACAAAAGTTATTCCAAGAATAATAAGCAATGGAATAACAACAGCTTCTCTTTATGAATAAGAAAGAATAACACCCCTTACATTTGGTAGGAGATTGAATATTGCAAGCGAGCAGTAGTAACAAAATACTCTTCTTCTTTCTCTTATTCTCTCTATACTTTCTCTCTATAGCTTGAATTAATTCGTGAAAATAATGAAGCCTAGGCCTCTATTTATAGAAGATTTCTAGCTTAGCACCGCCTTAGTGTGAAAAGGCAAGTGGCTTCGACGATTTGGTTTGGACACCAGAATGTGAAACGACAAGTGGTTCGACGCTGTAATGTGAAACGACAAGTGGTTCGACGTCGGTAAAGGTAATTACTATTAACGAAGGTAAATACTATTGATGAAGGTAAATACTATTCACAAGGGTAATTCTTATCGACGAAGGTAATTACTTATTGATGAAGATAAATACTATTCACAAGGGTAATTACTATTATCGACGAAGGTAATTACTTATCGACGAAGGTAAATACTATTCACAAGGGTAATTACTATTGTGAAGGTAATTACTATATGACGAAGGTAAATACTATTCACAAGGGTAATTCTATATGACGAAGGTAATTACTTATCGACGAAGAGACTCTTAGATTATTGATTTAATACTATAACATATTATACGGATGATCTTCGTCACAATAATTGAATCAATAATATAAGAGATATGACGCAAAGACAATTATCGTAGCAATAATTGAGCATAGGTGAGTGACTTCTCACGTAAGCATCAATAATTAATACCTGAGTGTGTGCTACTTATGCAACTACGCCTGGCGTATTCATACTTTTATCATAGGGTAGTTCAACAGCTTTTAACGGTAACACCTCCGCCGTTATTTTTATAAAATATTTTTGTCGTTTCTCAATCCGACAATAATTTACATTATGGGGTCCACCAATGATTGAGCCATTGTACGAATATTCCCTAACAAAAAGAATATTCCCCACCAAACTAATATTTTATAACAACTTGCATACTTTTCAAAATTTATAAATATTACCCACAACTATAACATTATATCAAATTTATTCCATAATATTCAAAAATAATATTTATAGAAAAATTCATCTTTATTTATAAAAGCCGGGTCTTACAATCACGACCACAAATTATCCATGCACTACGTACGAAAAGATCGTCGTATTCATTAGTATCAACGACCACAATTATCCACGCACTACGTGCAAAGATAATCGTGTATTCATTATTATCACGACCACAAATTATCCATGCACTACTACGGCCAAAGATAATCGTAGTATTCAATTACGGTTATGATTATAAAGAACAATCCTCGGTCATAATCATACCAAGTCCATCTATGCACTACTGCTGGCCACGAGATGACTTTCAACATAATATAAACATGAGGATAATGATATAAAGAATCAATCAAATGAGATAAAGGATAAATATTAAACATTTATAATATAATTTATCCAGATTCAAGAATATCCCCATGTTATCAATCACTTAATAATCTCATAATCTAATATCATTAATATTATAACAATATTTTAATCACTTCTTAAATTTATAAACAATTTATCTCAATTGTTTACGCTTTTACCATATAATGCATTTAATCATTCAAAAATGCCATACTCATAAGATATCAACACCAATTATCAAATCCTCATAAAAAAAATATGCATATATTCTATATAGGATTCTCTAGCCATAAAATCCTATTTTCAACTTTGTTACTTCACATAACATATTTAACTCATATGTTCAGTAACTAAACTATTTTCATGACAAATACCAAATCAGTCCCAAAAATATTTCTTTTCGGGTTTTAGCATAATATAGTCCCATAATGAAAATATATTTTCTCGAATTTTTAAAATTCATTTACTATTTTCAAAAATCAATTTCTAATTAATTCCTTAAGAAATTAGCTACCTCAAGTTTAACTCCAAAATTCCCAAATCTTGACAGGACCTTACCCATGTTAACGTGAGCTTTCAGTTTAAATTTCATGTTTATATCGAGTTATAGAACTCCGGTTATAGCGTTTTTAATTGGGAAAAACCTAAATATTGAAATAGTCATAACTTGCTCATTTTAAGTCGTAATGTGCTCATTTTTGGACAGGAGGTACTTTATACCATATACCTTCATGCCCCAAAAGGCCAGAATTTTTTCTCATAATTTAAGTGGCCGAAACAGCCCTCTAAAATCATGGCAGCGTTTTTTTTTTTTTTTTTGCAGCTTTGCCTCCTTTGCTAAAATCAGTCCACACAAAAATCTACAACACCTTTTCCAGTAATTCCACTTGAATTAGTTAGGTAACTCATAGATTTAACTCTAGGACTTGACCACACTCAAAAATTCAAAATATAATAGGAGATATGGTCAATTGAATTTCATGTTACGTTTTTCACCAAAATCGATTTTCAACTCTTTGTGATTTCTAAGAAACTTTCATGTTTTCACATACTAACCAACATAACTCATCTTAAAACTTACTAATACTTCATATACCCATGATTTTCATCAGTTCTATACTTTTATTATGACTTTCATCATAATCCACGTAAAATGCATCCTTTTAGTTGAAGAAATATTTGAGGGTTTAAGAAATGGGTTTTTGTCTTTGGGGTCAATACAAAATTCGATTTCACTTTCTAGGGTAGGCTAGGAAGTCTTCAAGAATACGCCAAGAAATTTATTAATGATAGAAATATCATTCAAAAATCATTACTCTCGTCCAAGACTTAGATAAGACGTCACATTAATACCAACTGTGACTTCTATCCCTTAACCTCGATAAGACCTCACAATGATACCTATCAACTTGCCATCTTGATCCATGACGTCGCCTACGTAAAGTTTGGCTTGATTGCATTTCACACAAGGAAGTCAACAACGAAAGGATCGGGGCTCTTTACTTATGGCTCGATATAACATGATTAACTTTAGGGTTTGGTTACTTTGAATTAAGTATAACAGTTGGTTAGGAATATGAAAGCTAACAACCTTACAAAAAGAATAATGAGTAGTTAATCAATCATTTTCAAAAATTACCTCAAAGGCAAGTATTTTCAAAGAGATAAGATCGACGGTGTAACGCAGCATAAAAATGTTTATTTGAATCAAACAAGATTTAAAAATAAGTAGCGATAACGAAGGCTCTTACTAACGAAGTTTCAACCAATAAGTCAAAGTTTAACTTCTTTGAGTCAAAATTTAAACGTTGAACACAACTAGGTGAAATAAAAAGAGTGGGTAGAATGGTATCTAACACGGTATAGACTTCGCAAGAGCTTATGATTAACTTACCCATGATAATTTTATTCGGGTTCCTCGTCACGAGAAAAAAAAATGCTCTCTCTTAAACTAACGGCTTTGGTTTGTCCAGGGATGACCTTTGGTGCCTCCATCCTAGTTGAATTTGTCTTCAAACGATAAAATCGAGCTAAGTGACCTTCTCTTCCACAATTATAACATGCTTTTGAATGCATGGTAGCGATTCGGATCGATGTGTCCTCTCCTCCGCATTTGAAGCATATGATAGGTGGTCTTTCTCCTTCCTTAACAACGGTCTTTGGTCTTTCGCGTCTTTCCATCATTGTTGAATCTCCTTTTCTTGAAATGTCCATTCTTATTATTTTGGCCACGATTACCACCGGAAGTGGTTACCATATCTCGCTTTGTTGATTCCTCCGCTTGTTGTCACCGCCGATGACGACTACTCGCCGGTATTATAATTTTGCCGGCTGCTCTCTTTTAGTTGTGTTGACTCATTATCGCGCTCCACTAACTGAGCCCTATTTACAACATCTGAATACAAACACAGTTTATGAGAAATAAGATGTTGACGTATCTCGACTTCAAACCTCTTAAAACATTCGCGCCATTCTCTCTTCATTATCCACCAAGTGGGGACGAAACCGTGATAACTCGCAAATTTTGCCTCGTATCATGATTACACGGTCATATTGTTTTGTTCCAACTTGATAAATTCCACCTCCTTCATGTGGCGTAATACTTTCAAGAAAGTATTTGTCGTTGAAACAACTTCTGGAACTTCTCCCAAGATATCTTGAAGACAAAGAAGTTGAGTACGTTTTATCGATTCCACCAAGAATCCGCCTCTCAAGCAACATAAAGCGGCAAAGGAACCTTTTGCTCCTCGAGCATCCCAAGACATCAAATATCTTGGTAACTGCTTTATCCATGCTTCCTTGAAGTGGTTTGGCTCTCCTTAAACTCCGGTGGTCCCAGCTCTTGAATTGTTTATGCGGTGACCGCCCGAGAGTTTTTCGTGTTTCCACCTACGTTTTTGGATGAGTCGCTACCGATGTTGCATGAATTCTAAAACTTCTTAAACGTACTCGTCGTTCATCAATTGATTAGTGTTGTTGTTTACGGGAGGATTATCGCCATCCTGTTGCACATTATCTCGATTATTGATCCGCATGGAGAATGAACGGTCTCCTGTGCTCCATTGTTATTCTCAACATTCTCGGATGCCATTTTCAAAACTGCCACAAAATAAGGGTTAATTGACATGAAACATATTATCACTATACTCTGACCGACCAATCAAATACCAAATAAACTTAGGTAGGTCATACTAGCGAAAAGGTATTCCGTCTCTCTCCCTCCTAGTACTATTCTCACATCTTAGCCCAGGATCATATCCTAAGCTCGATATACCAACCGTGACGCCCCCAAAATTAGGTATACGTCACCCATCTTGGGTCGCCACTTACATGGTACATAAATTCAAATACAACTTACTAATATAACTATCGTGTACAATACGACATAAACTATGAGTTTGAATACAAATATTGTCTACTAGATATTATACAAACTTAAAAGGAGTCCTCATTACAACTATTATCACACTATTTCACGTAATAGTGAGGACTACTAATGCTATCCTTTGGACCATTACTCCGTTCCCCGACTCTCGTCTCAAATATGTTCTCATTTCACAAGAGAACGGTGAAAGAAAGGGTGAGCTCAACTAGCCCAAAGAAGAAATATTATGACTAAGATAATGCAGAATAATTTATCATTAGCCTTCAACGTTGTTAAACCGATAAAATACAATAGACAACAAGTTTAAGCTGCAATGAATAAGCAATCCATTAAAAGAGTCAAGTAGAGAATAAAGTCTACTATCTTTTAGGTTTTAAAAGGTTTTTCATCATTGTTATAGCTGAGACTCAGCTTTAATAAATAATCCACATCATCGAATCACCCCCGCAGACTACTACCGAGGATATTCATCAAATTATCAATGGTCATGACTATACCGAATCACCCCGGTCATAATCATACCAAAAACTATCCATCATTGCATTACGTGCCATCGAGGACTTTTATCACATCATTTATAACAAAGCCATGATTATACCGAATGATCCTCGGTCATAATCATACTAAGTTCATCTATACACGTAAAGTTCAAGATAACATAATATAACATGAGGATGATGACAATGACATAATAATTCAATAAAACAAGTTCAAGAATTATTTTATCCGGGAATTATTAACGTCAAATTGTCAAAATGATACTATTTTGTAGAGTAAAATTCAAGAATGATCGATCGGAAGAATATTTCCATGAAAAGATCTTTGGATGAAGCGCAAATATCAAGGATATTCCACTAATTTCATGGAGTATAGAAGTCAAAGATTTAACCAATTTGGGTATAATAAAGAATGGAATAACAAAAGAAATCACCACGACATGCGGATTGCCAGACATAATGAGTTATTCCACAGAATAATAATAACGGAACGGTCGGGTGAAATTCACACCGACGGTGATGATCCAATGAAATAATAAATCTTGAATAATAAACAATGGAACCAGTCGGTGTAAAACACATGCATGGATATTCAAATGAATAATAAATGCGGAATAATAAACAATCGAACCGAGTCGTGTAAACACACATGACAAGATATTCCAATGTAATAATAAAGAATGGAATAATGAAGGAGATCACCAAGTATAGGGGATTCAAGCGTATACTGAGTTATTCCAATGAGAATAAATAAGAATGGAATAATATAAGGATTTCACCAAGTATAGGGTGTCTGCGTATAAAAGTTATGTATATAGGTATACCACTTTTACAAAGTTATTCAAGCGAATAATAAGCAATGGAATAACAACAGTTCTCTTCATGAATAAGAAAGAATAACACCCCTTACAGGTACAACAAATAATATTCCCTACCTTAGAAGAACCGAATATTGGCAAGGTGAAGTAGCGAATACTTTTCTTCTTTCTCTCTATAGTTTCTCTACAGAGTTTCGGTGAATTCGTGAAAAATAATGAAGCACTAGGCCTCTATTTATAGAAGATTTAGCTAAGACCTTTTGCCATGAAAAAAGGCAAGTGGCTTGATTTTGGTGATGTGAAAAAGAAAAGTGGTTTGGCGCTGTAATGTGAAACGACAAGTGGTTCGGCGCTTTGTAATGTGAAACGACAAGTGGTTCGACGCTGTAGTAATGTGAAACGGCAAGTGGTTTGACGTCTGGTAAAGGTAATTACTATTGATTTAAGGTAATTACTATTCACAAGGGTAATTACTATTGGACGAAGGTAATTACTATCGATTTAAGGTAAATACTATTATCGAAGGTAATTACTATTTACAAAGGTAATTACTATCGACGAAGGTAATTACTATTGACTAAGGTAAATACTATCGGCGAAGGTAATTACTATTCACAAAGGTAATTACTATTGATGAAGAGACTCTTAGATAATGACATATGGGCCCCCATAAAATAATCAAACTTACCACAAACGTCTCATAATGAGACTCTTTATATACATTAAGGATTGAATAAATATTACCACAAATCATTTTATTTTTAATCAACACATTTTTTAATCTTTCAACAATTATTAATCATTTATAACTTGTCGTCTCAATTAATAATATAACATATTATATGGATGATAATTGTGACAATAATTGAATCAATAATATAAGAGATATGATGCAAAGAATTCATCGTAGCAATAATTGAAAGCATGGTGAGTGACTTCTCACGTAAGCATCAATAATCAATCTGTGTGTACTACTGCAACCACGCCAGACATTCGCATTTTTTTACCACCGGGTAGTTCAGCAGCTTTTAACGGTAACACCTCCATAGTTATTTTTATAAAATATTTTTGTCGTTTTCTCAATCCGACAATAATTACATTGTGGGGTCCACCAATGATTGAGCCATTGTCGAATATTCCTAACAAAAAGAATATTCCCCGACCAAACGAATATTTTATAACAACTTGCATACTTTGCAAAATTTATAAATACTACCCACAACTATAATATTATCTCAAATTCACACCATAATATTAAAAATTATTTTGACAAAATTTAAATCTTTATTGATAAAATCTGGGATCTCACACTTCACTTCCACCTTGGTAGTCTCACTGTCACTGAGACTTGTTCTGTTGATCTTTGGTGGAACTCGTAGAGTCAACAATAGCATTCCCAATAACTTAACGATTCTGCAACTTAGCAATCATCAGCAACTCTTGATCTTTGAAGCTTTGTTGATTTATACTGTTTCCCAATCTTCCCTTTGGAAAGTAGCCGTTGAAAGCTATTCAAATTGCTTCGCAGATCTCGAGTTATTTGGTGTAGACTGCAGATGTGACAAGACATCTTTTTCGACTTTTCGACCTTTGCGATCTCTCTTTGTTTCACCACCCGTCAGATATGTTACTTTGATGTCTCGGGCAGATCATCGACTTTATTTCTCCCTTCTGATTTCTTGATCAGAGGTTGTCTTTTCATTAATGCTTTCAATAAGCTTTTGTCCGAATGCCAACCTTCAGATTAAACCGTTGCCAATGTTTCAATCCCTAGTTATTTGAACTCAACAATTCTGATGCACTTCTTTTTGGACCTGATCGTAGTGTCTTATTGACTGATGCTTATTGACATGTAGAGTCAACACTACGATCTTGAAGAATGTTCACTTGATCTCTAGTGAAAAACAACTCTTCCTTCTTTCGTGCAGTGCTTCAACACTTTCATTTGCCTCAATTTGTTCTCGAATCGATGATAAGCGACTCCTTGCTCGGCCCCTTACGAATAACAAGACACTTCAGATTTGTGGCGTGTCCAGCTCGCTTTCTCCTTGTGATCTCCCGTTCACTTATCATCAATGGACTGACCCAATGCTTAATCACTTTAGCCTTGTTCTTCAGAGGAAGACCAGTGTCTTTGTATATACTCCATCAGTTCCTTCTTCGTTTGGCAAACACTACGATCCTGGTTACTTCCAAGATCATTGCCATCTTTTTACTTGACAGTTACTGCATAAGCTGACTTTCCTTAGTCAGTTACTAAAGTCTTCTTATGGTCATCTTGTGGAAGACTTTATCATGAATGGCTCACAACTCAATCTGGATGCTGATTAAGTTGATGCTTAGATCTTCTAATAGCTTGCATGCCATTCGTTGAGTGCTCTCTGGCTTCCTTTAGGTGAGATGTATACTTACAGTACCAACCAAAGGCTTCAATCCTTTGGATATTCTGGGAGTACTCAATTGTTGAGAATCGTGTTTGCTCTACGATTCTTCTTTGGTTTTTTGAGCACATCTGTTGAGGTCTTAGTTACAGACTCTCGATTCAACTCTATGATTTTCTTTGGCTATGTGAGCAGACATTACGACTTCGAGATTAGATCTTGACACTACGATTTTTTTGTCGTTGTGCTTGTTGTCTTCATCTGATCTTGCTCGACTATGATTTTTGCCTTTGATACGATCAGTAGACTCTACGATTCTGAGTGTAGTCTACGATCCTTGACTTGACTTTGGCAGATGTTCGGTCGGCTCGTAGAAGGTGTGTCCTACGATTTGAACACGACTTCCTCAAACAGACTACGACTCGAGGAAGCTTTACTCACCGACACACTACGATCCTTCCTCGTCTCTCTCCGAAGTCTCACGAACTCGAGATCTACCATCTTTGCAGACTACGATTCTGCCTCGATAGCTCTCGAGTTATCCTTGACTCTTCTAGCAGACTACGATTTCTGGTGCAGTGCTCGACGATCAGACAAGCCTATCTATTACATCATAAGATCAACCTAACATGTTTGATCTTTCTATGTTTATAGTCCTTGTACATCATTTCTTTTTAAGAACTTTCTGGTATTCATTTTTGCTTATGTAGGATCAACCTAACATATTTGATCAATTCATTCTAAGTCCTCATATACATGTGTTTCTATTATTTATCAAAAGACTTTCTGACTTTTCTTAATGCAAGCATACTTGCATATTCATTCATATATATATATATATATATATATATCATAATCAAATCATATATAAATAGGAATATCATTCTCATGTTTATTCCTGACAATCTCCCCCTATTTGATTATGACAAAAATAATAAGTACATATGCATGTTATGAATGAATCTTATATACAGTGAGCAGCTGTATTTCTCAAACAGATAATCATGAATGTCATTTAAAATGATGTGAAATTTAATATACTGACATTTTATATTTTAGATCCAGAACATACCTAACTAGTTAGAGATGTACCTCTTTTGGCTCCATGTATGCTTGCAGGATGTCTGTTGATCGGTTACTCATCTGTTTGATTTGTTTGCTCCTCCTTCTCCTCTTCTTCTGGCTCCCCCTCAGTCTTAGGCTCATCATCCTTTGGCTCCCCCTCAGATGATGAACCATCTGCTTTCTTCTTCTTTGTCTTCTTGATTTGTCTGCTCCTGCTATCCTTGCTCTTTTTTGAATGCCTCTTACTCTGCCTTTTTCTATGCCTCTTTTTCTCCCCCTTTTTGTCATTAATCACTTGAGACAGCTGTTCCATGTTGGACATAAGTTGCTCCATTAGATAAGAGGAGTTACCAACATCAATCTTGAGTTCTTGTTGGCTTAACTCAAGTTGCATAGAGAAGGATTGATTCTTGTTGTCAATCTTGTCAGTGAGGACTTTTAGTTGTTCTTCATTTACTTTTTGTGCTCGTAGAGCTTCAGCCTTTTGATCATGTATGGCCTTCAGATAGATGTGATCTCTCTCTTTGATTTTAAGAGATGCATCTGCCATAGAGGTTTGGATTCTTTCTTGAACTGGGTTATCTTCTGTTGCTGTCAACATCTTTGACTCTTCATTAATTAGAGATATCTTCTCAACCAGCTCAGCAAAATTTCTCAACAGCTTCTGCTCCATAGGAATTTGGTCATCTGGTCTGGCAACTTCTTGTTGAACACTAGCTTGGACTCTACGATTTTCATCCTTGGACAGATTTTTGAAAGTGTTGATAATCTGAAAAATCGTTGAGTACCAATCGGTATTGGAAGATGAAGGGATGTTGGGAAACAGTGCTTAAGCAGATGAAGGCTTCTCATCTTGAACTTGAACACTATCAGTGATAGAGTGAACAGTCTCTACGATTAGTGTCTTAGCCATATTCCTTTTTCCATCAGAGTCCACTCTACGATCATAAGGAATATAATGATTTTCAGCATGTCGGTAGACTTTGTAGTGGGGCTTGTCATTTATCATCATGGTTATAAACTTCTTTACCCTTGGGAAGTTTTATGACACCAACTCTAGATTTGGAAACTGAGAATAACACCAACTGAAGTAGCTCTCATCAGTATTAGTATGTGCCTTCAACCATGGCATCCACGGGAAGAACCATCTCATCAGAAGATCTTCAGAGTTATACAGTATTGTTGTGCAGTCTAATTCCATGTTTTTCCAGTTATGAAGCACTTCATCTGTGGTCATTCTTACAACTCGAAGTTGTTCATTTCCATGATTTATCCATTTTGCTGCTGGTTCAGTTGGTGGTTCATCAAAGACTTCCACTACAATTCTTCTGCTAATTCTGGCTGGAGAGAGAACATGATAGTATTCTGATTCCTCTGATTCCTGATGTGCAGAATTGGAATCTTTCTCTATCTCTTCCCTTGTTGAGCCTGAATCTTGCTGATTCCCTTCATCAGATTTATCAGTGAATTCTTCTTGTTTGTCTTCATTTTCAGAGCCTTCTTCAGCAATATCTTTCTTGGAATCGTCTTCTCCAAAGTTAGTCTCATCTTCAGTACTTTCTTCCTGTGACTCATATTCCTCATCACTTAATTCAATGACTTCAGTAGAGTTGTCAGTTTTCTTTTTGGAGGCAAATTGAGCAATCAATCTATAGCTTTTTTTTCTCCTTGGTGGTTCAGCTATGGGAGAATCAGACTCTTCTTCTTCTTCAGACTCTGAGGCTTTTGAGTCATCAAGCAAGCTTTCTTGATGTTCATCATTGGCAGGGGCACATATTTCTTTTTCGATCTCATCATCTTTTGATTCATAATGAGAGCTTATTTGAACATTTGCATTTGGAGATTCAGATGGGTCATTTTGCAGCTTCTCTTCAACTTCAAAGTGAGTACTCTGAGAATTGGCCATAGGACTTAAATATTCTTCTTCATCAGCAGAGTTTACATCTTCTTTTATAGATCAAGCTCCACCTTCATTGCTGGATCTGATCTCCGGGGATTCAGCCTTAAGATCATCAGTTTCCTTTTCTTCTTTTGACTCTGCGTCCTCTTCATTGTTAGATGTTCTTCCTTGGGGAACTAGAACTGATTTCTTCATCCCTTTTGCTTTTTTCTTGGGTGGTTCTTGGAGTAGTCTGTTACTCCTTCTATTTGAATTTTCAGCAGTTGATGTTGATTTTTCTCCTGCTCCTTGTTTCTTCTTGTTAATGGAGACATGTCTTGACGAAGCCACTGAATTGTTCACATTCATAGGCTTCTTCTTCACCGATGTAGCATCAACTGATGCAGATTCATCAGACTCAGAGCTTTCCACCTCCTTTGCTTTTCTATTCTTTGCAGAGACTTTTCTGCTGCTTCCAGTTTTTGTTAGCCTCCAATTTTCCTTTGGGTTTTTCTTCCAATTCACAAACAGTTGTGGAGACATTACTTTGTGCACATTCAGAGGTTCTCCCTCATTATCCTTGATCTTGCTTCCTAGCTTCTTCTTCATCACTATGCTTAGCAGTCTTCCATGAAATACTTTTGTAAGTGGTTTGTCTGTAGATTTCTTCAATATAGCTTTCTCTATCCATTTGGAGATTTAATCAAACAGGATAACTCCAAAGTTAATTTGCTTCTTCAGAACTATGGCAGACATAATCTTCAATTGCTGATCGAGTACAATGTCGTGTGCAGTGTCTTTGCACAGTATATATTTTCCCACTATCTCAGCAAGGAACTCGAATTCCTCAAGAAATTCCTTCTTCTTCATATCCTTCAGACTAGGGTTTCTTTGGTACCGCATTAGTTTCTTGTCTTCTTCAATGTCGACTTCATCTAGGTTTATCAGACCTTGATTGGGAAACCCTAGACATTGATTGATGTCTGATGCTCTTATCTTCAGACTAGATCCTTTCAGCTTAGTAATCATAAGCCCAGAGTTCGTTGAAGCATTTGAGTATAACTGCTTCACTAGCTCTGTATAAACTAGAGTGTTGGCTTCCAGACACTCAGAGAACCCAGCTTGTAAGACCCCAACTTTTATGAATAAAGATGAATTTTCTATAATTATAATTTTTTGAATATTATGGAATGAATTTAATATAATGTTATAGTTGTGGGTAATAGTTATAAATTTTGCAAAGTACGCAAGTTGTTATATAATATTCGATTGGTCGGGGAATATTCGTTTTAACAGGAATATTCAGATGCAACGGCACAATCATTAGTGGACCCCTACAACGGAATTATTATTCGGATTGAGAAAATGACAAAAATATTTTATGAAAATAACGGCGGAAGTTTTATAGTTAAGCTGTTGAAACATCCGGTGTTAAAAGTATGAGAATACGCGTGGTTGCATAAGAGAGTAGCACAGTATTGATTATTGATGCTTATGTGAGAAGTCACCGGTTTTGTTCAATTATTGCTCGATGAATTATTTGCATAGTATCTCACGTTAATTGATTCAATTATTGTCGATATTTTATATATTATTAAATCAATAATTGAGACGACGAAGTTATTAATATTATTATTTGAAATATTAACGATGTCAGAAGTTTTTCCAAGGAGAGGTTTGGTCACCTAATTACGCGGCATGATCAGGAGAAATCCTTATTGGAAAGCCCTCTTTCCGGGAACGAACACTGGTTGATTAATAGTGTGAATTATAATAATGATGATGAAGTTTTGTTTTATTAGTATTATTAATGTAATAAAATGAAAAGCTTTTTATATAAAAAAATGTAATACTTTATAAAGTTATTCGTTTTATTAGACTATAAATAGAATATATTATATTCTATTTATGCATAGTGTTTTTGCATAGTAAAATCTTTTTATATAAAATGTAATACTTTTATAAAGTTATTCGTTTTATTAGACTATAAATAGAATATATTATATTCTATTATGCATATAAGTTTTGCATAGTAAAATCTTTTTATATAAAACATAATATTTTATAAAGTTATTCATTTTATTAGATTATAAATAGAATATATTATATTTTATTTAAAAGATTTTATTTTATTAGAATATTTTATAGTAAACCAATCTGGACCAGTCCATTTAAAAGTAAATCAATCTAGATAGTTCAGAATTAGTTACTATTCAATTCCATTCTCCTATAAATAAGCTCATTTCTTCATTATTTCTTACGAATTCATCAAAACTATAGTAGAGAAACTATAGAGAAAGAAGAAAAGTATTTCGCTAGTTCACTACTCCTATATCCAGATTTGTTCTAAGGTGTGGGTATTATTTTTTTCAGTATTCATGAAGATAACTTCATTATTCCATTTTTTATTCTCATTGGAATAACTCGTATCTGTGATCTACCCTATACTTGGTGAAATTCTTTCGTTATTCCATTCTTTATTATTATGTTGAATAACCTATCTATGCCAAGTACCGCATACATGGTGAAATTCTTCTTATTCCATTCTTTATTATTTCGTTGGAACATTATGTGCGTGCATTTACGCATTGAATTGGTTCCGAATTATTTATTATTCTCGTTGGAACATCCTATCGCATGTAATTTTACTTTGACTCGGTTCCGTTATTTATTATTCGTTGGAATAACTCGTCATGCGTCTCATCGCATGCTCGGTGATTTCTTTTGTTATTCCATTCTTTATTATACTCGGTTGGTTAAAGTTTTGACTTCTATACTCCATGAAATTAGTGGAATATCCTTGATATTTGCGTTTCATCCAAAGATCTTTTCATGGAAATATTCTTCTGAGCATTCTTGAATTTTACTCTACAAAGAAGTATCATGTTGACAATTTGGACGTTATTAGTTCCTGGATAAATTAATTCTTGAACTTGTTTTATTGGATTCTTATATCATTGTCATCTTCCTCATGTTTATATTATGTTGAAAGTCATCTGTGGCCTGTAATGCATAGATGGACTTGGTATGATTATGACCAGGGATTAATCAGTATAATCATGATCGTAATGTTACAAATGATGTGGTAAAAGTCCTCATTGGCCCGTAGTGCATTGATGAACAGTTGTTGGCATGATCATGACCATTGATGAATACACGAATATCCTTGGCCCGTAGTGCATGGATAATTTGTGGTTGTGATACTAATGAATATCCTTGGTCGTAAAAGGGGATGATGTGGATTATTTATTGTTTGAGTCCCAGCGATAAAAGTGATGAAAACCTTTTAAATCATAAAAGATAGTAGATTTTATTCTCTACTTGACTCTTTTAATGGATTGCTTGTTCTACCGCAGCTTAAACTTGATGTTTGTTATATTGTATCGTTTAACACCTTTGTTGAAGGCTAACGATAATTTATTCGTATTATCTTAGTCATAATATTTCTTCTCTTGGGCTAGTTGAGCTTACCCTTTTACTTTCATTGTTCTCTTCAGGAAATGAGAACGTAGCAGGGACTAGTCGAGGAACGGAGTGACGATCCAGATAATAGCATTAGTAGTCCTCACTATTCTGTTAAATAGTGTGATAATAAATGTAATAAGGACTCAATTGAGAGTGGATATTGTCTAGATGACAATATTTGTATTAAAACTCACATCATATGTTTTGTCGTATTTTATTTAATCGTTGTATAATTAAGTTGTATTTGAATTTTGTACCATGTATTTGGCGACTCAAGATAGGTGATGTATACCTATTTTGGGGGTGTCACAGTTGGTATCAAAGCTTAGAGATATGATCCCTGGCTAAGATGTGAGACAAGAACTAGGAGGGGGGAGACGGAGAATTCCTTCACTAGTATGACCTACCTAAGTTTATTTGGTATTTAATTGGTCGGTCAGAGTATAGGGATAATATGTGATAGGTTAATTAACCCTTGTTTTTGTGGCAGTATTTGAAAATGACAGCCGAAAATGTTGAGAACATCAATGGAGAACAGGAGACCGTTGGGTCTCCACAGATCAATAATCAAGATAATGTGCATCAGGAAGGCGACAATCCTCAGGCAAACAACAACACTGACCAGATGATGAATGATGGAATGTTCAGAGGCTTTATGCAATTCATGCAACATCAGGAAAGAGGGGCTCCTATACAAAATGCAGGTGTAAACACTGGAAACTCTCGGACGGTCACTGCTAAGCAGTTCAAGGAACTGGGACCACCGAAGTTTTTTAGAGAGCTAAAACCACTTAAGGCGGAGACGTGGATAAAGCAGATCTGCAAGATATTTGATGTCCTGGGATGCTCCGAGGAGCAAAAGGTTCCCTTTGCCACCTTCATGTTGCGTGCAGAGGCAGATTACTGGTGGGAATCTGTAAAACATACTCAACCTACCGCACTAAAGATGACTTGGGAGAAGTTCCAAGAATTGTTCAACGACAAGTACTTTCCCAAAAGTATTCTTCACATGAAAGAGGTAGAGTTCATCAAGCTGGAGCAAAACAACATGACCGTGTCGCTGTACGAAGCCAGGTTTGTCGAGTTATCCCAGTTTGCGTCCCATTTAGTTGATAATGAGGAGAGAATGACGCGAATATTTCTAAGAGGTTTGAAACCTGAGATACATCAATATCTTCTCTCATAAACTGTGTTTGTATTTAGATGTTGTTAATAGGGCTCAGTTATTGGAGCATGATAATGAGTCAACCCAACCAAAAAAAAACATCCGGCAAAATGACAATACTAGTGATAGCGATCATGAGCGGTAATGATAATAAGCGTGGAGGAATCAACGTGCGAAATGGTAACCACTTTGGTGGTAATCATGGCCAAAACAATAAGAATGGAAATTTCAAGAAGAGGAGATTCAACAATGATGGAAAGACGTCAGCAACAGCACCCGTTGTTAAGGAAGGAGAACGACCACCTATCATATGCTTCAAATGCGGAGAGGAGAAACACATCGCCCATCAGCTGCTGCGCGATCTCAGTCAAAGCATGTTATAATTATGGAAGAGAAGGTCACCTAGCCCGATTTTATCGTTCACCGAAGACAAGTTCAGCTAGGATGGAGACACCAAAGGACGTCCCAGAAAAGTCAAAGCCAATAGTGCAAAGGAGAGCGTTTGTCGTGACCTCCCAAAAATCAAGGAACCCGAACGAGGTCATCACGGGTAAGCTTATCATAAACTCTAGTGAAGTTTATACCTTATTTGATACCGGTTCTACCCATTCTTTTATTTCTCCTACTTGCGCTCAACGTTTAAATTTGACTCCGGAGAAATTAGACTTTGACTTATCTGTTGAAACTCCACTGGGAGAAACCTTCATTACATCCACTGTTTATAAGTCTTGTTTGGTTCAAATCGGTACCCTCACATTACCTATCAATCTTATTTCATTGAAAATACTTGCATTTGACGTAATTCTAGGGATTGATTGGTTAACTACTCATCATGCAAAAATTGATTATTTTCGTAAGGTTGTTAGCTTTCATATTCCTAACCAACCTATTATGCGAATTCAAGCAACCAAACCATTAAAATCAATCACTGTCATCTTAAGCAATAAAGCTATTCGTTTATTGAAAAACGGATGTCAAGCTTTCTTAGCTCATGTCACGGATCTAAAAAAAAATACGTTAGTTTTGAATGTGATGTTGATAACAAAAATACGTCAGTTTTGATTTTATTTATCGCTGAGACTCAGCTTAATAAATAAAATCGAATCATCCCTGCACCACGGTCAATGATATTCATGTAATCATCAATGGTCATGATTATACCGAATAATTCTTGGTTATAATCATACCAAAAACTGTCCATCAATGAACTACAGGCCAATGAGGACTTTTACCACATCATTCGTTACATTACTGGCCATGATTATCGAATAATCCTCGGTCATAATCATACCAAGTCCATCTATGCACATAAGCCAAAGATGACTTTCATCACAATATAAGCATGAGGATGATGACAATGATATAAGCAATAATCAACCGAAATCAAATCAAACAAAATCAAAGATAAATATTAAAGACTTTAAATTTATCCAGAGTTTAAAAATATCCAAATTGTCAACATGATCACGCTTTTGTGAGAGTAAAATTCAAGAATAATATTCATGAACCAAAAATAATTTGGACAGTAAAAGAAATATATTTTTCGTAAATAAGTACCAAGTGAATAGTACTTCGAGAATAGTAACCTGTGAATAGTACCCCGACATGAAAAGTACCCCAAATACCTGAGTGAATGATACTAGAGTGAATAGTAATCAGGTGAATAGTAACCCGTGAATAGTAACTCGTGAATAGTACTCCGGCATGAAAAGTATCCCGTGTGACGCCCCCAAAATAGGTATACAACACCCATTCTGAGTCGCCAAATGCATGGTACAAAAAGCAAACTACAACTTCAATAATACAATTGTTGTGCAAAATACGACAACACATACTATGAGTTTAAATACAAATATTGTCTTCTAGACAATATCCATACTCAAATAAATCCTCATTATAATTATTCAAACACTATTTTATAGAAATAGTGAGGACTGCTAAAACATCTTTCTAGAACCATCACTCCATACCCGACTCGATCCTCGCTATGTTCTCACCTCCCGAGAAGAAAATGGAACAAAAGGAAAAGGGTGAGCTCAACTAGCCCAATAAAGAATATTATGACTAAGATAATATACAAAAATTATCATTAGTCTTCAACAGGAAAAATCGATAGAATATAATAGCAAACAAGTTTTAGATCAACAAATGCAATGTGAAACAACAATCCATTAGAAGAGTCACGTCATGTAATGAATTCTACTACCTTCTAAGATTTAAGAGTCCATCATCAATATTTTATCCCTGTAACATCAATCAATATACATCTTTGCACTACAGACCAAAGATATTCATTTATATCACCAGTTGGTCATGTTCATCTCAACACTTGTTCATCTTTGCATTACGGGCCAAAGATATTCATCAGTTAATCATTCATCTTTGCACTACAGGCCAAAGATATTCATCAGTTAATCATCATTTAGGACTGAGGATGATGAAAAATATCTTAAAGAAAATGAATCCAGTGAGACAGAAGGACAAATATTAGGGATTCGTATTACAATTTATCCAAGTTCAATAATACTCCATAATAATAAACTTTGAAGCAGAATTCAAAAATAAAGATCAAAACATGGATACAATCAAGGATAGTAACCATAAAAGACATCTTGGATAAAAAGAAGAAAATTTCGTTTTTCGGTGAATAGTCGTATACGTGAATAGTAACTCCGACATAAAAAGTTCCAAATTTGATTAAAAAGTTCACCAATATTTTAAGATAATGATATTCAAGAAAATAATATCATTTAAGAAGAAAATAACATCCTTACCTCAAAATAACGGTAAGATTTACGATCGGAATATCGGATAGAAAGTCGAAAGAAACTTCAGATTAACAAAGAACTCTCAAAGTATCAAAATACTCACAAAAATACACTCGAGAATCTAGAGAGAAAGAAAACTTGTTTCTGGTGTGATTTTCAATTCTAACCTAAGCGTCTATTTATAAAAAAATGCTAGAACGTCATAGGAGACTAAATAATAAATTAATATTATTATATTTCTTCTTTTCTATGCATGCTTCTTGACCAAGATCAGGCACCAGCCATCTTTGAACAAAATTTAGCAGCCCACATGTGTTAAAACAAAAGTGGGTCCCACCCAATTTTAATAAAAATCATTTTATTTTCCAAAAATTCAATAATTCATAGAAAATAGTCCGTTTATCAGAAAAATATGAATTTTATGTCCATTTCGTATGAAATCGAATTCTCTACAACTTTGTAGCTTTGAGTTTTTCCAAATTCCAAAGCAAAAATATCCGAAATCCACAAACGGGTGATTTTTAATACTTCCACTCCGACAAAATACTGATAAAACACCTCAACATTAATTCCTTCATTTATAACCACAAAAAATAAATAAATCCATCATTTATATCCATATCAAATAAATATTTCTTTATCATATAAATCAATAATTAATTATTCACAAATAATATTACAGAATCACACTTATGACAACCAGGCAGTTCCCAGGAAAGAGAGGGCTTTTCAATAAGGATTTCTCCTTACTGGCGCGCAATTAGGTGACCAAACCTCTCCTTGACAGAACTTTCTAGACATTGCCAATAATGCTATCTAATAATATTATTCAAATAATATGAATTATTAATCTGATAATGGGAAATACTATGCAGTGACAATTATTGAAACAACAATAATGTAAACTATCAACGCAGCAATTATTGAATTAATAAAATAAAATATTGAACAATAACTACTGTAACAATTATTGAGTAGTGCATTCTTACTTACGAATCAATAATTCAACAATACTGTGCAATACTGGTGTCATCTTTGTGCAACCACGCAGCATACATCTTGTATTTTAACCATCAGGTAACCCAACAGTGTTAACGGTAACAATTACATCGTTATTCATAAAAAATCATACTTTGTCATTTTCTTCATCTGACAGTAATTCCGTTATGGGGCCCATAATTGACTGCGCCATCCTACGGATATTCCCGACAAAAAGAATATTCTACGACCAAACGAATATTCCCCGACAGAAATGAATATTTTATAACCACTTGCTTATTTTGCAAAATTTGCACATTTTACCCATAAACAAAGCATTATATCAAATTAACACCTTATTAATTTAGAATAATGAATAGAGGAAAAATTTAATTTTATTTATAATAAGTTGGGGTCTTACACCATATCGAATGGCTCTTATTGAACTTCAGGAGTTAAAGACCCAACTGCAGAAATTATTAGACATCGGTTTCATTCGTCCTAGTACGTCTCCTTGGGGTGCTCATGTTCTATTCGTGAAAAAGAAAGACGGGAGTATGCAACTTTGTATTGATTATCGGGAGTTGAATCATGTCACCATCAAAAATAGGTACCCATTGCCACGTATTGATGACATGTTTGACCAGTTGTAAGACGCCAAATTCTTTTCAAAGATTGATCTTCGTTCTGGATATCACCAATTGAAGATTAGAACCGATGACATTCCAAAGACGGCTTTCAGAACTCGGTACGGGCATTATGAATTCCTAGTGATGTCTTTTGGATTAACTAATGCTCCTGTTGCCTTTATGGATATGATGAACTGAGTATTCAAGGAATATTTGGATCACTTTGTGGTCGTCTTTATTGATGACATCCTTATTTATTCCAAAAGTCGTGAAGATCATGAGCAACACTTGAGGCTGATACTTCAAAAGCTTCGTGAATATAAAATTTATGTCAAGTTGAAGAAATGCGAGTTCTGGCTCGAGGAAGTAGCATTCCTTGGGCACGTGGTATCAAGTCATGGAATATCTGTTGACCCAGCAAAGATTGAAGCTATTCAAAGCTGGGAGCAACCTAAATCAGTGACCGAAGTACGTAGCTTTCTCGGCTTAGCTGGTTATTATCGAAGATTCGTAGAAGGGTTTTCTCGAATCGCTACTCCTTAACTCAAATTGACTCGAAAGATACAAAATTCATTGGAACGAGGAATGTGAGAAGAGTTTCAAGAACTCAAGAGAAGAATCATTTCAAAGACTGCTCGATAATATCATCCGCTCGGAAGGATTTGTCATCTACAAAGTGATGCTTCTGTGTAAAAGGGTTGGGATGTGTTCTCATGCAACATGGGAAAGTCATAGCCTATGCCTCTCGACAACTCAAAGAATATGAGAGGAATTATCCTACTCATGATCTAGATTTGGCAATTTGTTGTTTTTTGCACTAAAGATTTGGAGGCATTACTCAGTATGGGGAGAAAGTGGAGATCTTTACGGATCATAAAAGCCTCAAATATTTCTTCACTCAAAAGGAACTCAACATGCTACAGCGACGTTTTCTTGAACTGTTGAAAGATTATGATCATACCATCCAATACCATCTTGGAAAAGCAAAAGTGGTAGCTGACGCATTGAGTAGAAGATCATATGCGGGTACAAGTGCGATATTGTCAACGAAGAGGCCCATTTTGTATGACTTGCAAAGGATGGAGATAGAGATAAAGACTCCAGGGACCCACATGATGATGGGGAATATACGAGTAGAACCGACTTTAATCGATAAATTTAAAGCTGCTCAAGCTATAGACCTAGAGCTGATGCATATGAGGAAGAAAGTACAAGAAGGTGCTATGCCGGAAGCAAGAATCGATGAAGAAGTAATACTTTGAGTCAACTCCAGACTTTGTGTTCCTAACGATCCTGAGTTAAAGTATAAAATCATGATGGAGGCGCACAACACACCGTTTGTAATCTATCCTGGGAGTACCAAAATGTATCATGATCTTCGACATACATTTTAGTGGGGCAATATGAAGAGAGAGATAGCGCTGTTTATCTCTAGGTGTTTACCTTTTCAACGAGTCAAGGCAGAGCATCAAGTACCAAAAGGTCCATTGCAACCACTTGAAATTCCAGAATGGAAGTGGGAGCACATCACCATGGATTTTGTTACTGGTCTTCCCAAGGTTTCTCAAGGCATAAATGCAATTTGGGTCATTGTTGATAGATTGACCAAGTCTGCTCATTTCTTACCACCACGAGAAACTTATACAGTTGAACGTCTTACTCGTATGTACATAAACGAGATTGTAAGACTGCATGGTATGCCAGTATCCATAGTTTCTGATCGAGACCCAAGATTCACTTCACGATTTTGGGTTAGTTTACAAAAAGCTATGGGAGCGGAGTTTACGATTTAGTTCGGCATATCATCCTCGATCTGACGGACGGACAATCGGAGAGGACTATTCAAACTCTTAAAGATTTATTAAGACTCTGTGTCCTTGACTTCAAGGGAAGTTGGGACAAGTTCTTACCATTGGTGGAGTTTTCTTACAACAACAGTTATCAAACAAGTATTAGTAGGGCTCCATTCAAGGCGTTGTATGAAAGAAAGTGTCGTTCTCCAGTATGCTGGGATGAGGTGGGTGAAGCAACGTTGTTGGGATCGGAGTTGGTACGTATGACTACGGAAAAGATTCAAACGATCTGACAAGGTATAAAACCTCACAAGACCGACAAAAGAGTTATGCTGATCTTCATCGAAAGGACGTGGAATTCGATATTGGAGATCATGTGTTGTTATGTGTTGCTCCATGGAAAGGAGTTACGAGATTTAGAGAGGAAAGCTCAATCCTCGATTCATTGGCCCATTTTTAATCCTCTATCGAGTAGGGACTATAGCCTATAGACTCACTTTACCGCCAAGTATGTCTCGTATTCATAACGTTTTTCATATATCCATGTTACGTAAATATGTGAAAGACCCGAACCACATTATTGAGTTAGAACCGGATGAAATAGCGGAAGATTTAACGTATGATGGGGTTCCTTTTCAAATCTTGGATAAGAAGGAACATATTCTACGCTCCAAAGTTATACCTCAAGTCAAAGTTTTATGGAGGAGCCACGATGTTGAGGAAATGACCTGGGAGTTACAATCTGAAATGAAATCAAGGTATCCTTACCTCTTCGACATACCAGGTATGTAATTCTAATTTCGAGGGCGAAATTTTATAAGAAGGGAGATTGTAAGACCCCAACTTTTATGAATAAAGATGAATTTTCTATAATTATCATTTTTGAATATTATGGAATGAATTTGATATAATGTTATAGTTGTGGGTAATAGTTATAAATTTTTCAAAGTACGCAAGTTGTTATATAATATTCGATTGGTCGGGGAATATTCATTTTAACAGGGAATATTCGTATGACGGCACAATCATTGGTGGACCCCACAACGGAATTATTGTCGGATTGAGAAAACGACAAAAATATTTTATGAAAATAATGGCGGAAGTTTTATTGTTAACTGTTGAAACACCCGGTGTTAAAAGTAAAGGAATATGCGTGGTTGTATAGTAGCACACGGTATTGATTATTGATGTTTACATAAGAAGTCACTCAATTTTGTTCAATTATTGTTTCAGTAATTGTTGCATAGTATCTCACGTTAATTGATTCAATTATTGTCGATATTTTATATATTATTAAATCAATAATTGAGACGACAAAGTTATTAATATTATTATTTGCTGTGACGCCCCCAAAATAGGTCCACACGACCCATTCTGAGTCGCCAGATATCACACTATAAAAATCAAATACAAACTTCATTTATACAACTGTTGAATCGTCAAATGTAGTACGACAACAGATAAGCTGTGAGTTTTAATACAATATTGCCTCGTAGACAGTATCCAACTCAAATTGTTACAATGCCATATAAAATACAACAGCAAATATTTTAAGACCCTAAAAAAGAACGAGAAGATTACTATCATATTCATTCTAATGAGGTGCACTTTTGACGCTTTCAAAGTCGGGTTCTCATCACCCTATTGTTGTTCGCCAAAATCAATTATTAAGTGACATATAAAATACGACACACACATCTTAGGTCCTCAATACAATTATCTGTTGCATGTCATGCCATTTTATAATGTATTGAGAAACTTCGATAGTCTCGGACCATCACACTATTTCCCTGTTATCCCCGCTCGACCCAGCTACACTCTTATTACCTGAAAGGAATTGTGAAGCAAAAGGGTGAGCACAACTAGCCCAGTAAAGAATATCATGACTAAAGATAATTTAAATATCAATAACTTTTGTCAATAATAAATCAGAGATTTAGAACATATGGCAGATGATAAAACTTTTCAACCATAGTTACAGCGGAATGAGCAATCCATTAAAAGAATCAAATAGACCATCAGGTCTATTATCTTCTCCATGTTAAAAGTCCACCAATAATGTTTTATCCGTAACATCAATCAACAATTCACGCCCACAATTATATGAATAACTCATAATCATAATTGTGATTTCGAATTTCCTTTTCGCACCTGTGACGAAGATAATTTTCATCACCTATCTTCACCTGAAACATCAAAAATCATGGTTATACCAAATCACAATTCCCCGCCATAATCATACTCACAAATTCATCTTCAGACACTACTGGCCAAAGATATACAATCGTATAACTAATAACAAAACAGTTCATCTTTGCACTACAGCCAAAGATATACAATCGTAAAACTAATAACCAACAAAATCCATCTTTGCACTACAGCCAAAGATATACTCTATCAGTAAAACCAATAACCAACCGTCCATCTTTGCACTACAGGCCAAAGATATACAACTGTAAAACCAATAATGCTGAGACTCAGCTTAATAAATAAACCACATCATCGAATCATCCTTGCACTACGGCCAAGGATATTCATTAAATCACATCCATGAATTAATATTTCATTGCTGAGACTCAGCTCAATAATTAATCCACATCATCGAATCATCCCTGCACTACATGCCAAGGATATTCGTTAATATCATGACCACAAATTATCTATGCACTACGGGCCAAAGATAATCGTGTTTTCATCAACGGTCCTGATCATGCCATAAAATAATTCATCTTTGCACTCTTGGCCGAAGAGAATCCATAGCCATAATCATACCAAAAAAATGTCCATCAATGCACTACGGGCCAATGAGGACTTTTTCCACATCATTTGTAACATTACGGTCATGATTATACCGAATAATCCCTGGTCATAATCATACCAAGTCCATCTATGCACTACAGGCCACAGATGACTTTCAACATAATATAAACATGAGAATGATGACAATGATATAAGCATTAATCAAACGAAAACAAGGATAAATATTAAAGACTTTAAATTTATCCAAATATTATCAATCACTTAATAAACTCATAATCTAATATTATAACAATATTTTAATCACTTCTTAAACTTATAAACAATTTATTTCAATTGTTTATATTTTACCAAATAATGCATTTAATCATTCAAAAATGCCATACACATAAGATTTCATCACTAATGATTAAATCCCTCATCAAAAATATTCATATACCTTATATAGGATTTCCAAGCCATAAAATCCTATTTTCCAACTTTGTTACTTCACATAACATATTTAACTCATATGTTCGTAACTAAATCATTTTTTATGAAAAATACCAAATCAGTCTCAAAAATATTTCTTTTAGTCCCATAATGAACATATATTTTTCTCGGAATTTTTAAAATTCATTTACTATTTTTCAAAAATTAATTTCTAATTAATTCCTTAAGAAATTAGCTACCTAAAGTTTAACTCCAGAAATTCCCAAATCTTGGCAGGATCTTACACATGTTAACATGAGCTTCCAGTTTAAATTTCATGGTCATCAGAGTTATAGAAATCCGGTTATAGCGTTTTTCGTCGGAAAAACCTAAATATTGAAATGGTCATAACTTGCTCATTTTAAATCGGAATGAGCTCATTTTTGGACAGTAGGTACCTTATACTATATACTTTCATGTCCCAAATGGCCAGAATTTTTCTCACAAATTAATTGGCCGAAACAGCCCTTCTAAAAATCTGGACAGTAGCATTTTGGTAATTTCCAGCTTTTGACTCCTTTGCTAAAATCAGTCCACACAAAAATTTACAACACCTTTTCTAGTGATTCCACTTGGAGATGCTACAAAACTCATAGATCTAACTCTAGAACTTGACCACACTTAAAAATTCAAAATATAATAGGAGATATGGTCAATTGAATTTCATGTTCTATTTTTACCAAAATCTGATTTTCAACCCTTTGTGATTTCTAAGAAACTTTCATGTTTTCACATAATAACCAACATAACTCATCATAACACTTACTAATACTTCATATACCCATGATTTTCATCAGTCCAATGCTTTTATTATGGCTCTCGTCATAATCAACATAACCAGATCATTTCCACAATTTAATAAGGAATGAATATAAAGGATCATTCACCATGCATGTGGTAATCCACATAGACAGGTTATTCCAACAGAATAATAAAGAATGGAATAACAGAAGGATTCACCATGCATGCGATAGAGACCGCACAGACAGGTTATTCCCAATATAATAATAAATAATGGAACCAGGTCCGGCGTAAAATGCACAGACAAGATATTCCGACAGAATGGTAAAGAATGAAATAATAGAAGAATTTCACCATGTATGCGGTACTTCGCATAAACAGGTTATTCTAATATAATAATAAGGAATGGAATAACAGAAGAATTTCACCAAGTATAGGGTAGACCACGTATACAGGTTATTCCAGCAGAATAAGAATAACAGAAGTTCTCTTCATGAATACGAAAGAAATAATACCCCTTACGAGTAAAACAAATAATATCTCTTACCTTTGAAAGAAGAGTATTCCGACTGGTAGGACGAGGATACACTCGAAGAAAATTTGTACTACGCTCAAAGCTTTCTTAAAAAATACACTCAAGATTATAGAAGAAGAACCCTCTCTATAGTTTCTCTCTCTAGAGTTTCAGTGAATTCGTAAGAAATAATGAAGGAATGAGCTTCTATTTATAGAAGAATGGACTGCATAGTAACTAATTCATAAACGGTTCAGATTGATTTACTTTTAATCGGGCGGTCCAGATTTAAAGCAAAATCTTTTAAATAAAATATAATATATTCTATTTATAATCTAATAAAATGAATAATTTTATAAAAGTATTCTGTTTTTTATAAAAAGATTTTACTATGCAAAACACTATGCATAATATAATATAATATATTCTATTTATAGAATAACTTTATAAAAGTATTCTGCATTTTATATAAAAAGTTTTTACATTTTATTACATTAATAATACTAATAAAATAAAAGCGAGTGACTTATCATGTAAAGACTAATAATCAATACCGATACTACTATGCAACCACGCCAGACATCGTACTTTTACTACTTGAGTAGTTCAACAATTTTAACGGTAAAAACTTCATAGTTATTTTATAAAAATATTTTTGTCGTTTTCTCAATTCGACAATAATTACGTTGTGGGGTCCACCAATGATTGTACCGTCGTATGGATATTTCCTGACAAAAAAATATTTTATATCAACTTGCTTACTTTGCAAAAATTTTCACATATTACCCTTAACTTTAAACTTTTATCAATTTAACTATTTACCAAAATAAAAAAAATTGAATACTTTTATTTCATAAAATTGGGTCTCACATTTGCAATATTAACGATGTCTAGAAGTTACGCAAATGGGAGGTTTGGTCACCTAATTGCGGCATGATAAGGAGAAATCCTTATCGAAAAGCCCTCTTTCCCAGGAACGAATTTGGTCGATTAATAGTGTGAATTATAATAATGATGATGAAGTTTTGTTTTATTAGTATTATTAATGTAATAAAATGTAAAACTTTTTATATAAAATGTAATACTTTAATAAAGTTATTCATTTTATTGTACTATAAATAGAATATATTATATTCAATTATGCATAGTGTTTCAGATAGTAAAATCTTTTTATATAAAATAGAATATTTTTATAAAGTTATTCGTTTTATTAGATTATAAATAGAATATATTATATTTTATTTAAAAAATTTTATTTTATTAGAATATTTTATAGTAAACCAATCAGACCGTCTGCTTAAAAGTAAATCAATCGGGATGATTCAGAATTAGAATTTATTCATCAGGTCCATTCTCCTATAAATAGAAGCTCATTTCTTCATTATTTCTTACGAATTCACTGAAACTCTAGAGAGAGAAACTATAATGAGAAAGAAGAAAAGTATTCTGCTACTTCACTACTCCTATATCCAATTTGTTCCAAGGTAAGGGGTATTATTTCTTTCGTATTCATGAAGAGAATTTCTTTTATTCCATTTTTTTTATTCTGTTGGAATAACTTGTATACGCGGTCTACCCTATACTTGGTGAAATTCTTCTGTTATTCCATTCTTTATTATTATGTTGGAATAACACATACATGCCAAATAATCGCATACATGGTGAAATTCTTCTGTTATTCCATTCTTTATTATTCTGTTAGAACATCATGTCTGTGCGTTTACGCATGACCTGGTTCCGTTATTTATTATTCTATTGGAACATCCCTTTAAGTGTAATTTCGCTTTGACCTAGTTCCGTTATTTATTATTCGTTGGAATATCACCGCTATGCGTTGCTTACGCATGACTCGGTTCCGTTATTTATTATTACATTGGAATAACATGCATGGCCTATCGCATGCCTACGGTGATTTCTTTTGTTATTCCATTCTTTATTATACTTAGTTGGTTAAAGTTTTGACTTCTATACTCCATGAAATTAGTGGAATATCCTTGATATTTGCGTTTCATCCAAAGATATCTTTTCATGGAAATATTCTTCCGAGCATTCTTGAATTTTACTCTACAAAGAAGTATCATGTTGACAATTTGGGACGTTATTAGTTCTGGATAAATTAATTCTTGAACTTGTTTTATTGAATTCTTATATCATTGTCATCATCCTCATGTTTATATTATGTTGAAAGTCATCTCGTGGGCTCAGTAGTGCATAGATGGACTTGGTATGATTATGACCAGGGATTAATCGGGTATAATCATGACCGTAATGTTAATAATGATGTCGTAAAAGTTCTCATTGTCCGTAGTGCATTGATGGACAATTGTTGGCATGATCATGACCATCGATGAATACACGAATATCCTTGGCCCGTAGTGCATGGATAATTTGTGGTTGTGATACTAATGAATATCCTGGTAGTAGAAGTGCGGGGATGATGTGGATTATTTATTGTCGAGTCCCAATGATAAAAGTGATGAAAACAATTTAAATCATAAAAGATAGTAGATTTTATTCTCTACTTGACTCTTTTAATGGATCGCTTGTTCAACACTGTAGATTAAATTTGATGTTTGTTATATTGTATCGGTTTAACTTTCGTTGAAGGCTAACAATAATTTATTCTGTATTATCTTAGTCATAATATTTTTTACTGGGCTAGTTGAGCTCACCCTTTTACTTTCATTGTTCTCTTCAGGAAATGAGAACGTAGCAGGGACTAGTCAGAGAACGGAGTGACGATCCAGATAATAGCATTAGTAGTCCTCACTATTCTGTTAAATAGTGTGATAATAAATGTAATGAGGACTCAATTGTGTGTGGATATTGTCTAGATGACAATATTTGTATTAAAACTCACAGCATATGTTTTGTCATATTTTACACGACTGTTGTATAATTAAGTTGTATTTGAATTTTGTACTATGTATTTAGCAACTCAAGATAGGTGATGTATACCTATTTTGGGGGCGTCACACAGCTTCCTTTACGAGTTCAAGTATGTCCTTGAACTTTGTCTCTGATTCTTCAAACTATGTAAATCCAAGTTGAATACCCGTTATAACTTTCCATTCTGCCATTTGAGGAGTTCAAGGTATATGGTATGTGGTTCAGAGAGATTTAGCTGAATGTGATTTGGGCTCTGAAAGTTTGATTGGTTTGGCTTCGAAGAGGATTCTAGGGTTTGAAAAAAGGGAGGGAGAGAGGTTCAATGGGTTCTGATAACTGTTTGCAGATTTTGAATTTGTCTTTATGGCAGTTCCTTCTTACATTGCATACGCTATGACGTGTCAACTAGCCATTGGTTGCACGATGCCCAGTAACGAGCTGTAACTCCCTATTAACTTTTCAATTAGATGTCTCTTTTAGAAGAGTAGACTTTTGATTGACGTGGATTAACCGTTGACCTTTCTGGTTCGTAGAGTATCATGATAAGGCAGTTATGGACTCTACGTTTTCCCTTGTTGACTCAACGATCAATACTTGAGAGATTTTGCAGTGGATGGTTTTGGAAATTCTTCTCATTTTGAATCTTCATAATTCAGCTATTGATTTGCTTTATGAAGCCTTGGGCACTTCTCTTCAGCAAGACATCTTTTCAATCGTCATTCGAATTTTTCTCCCATAATCTGAATATTTGAGCAATTGACATGTTCTTCCATGCTTATTATAAGTTAAGATTAGCCTCTTGTAAGACTGCGATCGACGAGTCTGTTTTTACGATTACTGAGGTTGCACTACGATCGTTGAGGTTATATCACGATCGTTAAGTTCTCTCAAACTCTACTTTACAATCGTTGACTGTCTTGATTCTTGAGATGAACTTGATTAAGCAATTCTTCTGGGATAAGGTAGCTCAGGAAGGGCCAACCTCTTAGAGTGGGCTAAGGGTCAGGTTTGTCCCTGAGGCGCTTTCCAGATGAATTGCTTTAGGAGTTATTTGCACTGATATATCTTTTGACCTTTTCTGGTGAGGAGGTCCTTTATCAACTTTAGACAATTGCATTTGTTGTGATCGTGGTGTCTTCTTGCTTTTATATTACGATCATATGTTTGATTGTAGGCACTCCATAATTTTGATTGGGTGGCTGATAGGTTATCAATAGTAAGTTTTAAGACGTTCCTACCGACTATGGTTCTTCATTTGGTTCATCAGCCATAAATTTTTAGGACTCTGTAGCTGGTACATTGCTTCATAAAATATTTTAGTACTGTTGTTCCTTAATAGATCACTGCTCCCCCATGGTTGATGCTGTCTTTTTAGTGAGGTGTGATTCCCCTGCATATCTCCTTCTGACTGAAGTCGTTAAATCTTCTTGTATCGTAGAAATGAGTATCTTCAGGGTTGATCATTCTACGATCTTTTGATAGCGCTATGAACATAGTCTTCCTTATCAGCTTGTGCTCGTGGAGTTCTGCTCCCGTTCTAAGTTCCTAATGTTTGATGCTCGATAGTCCTCTGATGTGAGCTTACTTGAGAACAAGTTTTGCATGCTTGAGCATCTAAGACCCTTTTTCATCTCTGGTTGAGTGGCCTGCTTTTATATAAAGATATGCAACCATTTGAGCTTCATTTAGATTAGCTCGGCAGGTCTTCAAGGACAGGCTTTGACATATAGGAATTTTGTTAGAATTATTTATGAACAGTCCTAAGCCTTCTGCTGGTTGACTCTTCTTGACTGAAGTCTTTTGCTTTAACATTCCTTAGTGTGATCAGATAGACCAAGTACCTGCAGGTTATTCATTTCTAATTTTTGGTACCCATGGTCAAATGGGTCCTGCTAGGTTAGTTTACCAAACCCCTGTTCCTCATATTTGAATAATCATCATGTTGACCACCATCAGTCGTATTCATGCATATACTACATTTAGATAATATATTTTGAGAAGCATGGTGGTGAGTGTGAGAGAAATATGTCATTTTAATAAAACATTCTTTTCCTTGATGGTTTCATCATATGTTAAGTTATGATCACAGAGTTTAAATGTTCACAGAGTGAGAATCAACTCTACGATTTATTAGCATCTGGTTGATTCATGGAGGTGATCAGTTTCTATGAATCTTTAAGATTCTCTTGTAGATCTGATCATACTATGTGTGTCATTAAACACTTAGACCATAGGATGTAGAAAGCACATTAACCCATCAGAAAAGATTTCTTCACATTCAATCGATCTGTAAGGCTCTTAAAACCATTTCAGGTCTCTTTCAAGTTATCATCTTCAACCTAAAACTTGGATGGAGAGAAATTTTATAGACATTTGATTTTCTATCATCAGTGTACTTTCTCTCTTCACCTTATTAGATATATTATGAATTCTTGAATTAAAACTGTTATAGTTTATGAGTAAGGTGCAAGTATGATGATCATATCTATGTTAGCGAGGAACCGTACCTTTTTGTTGTTAGTTTCTTAACAGTCATTTATCTTAGATATATTGAGTTTAGGCATTGATGTGCATGTTTTCTCATTTGCTTCTGATAACCAGTTGCTCCAGTTGATCTTTCAATAATCACCGTGGTATCCAAATTGTTGGGTCGCCGATACATGTTTGAGAGGTTCTTCTTTCTTCTCTGAATAAAACATTTCTTAGCATGTATGGCCTTTTCATCTCTTCAGGCTGGTGGATGTTTGACTCTTTTCTGTTGATGTCATTTGAGCTTTCTAGCCTGGTCTTCAAAACGACAAGATTGACTGCGAACAAGGATTAGTCTTGTTGATATGGAAATCAAGAGCATGAACCAATCTGAGCAGCTTCAGATGTATATACACATTTACCTGTACACAATATTACCAACGTGTGAACTCATCTGCATATAACAAGTGACTTACTACTAAAATAAGTTTAGAATAATGTTTGTGTCTACGATCAGACTCAAAGCAATTAGCTTTTGAAAATAGCATGAGAACCTGCTTTGATACCAATTGTTAGTTCCCAGTAGGCACACTAGATCTAGAAGGGGGGTTGAATAGATTCTTTTAATTTCAAATACTTTTCTGGTTTATTTTGTATTGCTGATAATTTAGGATGTGACAAACATAAGAATCTTTTCAAGCACAGCGGAATAAGTAAAAGATCCCCTTCATTGATATATCCATAATTATACATACATTGTTCGTAGAGTTAGTTCAGTGGTAAGCAGTTAAAACATACATAGAAGTTATAGCAGTTAATGTACATAATGTAAATGACATAAAGTAAAAGACACAAAGGGTTTTAAGTGGTTCAGAGACTCAAGCTCCTAATCCACTCTTCTGCTTTCAACTAACAGGATTTCCACTAAGGAAGTGCAGCAACCTGAATCACTAAGATTCCTTCAAGGCCAGCAGCCTTGGGACTTCAGTTCACTAAGAACACTTCAAGGCCAGCAGCCTTGGAACTTCTCTAGTTCCCTAAGAACTCTTCAAGCCCAGCAGGCTTGGAACTTCATTTAGTCCCTCCGGACAAGGACCCCTCAGGCCCTGGCTTCTTGTTGTTGTAGTTGTTGTTATTGTTGGTGCTGAGCTGCTAAGATGTCATTAGGTTCTGAACATGTTTTGTACTTAGCAGCTTGGTGTGGTTCTCTTTGCTTTCTGCATCGAGTCTGGACCACATCTTCTTTGGTGCAGCTATTCTTCACTCTTTTCTGCTCATCTTCATCTGGTATCAGCTGTGCACCATCACCATCTGGGTTTGCTAAGTCTCTGTGCTTTTAGTAGACTTTGTCTAACACTTAGCAATCCCTGAACCCTTCTTGAATACTTTGCAGACATCGTTCTGCACTTGTTGGGCCAACTTTTCGGTTCATGGTGATTCGTAGAGTGGCTCTCTTGATCTTCTTTGTACTCAGCCACTTTCCTGAATGCTATCTTCTTGGCCTTTTCAGCTCTCAGCTTGGCTGCCATTTTTAGTGGCATTCTCATCTTTGTTGAGTGAAGCTTTGATCTATTTGAGTTCTTCTTTAAAGCTGTTTCACTTCCACCTTGGTAGTCTCACTGTCGTTGAGACTTGTTCTGTTGATCTTTGGTGGAACTCGTAGAGTCAACAATAGCATTCCCAACAACTCAACGATTCTGAAACTTAGCAATCATCAGCAATTCTTGATCTTTGAAAATCTGTTGATTTATACTACTTCCCAATTTTCCCGTTGGAAAGTAGCCATTGAAAGCTATTCAAATTACTTCGCAGATCTCGAGTTATTTGGTGTAGACTGCAGATGTGACAAGATATCTTTTTTCGACTTTTCGATCGCAGTCTCATCGCTTCACCCGCCTACGATATGTTACTTTGATGTCTCGGGTAGGTCGTCGACTTTATTTCTCCCTTCTGATTTCTTGATCAGAGGTTGTCCTTGCATCAATGCTTTCAATAAGCTTTTGTCCGAATGCCAACCTTCAGATTGAACCGTTGCCAATGTTTCAATCCTCAGTTGTTTGAACTCAACAATTCTGATGCACTTCTTCTCGGACCTGATCGTAGTGTCTTATTGACTGATGCTTATTGACATGTAGAGTCAACACTGCGATCTTGAAGAATGTTCACTTGATCTCTAATGAAAAACAACTCTTCCTTCTTTCGATGCGGTGCTTCAACACTTCATTTGCCTCAACTGTTGTTCTCGATCATCGATGGCTTGACTCCTTGCTCTGGCCCCTTCTGAATAATAAGACACTTCAGATTTATGGCGTGTCCAGCTCGCTTTCTCCTTGCGATCTACCGTTCACTTATCATCAATGGACTAACCCAATGCTTAATCACTTTAGCCTTGTTCTTCAGAGGCAGACCAGTGTCTTTGTATATACTCCATCAGTTCCTTCTTCGTTTGGCAAACACTACGATTCTGGTTACTTCCAAGATCATTGTCATCTTTCTACTTGACAACATCGCACTGTCGACTTTCCTTAGTCACCATCAAGTCTTCTTATGATCATCTTGTGGAAGACTTTATCATGAATGGCTTCACAACTCAATCTGGATGCTGATTAAGTTGATGCTTAGATCTTCTAATAGTTTGCATGCCATTCGTTGAGTGCTCTCTGGCTTCCTTTAGGTGAGATGTATCCTTACAGTACCAACCAGAGGCTTCAATCCTTTGGATATTCTGGGAGTACTCAATTGTTGAGAATCGTGTTTGCTTTATGATTCTTCTTTGGCTTTGTGAGCACATCTATTGAGGTCTTAGTTCTGCATTCTATGATTCAACTTCGGCTATGCAGACACTACGACTCCGAGATCAGATCTTGACACTACGATTTATGTCGTTGTACTTGTTGTCTTCATCTGATCTTGCTCTAATACGATTTCTGAATTTGATACGATCAGTAGACTCTACGATTCTGAGTGTAGTCTACGATCCTTGACTTGACTTTGGCAGATGTTCGGTCGGCTCATAGGCAGGCTGTCTCTACGATTCTGAACATGACTTCCTCAGCAGACTACGACTCTGAGGAAGCTTTACTCGACACACTACGATCCTTCCTCGCCTCTCCTAGAAGTCTACGAACTCCGAGATCTACTATCTTGCAGACTACGATTCTGCCTCGATAGCTCTCTAGTTATCCTTGACTCTTCTGGCAGACTACGATTTCTGGTGCAGTGCTCGATGATCAGACAAGCCTATCTATTACATCATAAGATCAACCTAACATGTTTGATATTTCTATGTTTATAGTCCTTATACATCATTTCTTTTTAAGGACTTTACAGAGCTGTTTTGCTTATGTAGGATCAACCTAACATATTTGATCAATTTATTCTAAGTCCATGTACATGTGTTTCTATTATTTATCAAAAGACTTTACAGCTTTTCTTAATTCAAGCATACTTGCATATTCATATATATATATATATATATATATATATATATAATCAAATCAAATCATATATAAATAGGAATATCATTCACATGTTTATTCCCGACACACATGATTATAACAATTTGTTCACATGTGTGTACTATTGATTCACATTCATTTACTATTAGGGAGATGGTGCAAGTTTGATAATACTTGTAGGACTAAATTAAAAAAGAAGGAAAAGAGGAAGGTATTATACTGTAATATTTCGAGCCCCAAAACGTGCAATTATCGAAACTATATTTTCCTATAAATAGAAGCTCATTCCTTCATTATTTTTCACCAATTCACTAAAGCTATAGAGCAATTATTATAGGGAGAAATTATAGAGAGAAAGAAGAAGAGAAATTTGCTACCTCACTATTCCAGTATCTAGTTTTCTTCTAAGGTAAGGGGTATTATTCTTTCGTATTCTTGAAGAGAGTTATTTTCTTTCAATACTCGTAAGGGTTGTTATTCCATTCTTTATTATTATGTTGGAATAACTCGCTCACGCTGGCACCGCATAGATGGTGAAATTCTTCTATTATTCCATTCTTTATTATTCTGTTGGAATAACCTGTCTGTGCAGTCTATCGCATGCCTGGTGAATTCTGTTGTTATTCCATTCTTTATTATTCTATTGGAATATCCTGTCTGTGCGGATTACGCATGACCTGATTCCATTCTTTATTATTTTGTTAAAATATCCTGTCTATGCGGATTACACATTACCTGGTTCCATTCTTTATTATTCTGTTGGGAATAACTTGTCTGTGCAGTCTATCGCATGCATGGTGAATTCTTCTATTATTCCATTCTTTATTATTATGTTGGAATAACCTATCTATGTGGATTACCGCATGCATGGTGAATGATCCTTTGTATTCATTCTTTATTAAATTGTGAAAATGATCTGTCTACGTGGATTACCGCATGGCGGGTAAAAATCCATTTGCAGTTTCGTATATTCTATTATACTCATCTGGGATATCATTTCTTTTGTACTCGTCATGAAATATCATTTTCTTTGGTATTTTTCTATTACGAGTTACTATTCACAGGTTAATATTCACCCGGTTACTATTCACTCTAGTATTATTCATTCGGGTATTCGGGTTGTAAGACCCCAACTTACTATAAATAAAATTGAATTTTTCCTCTATTCATTATTCTAAATTAATAAGGTGTTAATTTAATATAATGCTTTGGTTATGGGTGAAATGTGCAAATTTTATAAAATCAAATAAGTGGTTATAAAATATTCATTTCGCTTTGGGAATATTCGTTTCGTCGTGGAATATTCTTTTTTGTTTGAATATCCGCATTTACTGCCGTTAATCAATTGTGGGCCCCATAACGGAATAACTGTCGGATGAAGAAAACGATAAAGTATAAGTTTTTATGAATAACGGCGTAATTGTTACCGTTAACACTGTTGGGTTACCTGATGGTTAAAATACAGTAATATGCGTGGTTGCACAAGAAGATACTTCGGTATTGCATAAAGATTGTTTGAATTATTGATTCGTAAGTAAGAAGGCACTACTCAATAATTGTTACAATAATTATTGTTCAATATTTTATTTTATTAATTCAATAATTCATGCGTTGATAGTTTACATTATTATAGTTTCAATAATTGTCACTGCACAGTATTTCCCATTATCATATCAATAATTCATATTATTTAAATAATATTATTAGATAGATTATTGGCAATGTCTAGAAAGTTCTCATTAATGAGAGGTTTGGTCACCTAATTACGCATCAAGAAGGAGAAATTCTTATTGAAAGTCCCTCTTTCCGTGGAACCGCACGGTCATTATCGTAAGTGTGATTCGTAATATTATTTGTGAATATTAATTAATTATTGATTTATATGATAAAGAAATATTTATTTGATATGGATATAAATGATGGATTTATTTATTTTGTGTGGTTATAAATGAAGGAATTAATGTTGAGGTATTTTATCAGTATTTTGTCGGAGTGGAAGTATTAAAAATCACCCGTTTATGGATTTCGGATATTTTATGATTGGAATTTGGAAAAACTCAAAGCTACAAAGTTGTAGAGAATTCGATTTCATGCGAAATGGACATAAAATTTGTATTTTTCTGATAAACGGGCTATTTTCTATGAATTATTGAAGTTTCAGAAAATAAAATAATTTTTATTAAAATTGGGTGGGACCCACTTTTGTTTTAACACATGTGGGCTGCTAAATTTTGTTCAAAGATGGCTGGTGGCTGATCTTGGTCAAGAAGCATGTGTAGAAAAGAAGAAATGTAATAATATTAATTTATTATTTAGTCTCCTATGGCGTTCTAGCATTTTATTATAAATAGACGCTTAGGTTAGAATTGAAAATCACATCAGAAATAAGTTTTCTTTCTCTCTAGATTCTCGAGCATATTTTTGTGAGTATTTTGATACTTTGAGAGTTGCTGTTCGGTACAAGTTTTCTTCGGCTTTCTATCCGATATTCCGATCAAAAGTACAGTTATTTTGAGGTAAGGGGTGTTATTTTCATCTTAAATGATATTATTTTCTTCAATATCATTATGCCGAAATATTGGTGAACTTTTTAATCAAATTTAGAACTTTTTGTGTCGGGATTACTATTCATGTATACGGCACTATTCACGAATACGACACTATTCACCGAAAAAGGAAATTTTCTTCTTTTTATCCAAGATGTCTTTTATGATTACTATATTTGATTGTATCCATGTTTTGATCTTTATTTTTGAATTCTGCTTCAAAGTTTGTTATTATGGAGTATTATTGAACTTGGACAAACTGTAATATGAATCCCTAATATTTGTCTTTCTGTCTCACTGGATTCATTTTCTTTAAGATATTTTTCATCATCCTCAGTCCTAAATGATGATTAACTGATGAATATCTTTGGCCTGTAGTGCAAAGATGAATGATTAACTGATGAATATCTTTGGCCCGTAATGCAAAGATGAGCAGTGTGTTGAGATTTAATAATAACCATTGGTGATATAAATGAATATCTTTGGCTGTGAAGTGCAAAGATGAATATTTTATTAAAGATGTATATTGATTGATGTTACAGGGATAAAATATTGATGATGGACTCTTAAATCTTAGAAGATAGTAGAATTCATTCTCTACGTGACTCTTCTAATGGATTGTTGTTTCCGCTGCATTTGTTGATCTAAAACTTGTTGTCTATTATATTCTATCAAATTTTTCCCTGTTGAAGACTAATGATAATTTGTTGTATATTATCTTAGTCATAATATTCTTTACTGGGCTAGTTGAGCTCACCCTTTTCCTTTTTGTTCCATTTTTTCTTCTCAGGAGGTGAGAACATAGCAGGATCGAAGCCTGGGGTATGGAGTGATGGTTCTAGAAAGATGTTTTAGCAGTCCTCACTATTTCTGTAAAATAGTATTTGAATAATTGTAATGAGGACTTATTTGAGTGTGGATATTGTCTAGAAGACAATATTTGTATTTAAACTCACAGTATGTGTTGTCGTATTTTGCACGACAATTGTATTATTGAAGTTGTAGTTTGTTTTTTGTACCATGCATTTGGCGACTCAGAATGGGTGTTGTATACCTATTTTGGGGGCGTCACACGGGGCACTTTTCATGCCAGAGTACTATTCACGAGTTACTATTCACGGGTTAATATTCACCCGATTACTATTCACTCTAGTATCATTCACTCGAATATTTGGGGTACTTTTCATGTCGGGGTATTATTCCCGAAGTACTATTCACGGGGTACTATTTACCCGAAAAATATATTTTTTTTCATCGTCCAAATTATTTTTGGTACATGAATATTATTCTTGAATTTTACTCTACAAAGCAAAGATCATGTCGACAATTTGATATTTTAAACTCGGATAAATTTAAAGTCTTTAATATTTATCCTTGATTTTCATTTGATTTGATTTGGTTGATTATTTCTTATATCATTGTCATCATCCTCATGCTTTATATTGTGATGAAAGTCATCTTTGGCTTACGTGCATAGATGGACTTGGTATGATTATGACTGAGGATTATTCTAAGATAATCGAATCGTAATGTAATCTAATGATGTGGTAAAAGTCCTCATTGGTTCGTAGTTCATTGATGGGACAGTTGTTGGTATGATTATAACCAAGAATTATTTGGTATAATCATGACCATTGATGATTACATGAATATCCTTGGTCGTAGTGCGAGGATGATTCGATTTTATTTATTGTCGAGTCTCAAATGATAAAGTTGATGAAAAACTTTTTAAATCATAGAAGATAGTAGATTTTATGCTCTACTGACTCTTCTAATGGATTGCTTATTCTGCCGGATTGTTGATCTAAAACTTGTTGTCTATTGTATTCTATTAGTTGTTATATCGTTGAAGGCTAAGGATAATTTATTTCGCATTATCTTAGTCTTAATATTTCTTACTGGGCTAGTTGAGCTCAACCTTTCTTTCATTGTTCTCTTCAGAAAATGATAATATAGCTGGGGAGTCGGGGAATGGAGTGATGGTCCAGGATAAATGGCTTTAGTAGTCCTCACTATTCTACGGAATAATGTGATAATAATTATAATGAGGACACTATTGAGTGTGGATATTGTCTAGATGACAATATTCTTGTTTAACCTCTCAGCTATGTTTTGTCGTATTTTACACGACTGTTGTATAATTAAGTTGTATTTGAATTTATGTACCATGTATTTGGCAACTCAAGATGGGTGATGTATACCTGTTTTGGGGGCTTCACAGTTGGTATCAAAGCTTAGGGATATGATTGTGACGCCTCCAAAATAGGTATACATCACCCATCTTGAGTCGCCAAATACATGGTACAGACGCCCCCAAAATAGGTATACATCACCCATTCGAGTTGTCAATACATGGTACGTAAACAACTACAACTTTATTATTACAACAAGAAATCGTGAGTTTAAATACAAATATTATCTTCTAGACAATATCTATACTCAAATAAATCCTCATCACATTTATCGATACATTATTTTACAAAATGGTGAGGACTACTAAACAACTCTCTCTAAAACCTTCATTCCATACCCGACTCAGACTCGCTTATATTCTCGCCGCCCCGAGAAGAAAAATGGAACAAAAAAGGAAAAGGGTGAGCTCAACTAGCTCAAGAAGAAGAATATTATGACTAAGATAATATACAACAAATTATCGTTAGTCTTCAACAGGAAAAATCTAATAGAATACAATAGACAACAAATTTTAAATCAATATTCGCAGCTGAAATAATAATTCATTAGAAGAGTTAAGTAGAGAATGCAAACTACTATCTTCTATGTATGAATTTAAAAGTTCATCGCTCATCTTTTATCCCTCAGAACATCAATCAATATACATCCGAATCAAATATTCATCTTTGCACTACAGCCAAAGATATTCATCATTGGTCATGTTCATTTAAACACTGCTCATCTTTGCACTACTACCAAAGATATTAATCACCAATCATGTTCATCTCAACACTGCTCATCTTTGCACTACCAAAGCCAAAGATATTCTTCAGAAATCATTCATCTTTGCACTACAGCCAAAGATATTCAATAATATCATCATTTAAGACCGAGGATGATGAAAATATTTTTAAAGAAACGAATCCAAAGGAAACAAAATGACAAGGATTAAGGATTAAGGATTCAGACTTTGTTTTATCCATGTTCAAAAAAAATACCTCAAAAATAATCATAGTAGTGTAAAATTCAAGAATGATCAAAACATGGATACAATCAAAGCTAGTATCCGTAATAGATATTTTGGACAAAAAGAAGAAATTTTATTTTTCTATGAATAAGGTCAGATACGTGAATAGTGTCATATACGTGAATAGTAATTCTAACACACCAAAAGATAGAAATTCCACAAAAACATCTTCACGCTACTTAATATACTCGTGAATAACTCGTGAATAAGAATCGTGAATAGTAACTCATGAATAGTAACTCGTGAATAAGAACTCATGAATAGTAACCCGACATGAAAAAGTTCCAAATTTGATAAAAAGTTCCAACCAATATTTCAAAGATAATGATATTCAAGAAATAATATCATTCGAGAAGAAAATAACATCCCTTACTCGAAAAGATTAAGACTTCTACCGAATAACCTGTATAAGATCAAGGAAACTTCAGCACCGCCTAACAATACTCAAAGTATACTCAAAATACTCACAAGAATACGCCGATAATATAGAGAGAGAAAACTTCATTTTTCGTGTGATTTTCAATTCTAACCCAAGACCCTATTTATAGAAATCGCTAACACCAAAGCGTAAAATTTAATAAATTAATAATATAATTATAAAATTTCCTACACATGCCTAGAATCTGATTTCAGCCATCAAACACATGCCACCTTCTAGAAAAAGTAAGAAAAAACGTTTTTCTAATTTTAAATATTTTAAACTTCCAAAATCAATTATTTTGAGCTTTAACTTCAATAATTCATAATAAATAGCCCTTTCATCAGAAAATTCGAATCTCATGAGTTTTTATAGGAAATTCAATTCTCTACAACTTTGCGTAAGAAAGTTTTTCCAAATTCCAAATAGAAATTGACCAAATCCACAAACCAAGCGATTTTATTGTGCTATAATCAAATTTCAACCAATAAATGGGGTCCAACCGACATGTTTAACATGTTTTAAACATTTATTGTAACAAAAATACTCTTCCTCCTCAGATACTCATATATCCCACATTCGTTGTAAAAATATCACCATTATTATATTATTAAAATATAATAATATATTTAAATGAATTATTTTATCGTAAAAGATAAAATTTCAATTTTCAACAATTGTCACATTAAAAATTTTCTCCATCTATATCCACATAAAATCAATATTTTCCTCATCATATGAATCAATAATTAATTATTCACAAATAATATTACGTAATCACAATATCGACAACCGTGCGCCTCTGTGAAAGAGGGCTTTCCAATAAGAATTTCTCCTCATCGGCGCCGCAATTAGGTGACCAAACCTCTCCTTAGATGTAACTTTCTAGACATTGCCAATAATGTTATCTAATAATATTATTCAGATAATATGAATTATTGCTTCGATAATGAAAAAATACCGTAATGACAATTATCAAACAACAAAGAATATAAAATATCAACGCAAAGAATTATTAACTCAATAAAATAATCGAACAAGAATTATCGAACCATTATCGAGTAAAGGCTTTCACGTAAGAATCAATAATTGGTGCAATACCGCAAAGCTATCGTGTTTTAACCACCGAGTATTTTAACAAGATAATCTGTGAATAACTACGCCTGCTATTTTTAAACAACTTATATTTGTCGCTTTTCTTCATCCAATCGCTTCAGTTATGGGGCCACACACGGTCGCTACCGCCGCATTTAATATTCCCGACAAAGCATTTAATATTCCACGCACCAAACTAATATTCCCCACAACAATGAATATATTTTATAACCACATGCTTATTTTGAAATATTTATGATTTTACCCATAACTATCCACATTAATCAAAATCAACCCTTACTATTTCAAAATAATAAATAGAGAAAATTAAATTTCATTAATAATAAGTCAGTCTTACAACCTCCCTCCTTATGAAATTTCGTCCTCTAAATCGACGACGACGCACTGGTGTTTCAAAAGGTGAGGATACCTCGCTTTCATTTCCGCTTTCCAATTCCTGTGTCATTTCCTCTATAAGATGATTCCTCCACAAAACTTTAACTTGTGGTATGACCTTTCATGCGTAGGACATGCTCCTTCCTATCCAAGATCTTGACAGTACCTCCTCACACGTTAAGTCTTTGGCTATCTCTCGTCGGTTCTAACTCTATAACGTGGTTCGGTCTTTCACATATTTATTTAAGTACGATATGTGAAACACATTATGAACATTTAGACATACTTTGAGGTAACGCAAGTCTATAGGCTACATTTCCTACTCCGGTCAAGAATTTGAAATGGACCAATAAATCGTGGATCGAGCTTTCCTCTCTTCCCAAATCTTGTAACTCCCTTCCATGGAGCAACTCGCAACAATACATGATCCCCTACACTAAATTCCACGCCCTTTCGATGAAGATCCAAGATAACTCTTTTTGTCGATCTTGTGCCGCTTTGTATACGTTGTTCAATCATTTGGATCTTTTTCAGTAGTCACACGCATTTAAACTCGGGTCCCAACAATGTTGCTTCACCCACCTCATCCCAACATATCGAGAGAACTTACATTTTCGGCCCATATAATGCTTCAAATGGAGCCACACCTATACTTCGCTCGATAATCGTTGTTGTAGGAGAATTCCACCAATGGTAAATACTTATCCCAACCGCCTTGAAGTCTAGGACACATGTAGTCTTAATAAATCTTCAAGAGTTTGAATAGTCCCTCTCGATTGTCCGTCTGCTTGAGGATGGTATGTCAACTAAATCGCAGAACTGCGCCCATAGCTTTTTGCAAGCTAACCCAAAATCTTGAAGTGAATCTTGGGTCACGATCCAAACTATGGATATGTGCATGCCATGCAACCTCACAATCTCATTCACGCATATACTAGCAAGACGCTCAAGGAATAAGTCTCCAGACGGCAAGAAATGAGCAGACTTGGTTAATCTATCAACAATAACCCAAATAAGATTGATGCCTTCGAGAAACCGTAGGAAGACCCAGAACTAAATCCATGGTAATGTGTTCCCACTTCCATTTCGGAATCTCAAGTGGTTGCAACGACCCTTAGGTACTAGATGCTCCGCTTTTACACGCTGACAAGTTAAACACATCGAGATAAACTTTGCAATCTCTCTCTTCATATTGTTCCACCAAAATGTATGTCAAGATCACGATACATTTTAGTACTTCCAGATGGATTGCAAATGGTGTATTGTGTGCTCCATCATAATCTTGACTTCAAATCGAGTCGTTAGAACACAAAGTCTAGAGTGGACTCAAGTATTCCTTCTTCATCAATTCTCGCCCTAATAGCTCCTTCAGTATTCTTCTTCATACGATCGCCTCCGGGCCTGTGGCTCGAGCAACCTTAACTTTTTCTATTAAAGTTGGCTCTACGCAGATACTTGACATCATCGCACTCTGCTCCTCAAGATATGATCTTCTACTCAACGCACACCTACCACGCTCGCTTTTCCAGATGGTATCAATAGTGTGGTCGTAGTCTTCAATAGCTCGAGCCAACGTCGCCGCCGCATGTTGAGTTCTTTTTGAGTGAAGAAATATTTAAGGCTTTTTATGGTCCGGAATATATCTCCACTTTCTCCCCATATAGATAGTGCTCCATATCTTTAGCAATAAAACGATCGGCCGCTAACTCTAGATCACGAGTAGGATAATTCCTCTCATACTCTTTTAAGTTGTCGCGAGGCATAAGCTATGACTTTCCCACGCTGTATGAGAACACATCCTAACCCTTTCGCTCAAGCATCATCGTCAGATAACAAATCCATCCGAACCAGATGGTATTGTTAGAACAAAGTCAAATAAGTCTCCTCTTAAGCTCTTGGAAACTTTTCTCGATTCTTCGCTCCAAACGAATTTTGTATCCTTCCGAAGTTATTGAAGTTAATGGAGTAGCGATTCGAGAAAAACCTTCCACTAATCTCCGATAATAACCAAATAAGCCCAAAAGCTACGATTTCGGCCACCGACTTTCTATTGTTCTAACTTCAGATTGCTTCAATCTTCACGGATCAACAGATACTCCATGTTTCGACACCACGCGCCCAAGGAATGCTACTTCCTCAAGCCGTAACTCGCATTTCTTCAATTTGGCATATAGTTTGTTTTCACGGCCTTTCGAGTACCAAATTTCAAATGGTGCTCATGATCTTCACGACTTTTGAATATATGAGGATGTCATCAATAAAGACAACAACGAACCGATCCAAATATTCCTTGAATACTTGGCTCATCATATCCATGAAAGTCGCAGGAGCATTAGTCAGTCCGAAAAGACATGACTAAGAATTCATAATGCCCATACCGAAGTTCTAAAGGCGCCTTTGAATATCCTCGCCTAATCTTCACCGATGATATCCGTAATCTAAGATCGATTTTTGAAAAGAATTGTGCCCTTGCAGAATCGGTCAAACAAGTCATCAATACGAGGTAGAGGATACCTATTCTTGATGGTGACATGGTTCAATTCCCGATAGTCAATACAAAGTCGATACTCCCCGCCTTTCTTCTTTACAAATAAAACAGAGCACCCCAAGGAGATGTACTAGATTTAATGAAACCGATGTCCAACAATTCTCGTAGTTGGACCTTTAACTCCCAAGTTCAATAGAGCCATTCGATATGGGGTTTTAGAAATGGGCTTTGTACTGTGTTCAAGATCAATAAAGAATTCAACTTCACGCTCGGGGTAGATCGGAAGTTCTTCAGAAATACGCCAGAAAGTCAATAACAACAGAATATTATTCAAATTTGACGTGTCTTTATTCAAATCCATAACATGGGCTAAGAAAGCTTCGACATCCGCTTTTCAATAAACGTAATAGCTTTATGATTAGATATGATAGTGATTGATTTTAATGGTTTAGTTGCTTGAATTTGCATAAAAAGTTGGTTAGAATATGAAAACTAACAACCTTATTTAAAACAATCAATTTTGGCATGATGAGTAGTTAACCAATCAATCCCTAAAATCACATCAAAAGCAAGTATCTTTAAAGAGATAAGGTCAATGTGTAAGGTGATGGTGCCAACTTGAATCAAACAAGATTTATAAAATGGATGTGATGAAAGTTTCTCCTAACTGAGTTTCCACAGATAGGTCAAAGTCTAATTTCTCCTGAGTCAAGTTTAAACGCTGAGCACACGCAGAGAGATAAATGAATGGGTAGCACCCAGATCAAGTAAGGTATAAACTTCGCAAGAATTTATAAATAGCTTACCCGTGATCACCTCGCTTGGGTTCCTCGTGATTATGACCAATACAACAAACGCCTTCCTTCCCTAATCGCTGACTTTTGACTTTTCTCGGGATGTTTTTGAGTCACCGTCCCTCAATGAACTAGGTTTCGCCATCGCATAATCTCGAGCGATATGTCCTTCCTTTCCACAATTATAGCATACCTTGAATCGTCAGGACAGCTTTGACCGATATGTCCTCTTTCCGTGATTTATAAAGATACGACCGGTGGTCGTTTCTCCTCCCTTAGAACCAGCTTGTCGCTTAAGACCGCTGCTTCTTCACATGGTCGCTGTTAAATCTCCTCTTTTTAAAATCTCCTCCCGACTCGCTTCTTCTATTTTCACGGCTATGATTACCACCAGAGTGGTTACCATTTTTGTCCGCTCTGCTTTTCTCCGCCGGTTATCATTATATTGTTGATCGCTATCTCCGTACGATCCTCGTTATGGTCCTCGTTGAATATACTCGCTATCTCGCCTAATAATCGAGCCTCGCTAACAACATCTAATAGAGAGAAAATTTACGAGAAATGAGATATCGTCGACGCCGGTTTCAAACCTCTAGAAACATCCGCACATAACGCTCCTCATTCTCCACCAAATGAGGTGCAAACTCGATAACTCGCAAACTTTGCCTCGCATCGAGACACCGCCATGTTGTTTTGTTCTAACTGATGAACTCCACTTCCTTCATACGATTTAACACTTTCGTGAAAGTATTTGTCATTAAATAGTTTCAAACGCCTCCCAAGACATGCCGAAAAGTACGGATGGGTACGCTTCACGCACTCCCACCAAAGAGTCTCCGCTCGCCATTTAACATAAAGGTGGCGAATGGAACCTTCGTTTCTTCTCCGCATCCCAAGACATCGAATATCTCGTAATTTGTTTGACCCATGTTTCCGCCGCATGATCGGATCCGGCTTTCCTTAAATTTCGTGGTCCCAACTTTGAATCGCTTGGGTCGTGATAACCCGTGAATTGCTATCATTTCTCCTCAGATTTTGAACACGAAGTCTCCTCGTCTCGATTTTGCATGAATCGCAAAAAGCTTCTAAACATCCCCTCGCTCATCATCTCGCTTCAATGGTGTTGTTCACAGGAGGAACATTGCCACTGCTGCACGCTCTCCTCGCTGGTGAGAGTACAAAGGCCTCCACTGGCCTCATTTCCATTGTTAATATTCTCAACGACATTCTCAAATACCGCCATAAAACAAGGGTTAATTAAGGAAATCAATATATCACATAATATCCCTATATATCGACCAACTAACAAATAAGCTTAGTAGACACACTAATAAGGATTTACTCTGCTGCCTCCCTCCTAGTTCTATTCCCCGATCTCCGCCAGAGATCATATCCCTAAGCTCGATACCAACCGCGTGACGCCCCAAAATAGGTATACATCACCCATTCCGAAAGTCAAACAATACATGGTACATGTAAACAACTACAACTTTATTATTACAACAAGAAATCGTGAGTTTAAATACAAATATTATCTTCTAGATAATATCTATACTCAAATAAATCCTCATCACATTTATCGATACATTATTTTACAAAATGGTGAGGACTACTAAACAACTCTCTCTAAAACCTTCATTCCATACCCCGACCTGCACTCGCTATATTCTCGCCTCCCGAGAAAAAAATGGAACAAAAGGAAAAGGGTGAGCTCAACTAGCTCAAGAAAGAATATTATGACTAAGATAATATACAACAAATTATCGTTAGTCTTCAACAGGAAAAATCTAATGAATACAATAGACAACAAATTTTAAATCAATATTCAGCAATGAAATAATAATTCATTAGAAGAGTTAAGTAGAGAATGCAAACTACTATCTTCTATGTATGAATTTAAAAGTTCATCGCTCATCTTTTATCCCTCAGAACATCAATCAATATACATCCGAATCAAATATTCATTTGCACTACAAAGCCAAAGATATTCATCACTGGTCATGTTCATTTAAACACTGTTCATCTAAACACGGCCAAAGCTCATCATTCAACACTGCTCATCTTTGCACTACTAGCCAAAGATATTCTTCAGAAATCATTCATCTTTGCACTATGTGCCAAAGATATTCAATAATATCATCATTTAAGACCGAGGATGATGAAAAATATTTTTAAAGAAACGAATCCAAAGGAAACAAAATGACAAGGATTAAGGATTAAGGATTCGTACTTTGTTTTATCCATGTTCAAAAAAATACCTCAAAAATAATCATAATGGTGTAAAATTCAAGAATGATCAAAACATGGATACAATCAAAGCTAGTATCCGTAATAGATATTTTGGACAAAAAGAAGAAATTTTATTTTTTATGAATAGTGTCAGATACGTGAATAAGGTATACGTGAATATATACGTGAATAGTAACTTCGACACCAAAAGATAGAAATTCCACAAAAACATCTTCACGCGCTTAATAATAGTACTCGTGAATAAGAACTCGTGAATAAGAACTCATGAATAAGAATCGTGAATAAGAACTCATGAATAGTAACCGATACATGAAAAAGTTCCAAATTTGATAAAAAGTTCCAACCAATATTTCAAAGATAATGATATCAAGAAATAATATCATTCGAGAAGAAAATAACATCCCTTACCTCGAAAAATTTAAGACTTCTACCGAATACCTGATATAAGGTCAAGGGAACTTGCACCGCCTAACAATACTCAAAGTATACTCAAAATACTCACAAGAATACGCCGATAATATATAGAGAGAAAACTTCATTTTCTCGTGTGATTTTCAATTCTAACCCAAGACCCTATTTATAGAAATCGCTAGAACACCAAAGCGTAAAATTTAATAAATTAATAATATAATTATAAAATTTCTTACACATGCCTAGAATCTGATTTCAGCCATCAAACACATGCCACATTCTAGAAAAAGTAAGAAAAACATTTTTTCTTAATTTTAAATATTTTAAACTTCCAAAATCAATTATTTTGAGCTTCTAACTTCAATAATTCATAATAAATAGCCCTTTCATCAGTAAAAATTGAATCTCGCGAGTTTTTATAGGAAATTCAATTTCTACAACTTTGCGTAAGAAAGTTTTTCCAAATTCCAAATAGAAATTGACCAAATCCACAAACAAGCGATTTTAAAGCTATAATCAAATTTCAATAATAAATGGGGTCCACCGACATGTTTAACATGTTTTAAACATTTATTGCAACAAAAATACTCTTCCTCCTCAGATACTCATATATCCCACATTCGTTGTAAAAATATCACCATTATTATATTATTAAAATATAATAATATATTTAAATGAATTATTTTATTAAAAAGATAAAATTTCAATTTTCAACAATTGTCACATTAAAAATTTTCTCCATCTATATCCACATAAAATCAATATTTTCTCATCATATGAATCAATAATTAATTATTCACAAATAATATTACGTAATCACAATATCGATAAACCGTGCAGCTCCTCAGAAAGAGGGGCTTTCCAATAAGAATTTCTTCATCATGCGCGCAATTAGGTGACCAAACTCTCCTTAGATGTAACTTTCTAGACATTGCCAATAATGTTATCTAATAATATTATTCAGATAATATGAATTATTGCTTCGATAATGAAAAATATCGTGTAATGACAATTATCAAACAACAAAGAATATAAAATATCAACGCAAAGAATTATTAAACTCAATAAAATATCGAACAAGAATTATCGTAACTATTATCGAAAGTAAAGGCCTTCACGTAAGAATCAATAATTGGTGCAATACCGCAAAGCTAATCGTGTTTTAACCAATTTAGTATTTTAACAAAGATAATTCAGAATAACCACGCCCGTTATTTTTAAACAACTTATATTTGTCGCTTTCTTCATCCAATCGCTTCCGTTATGGGCCCACACATGGTCGCTACCGTCGCATTTAATATTTCCCGACAAAGATTTAATATTCCACCACCAAACTAATATTCCCTTAACAACAATGAATATTTTATAACCACTTGCTTATTTTGAAATATTTGCATGATTTTACCCATAACTATCCACATTAATCAAATCAACCCTTACTATTTCAAAATAATAAATAAAGGAAATTCCTTTTATTTAAAAAATTTAAACATGAGGATGATGACAATGATATAAGAGTTCAATAAAACAAGTTCAAGAATTAATTTATTCAGAACTAATAACGCCCAAATTGTCAACATGACATCGCTTTGTAGAGTGAAATTCAAGAATGCTCGTAAGAATATTTCCATAAAAATATTGGATGAGCCGCAAATATCAAGGATATTCCACTAATTTCATGGAGTATAGAAGTCAAAATTTTAACCAACCGAGTATAATAACGAATGGAATAACAAAAGAAATCACCACGCACGCGATTTCGCATGCATAAAGTTATTCCAACAAAATAATAATAACGGAACCAGTCGGTGAAATTCACCGGCTGTGATGTCCCAATGTAATAATAAATAATGGAACCAGTCCCCGTAAAACGCATTGCATGTGATATTCAAGCGTAATAATAAATAAAGAGGCGGAACCAAGTCCATGTAAAAACACACAAATGGATATTCCAATGTATTAATAACAAAGATTTTAACCAGTCGGTGTAAAAAACACAAACACGGTGATGTTCCAAATGTAATAATAAAAAGACGTAATAATAGAAGAATGTCACCAAGTATAGGGTAGCCAGCAGATATTGGTTATTCCAATGTAATAATAAGAAATGGAATAACAGAAGTTCTCTTCATGAATATAAAAGAATAATATCCCTTACCGTAAAAAAAACTGAATATAAGAGTAGTTAAGTAGCAGAATACTTTTTTTCTTTCTCTCTACAGTTTATCTCTTTGGAGTTTCAGTGAATTCGTAAGAAAATAATGAAGGAATGAGCTTCTATTTATAGAAAAATGGAATGATAAGAATTAACTCATAAACTAGCGGTCCGATTGATTTAATTTAATCGACTCATCCATATTTAAAGTAAAATCTTTTAAATAAAATATAATATATTCTATTTATAATTATATTTATGAAATGAAAGTATTCAATTTTCTTATAATTATTCTATTTAGTAAATGGTTAAAGTGATAAAAGGTTAAAGTTAAGGGTGATATGTGAAATTTTTTCAAAGTAAACAAGTTGTTATATAATATTCGATTGGTCGGGGAATATTCGTTTTAACAGGGAATATTCGTACGACGGCACAATCATTGGTGGACCCCACAACGAATGTATTGTCGTAGTAAGAAAATGACATACTTATCTTTTTATAACGGTGAAAGTGTTACCGTTAAAACTGTTGAACTACCCGATAGTAAAAGTACAAGATGTCGCGTGGTTGCATAAGTAGCATTACCAGTATTGATTATCGACGCTTACGTGAGAAGTCACTCGGTTATACTCAATTATTACTGCTACAAAGAATTGTTGTGATCATATCTCTCATATTATTGATTCAATTATTGTCACAAGATCATCTCAGATAATATGTTATATTATTAAATCAATAATTGAGACGGCAAAGTTATTCATATTTTTATTTGCAATATTGACAATGTCTAGAAGTTCTGTCAAGGAGAGGTTTGGTCACCTAATTGCGAGCCAATAAGGAGAAATCCTTATCGGAAAGCCCCCTCTTTCCTGGGAACGACCTGGTTGTTAAATATTGTGAATTATAATATTAATGATGAATAAGTTCGTGTTGATTAAAGATAAAATTGATAGTTCCATTGTGTTGGAATTATTAGTGTTAGTGAAAATCGACATTTATTTCGATAATAATTGATGTCTGGAGGTTATATTGACCAATTGGGTAATTAACCGGATAAATGAGTAATTAATTGCTATTGATTCACATGATTATAATTATTTGTTCACATGTGTGTACTATTGAATCACATTCATTTACTATTAGGGGAGATGGTGCAAGTTTGATAATACTTGCAGGACTAAATTAAAAATGAAGGAAAAGAAGAAGGTATTATACTGTAATATTTCGAGCCCCAAAACGTGCAATTATCGAAACTATATTTTCCTATAAATAGAAGCTCATTCCTTCATTATTTTTCACCAATTCACTAAAGCTATAGAGCAATTATTATAGAGAGAAATTATAGAGAGGAAGAAGAAGAGAAGTCTGCTACCTCACTATTCCAGTATCCAGTTTTCTTCTAAGGTAAGGGGTATTATTCTTTCGTATTCATGAAGAGAGTTATTTTCTTTCAATACTCGTAAGAGTTGTTATTCCATTCTTTATTATTATGTTGAATAACTTGCCTATACATAAGCAACCGCATACATGGTGAAATTCTTTCGTTATTTCATTCTTTATTATTCCGTTGGAATAACTCCGTCTGCATGCTTGTCTATCGCGTGCCCGGTGAATTATGTTATTATTTCATTCTTTATTATTCTCGTTGAATAATATCACATGCAATGCGGATTACGCATGACCGGTTCCATTCTTTATTATTCTCGTTAGAATATCTGTATGCATGCGGATTACACACGACCAGTTCGGTTCTTTATTATTCTCTTGGGAATAACCTGTCTATGCGGTCTATCGCATGCATGGTGAATTCTTTCGTTATTCCATTCTTTATTATTACGTTGGAATAATCGCCTACGTGGATTACCGCATGCATGGTGAATGATCCTTTCAGATTCATTCTTTATTAAATTGTGGAAATGATCTCATTTCTACGTGGATTACCGCATGGCGGGTGAAAATCCATTTGTAGTTTCGTATATTCTATTATACTCATATGGGATATCATTTCTTTTGTACTCGTCATGAAATATCATTTTCTTTGGTATTTTTCTATTACGAGTTACTGTTCACGGGTTACTATTCACCCGATTACTATTCACTCTAGTAATATTCACTCGGGTATTGGGGAAACTTTTCGTGTCGGAGTACTATTCACCCGATTACTATTCACTCTAGTATCATTCACTCGAGTATTTGTGGTACTTTTTATGTCGGGGTACTATTCACGGGGTACTATTCTCGAAGTACTATTCACGGGGTACTATTTACCCAAAAAATATATTTCTTTTCTGTCCAAATTATTTTTGGTACATGAATATTATTCTTGAATTTTACTCTACAAAGCAAAGTATCATGTTGACAATTTGATATTTTTAAACTCGGATAAATTTAAAGTCTTTAATATTTATCTTTGATTTTGTTTGATTTGATTTCGGTTGATTATTACTTATATCATTGTCATCATCCTCATGTTTATATTGTGATGAAAGTCATCTTTCGCTTTACGCATAGATAGACTTGGTATGATTATGACCGAGGATTATTCTTATAATAATCATGACTAGTAATGTAATCTAATGATGTGGTAAAAGTCCTCATTGGCATGTAGTTCATCGATGGACAGTTGTTGGTATGATTATAACCGTGGATTATCTTAAGATAATCATTTGATTATCGATGATTACATGAATATCCTCTACTGTGGTGCAGTGGATGATTCGATTATATTTATTGTTCGAGTCTCAAATGATAAAGTTTATGAAAAACTTTTTAAATCATGTAGAAGATAGTAGATTTTATGCTCTACTCGACTCTTCTAATGGATTGCTTATTTCACCGTGCGGTTATTGATCTAAAACTTGTTGTCTATTGTATTCTATCGGTTGTTATATCTTGTTGAAGGCTAAGGATAATTTATTCGCATTATCTTAGTCATAATATTTCTTACTTGGGCTAGTTGAGCTCACCCCTTTCTTTTATTGTTTCTCTGTGAAATGAGAATATAATTTGGGATTTAGCCGGGGAATGAAGTGATGGTCCGGGATAAATGGCTTTTAGTAGTCCTCACTATTCTACGGAATAATGTGATAATATTTGTAATGAGGACACCAATGAGTGTGGATATTGTCTAGATGACAATATTCTTGTTTAAACTATTAGCTATGTTTTGTCGTATTTTACACGACTGTTGTATAATTAAGTTATATTTGAATTTATGTACCATGTATCTGGCGACTCAAGATGGGTGATGTATACCTATTTTGGGGGCGTCACAGGCGCATTTAATACGCCTAATGATGACAGACCGAGAGAGGTGGCGTCTGGTTTTGGTTTTGATACCGATTGGGCTTGACTTATTTTTATTTGGGTTATCAGTTTAGGCTCAATATGGATTCATCTGGACTTTTTTATATATCTTGGGCCTTTTCTATATACTCTTTTATTAAACAGTCTGTTTAATAAAAGACTGGGAGGCAATGCTGGGCCACGATATTTTATGCACATTGGGCCAAGCCATTGGGCTATCTCTGTTGGGTCTTGAAAGTATTGGGCCGGATTATTGGGCTGAACCATTAGATGATTAATGGTTTTACTTGGGCTTTGATTGGCGATGATGACCAAGATAATGGTTGATTGTTAATCCTGCAATGCGTTAATGATGATGGACCTAATCAGCCGGCGGTGGCAAATGGTAATGGGATGGAGCAGGTGGGTTGCATGCAGTCGGCTGAGGTCATAGCAGGTTGGGGAGGCGCACCCGGAGAAAGAGGTATATGATAGCAGGGCAAACCACAAACGAAGGTAACGGATATTTTCTTTTATCAAAACAGTAGAGCTAATATCCTCCATTGTTATCCTTGTATCTGTCTGTACTGACTCTCACGCCGGAGTTATCCCTCGACGGTCCAAGTCGTCAAGCTTTTGATATTGACCTGTTGAACTGTGCAGGATTGGACACATTTTTACGTGATTGAGGCGCATGGAAAGATCTTGGCGTAAACATGGACTGATAATTTAGTAGTAAATGACTCTTTTACTGTCCAGTATTTTCTTAAAATTGAATTGTAATAGAATATATTCAAAAAAAATCTAAAATTTTTTTGAGTGCTTAACTTAATAAAGATGATATAATAATAAAATTGTGATTCTAAATACTCTGTTACTTTTATATATTAACATAAAAATATGACACCTTTTTGAATTAAAACTTAGACAAATTGAACTCTTCTTTCTATTTTATTTTTTGTTAGAACAAAAGGAGTAACACATTATTACTCTTCCAATCTCCCCTTAAATACTAACGTCTCCATTGGTTTTATGTAAAAGGTGTTGAATATGGACCTAACCTTGGATTCAAAGTATCAAAAACCCCACATTTCTTCTCATACTTCTCTCCCCCTTGAATCAAACCAACATTTTCTTTTCCATTTTTTCACTTATTAAAAAAGAAAAACATTTCTTCTCCCAAATTATAAAGTTCTAATAGTATCTTGAAAAATGATGTATTTTAACAGAAAATTAATTAATTTTATTTGATCATTTAACTCGGTTTAAATAATATTGTCAAGATTTTCAACAACAAAAAAAATATTATGATATTAATTAGGATTCAGGGTTTGTTAGTTAAAAAAATAAGTTAATAAATATAAAAAAGATGAAATTGGGTGTAGACGCAGATATATTCTAATTTCTAATAATAATGTGGGCGAGTATGTGACCACACCACATTTACGTCATGGTTTAACACTGGTTCTTATTTTCCAAGTATATTTTAGACTTTGTAGTTCTCTTCCATCTTGGGCTTTTATTGTAGTCCTATTTTACTGTTGACTTTTTGCAAGATATTAAATTTATCTTTCTTCATCGTGGGGTCACAAACAAAGGATGTTGAATCAGTCTTCTCCTGCCCTTGTCCCACTTCATATCTTTCTCCCACTCCCATACAATTTGTCAAATTTCATTTTCTCCAGCTTTTCTTCTTCTGAAGTTGGTAATCTACTCCATTTAAGCAGTTTATAAAAATAAGTTGTATTTATACAACATATATAATGTTGAAGCTGTATAATCTGAAATGTAAGTCTTAGTTATACCAATGCGAGTCCTGCTCATTTTGAACTGTCTGGAATCAAGATTCACTATAAACATGGTGGCCTAACATTCCAAAACTTAATTAGGACATTGACAAGTTGTCCAGGGTATTTATAGGAGGACCACCACCACAAACTAGCTATGTTTCTGATTTTGTTAGTAAACTGGTTCCGTGACTCCCCAGGTCAATCAAGCTTGTATTTGTGGATGCACCCGATGCAGGCCGATATAGTCACATAAAGAAGTCCGATCAGAACAAGAAGCAACACTGCAATATTGAATCAAAAAACAACATTCAGGGGACAACACAAGAAATGTAGCATGTAAATAGAGATGATGCAGGATGCCGAGTAAGTAGTTGGTGGCCAATAGAGCTTTGCTCAATACTTGAAAGTACATGATGTGAATAAACCTAATTTCCAACAAAAATGTCTGCTATTACTTATAAAAGCCACTTATTTTTACAAAGGCTGATGCATGTTTGAGTTAGTAACCCAATCTTTTAGCATTTTATAATATGTATGAATTTAGGTTCTACTTTAGCTCTTTCTCTACACAAACTGGGGTCAGAAATTAAAAGAAAATGTAAACCCAGAATGTGCATGTGTATAGACTCAAAAGTTTAGAAGTATGCTAGTAACTATTTATTACTGTTTACTCTTTTAAAAGCAAATTGCATAAGCTTAAAAAGAGTAATAATGGTATGCTAATAGCGTTTTCAAAATACAAGGTCAATTTCTGTTTCTATATAGTAGAGGTAAACCTATACTAAAATTAAAATTTATCACCTTATCTCGGATTCTCAGGCAACTGTAATTTCATTAGATTACTGAATTTCAGCAAGTCAGCATTTTTAGCAGAAAATGTAAACTTATATATGCTGCAAAACATGATGATAACATACCAGCTAAAGTGAAAAAGAATAAAATAGCTAAACGATATCTGACAATCCACGGTAATGTAACTTCAAGAGAGCAGTGTTTCTGATATTCTCCTGCTTTCATGCCATCTTTAACGCTATCTTTAGAGCCTATGTTTCTGGCTTGCAGCTCCAACAATGATGTGTTTACACTAATAACAGGGATTCCACTGGCATCCCTCACTTCAAATTTCAAATTCACTGGTTCCGCATCCCAATTTATCTCTATCACCCCAAAATTTGTCTGTCCTATAGGATATACAGACTTGTGAATTAATAATGTAAACAAAAATTATTCATATCATATGCAAGAAATACATGAGATAAATAAGGATTATAACAAGGAAATCATACCGTATGTACATGATTTGTGTCTGCACCTTTTGTTTTTAACTCTCATGGTGGTAGGTGTCAGCCATGCCACAAATCTTACAATGAAACGTAAAGGCGATGGGATTACCTTCTCAACGGCTTGGGTAAACCCACTTGAGGTTATATCATACAGGGGATATCCAGTAACACAGTCATATCGCGTAATTTCTCCAAAATGAACATCTCCACTTATGAAAAAGACTGCATCTCTCTGTGCAAGATGCAGCTTGAAAAATTTAACAAATTACATTTACTTATATGTTTAGTGATAAGTAATTGATTTCAGAGTTGATGAAACATAAGAACACTAAACAAAGTTGTTCAGTGACTTCAGACATGGAAAACAAACTTAGTAAGCCTCTCAAATTCAAAAAACAAGCAGAAGATTGTTGCCTACCTTACTGTCAGATATCAATTTGAAAAGCCGATTCCTCTCCTTTGGGAAACGTCCCCAAGACTCCAAATAGAATAAAGGGCCGGTAGTTGCTGAAAGATTTGATATAACCTGAATGATGAGAAACAAGTTATACGATCAATATGGGTAAAACCTCCAAGTATTAAAGCTCAAACTATGTACTCCCTCTGTTCCAAAATTAGAGAAACATTTCGACTTTTTTTGGTCAAATTGTGAAATCTTAAAAACATTTTGTCAATTTGAGATGCTATTTTTTGTCAAATGCTCAAATAATGTACAGGCCTACTACTCTTGCACAAGTGTTCCACAAATTAGAAGAAGAGGGTTGTGTCAGGTGGAAGCATAGATTGACAAGCTCAATGACACTCGACAGTATGGCTCAGAGCAGCTCACCCGTCATTTACTAAATTTAAATTAGTTTTGCAACTTGGGGATCACTTTGATTCAGTCAACTGCCCCTTCACTCAATCAAACTGTAAGTTTCAATTGAGAGGATGAAACATATAAAATATGCTTGTTACTTTATATGAGGTTTCTTGATCCGTTGATACGGATCATGGATGACTTAATCTTGGTAGATGACAAAGACATAACCTTATAATTGAATTTATACATGATGTACATGTAACCTTCTTCCTGTATTTATACTCCTAACGATGTCCATATTTTACTCTACATCAATCAATAATGCGAGAAATATAAACCTTTATTAGATAATCAGAAACAGGAATTGCTACTCTTTGATAACAGGCTATCACACGTTTGCCCTACAAAATAACATAAACAGATTCGCCCAACATGTCCTTTTTCGTTATCTTTTTTTTTTGATAAGTTGGACCAATATGCCCAAATACTGACAAGCCAATAACAAGATTGGGCCTGGTTTCAAAAATTCAAAGCTTGTGTAGGTTTACTGTAGCCTCTAGGTGTGGCATCCGTAAACCACCCCACAGCAGGGCTGCAGTATCATAGCTTCTAACAAAACCTTTTACAGATAAAGAAACAAATTAGTCAAGTAACTACGCCCCCAATAAAAGTGTCATCAAAACATCCCATTTTTTTAGTCTAATTAGTAATGAGTAAATTATTAGGATATTATGATTCCTAAAACTTAAGGCTTAAATATAAATTACTACTCAAAATTATTGGCCTTATTCCATTTCAATGACCCACCTTTTAATTTTGTCAATTAGATAATTAAATTATTAATTTTTCACTTCCATTCAATTGGATCTGTTACGTCAGAAATTGATGACGTGACTCCTTAGGTAGGCCATACTTCAGCTTAGGTGTAACTAAGAAAAATTATTTTAATATCTATTTACACATTTATTATACATTAAAGAGCAAATTCGTCAAACCGATCCACTTCTCTCATGCTCAAAACCCACCATTATTATTTTCTACCGCCACGTCTCTATGGCACTGTCCTTTTCTCGTCAAGGCCTCCAGCCCAGCTCAAGCCAAACGCCATACTGCTCCAACCTACTATCGGATGACTCCACGATCAGAGGTTCCCTCTCTCATCCAAGATTATACCGCCGACGGATTCATGGGTATTTGAGCTTCTCGACGGTTGTTTGGCATTAATTTTTCAATCTTCCGACGACCAGAAACGCTGGTCCCTTGTCTGCCGGAGATAGTTGACCGTATTTCTCTCAACGCAAGGGGGACCTCCTCTCCCACGTTCCGGACGTGTTCTCTCGCTCTAACTACATCACGAAGCTCGCTCTCCGATGCAACCGTCAATCCAAAAGCATAAACGACGATGTTTTGACTTTGATCTCTCTTAAGTGCCCTAACCTCACGCATCTCAAGCTCCACGGATGCCGCGAGCTGACCGACCTCGGTATGACCGTTTTTGCTAAGAACTCCAAGGATTTGAAAAAAATCTCCTATGGATCTTACATGTTCGGCGCCAAAAGTATGAATAATTTTGTGGGCATTCACAGATTGGCCTTCTAGACTTATCAAGTCTGCAAACACTGTTAAACCCCCAAGCTCCACTACCTATATCTCCCCCAATAGCAAAACATATATTATCTGGCACTTGCCAGGCAACAACCCAATTTTGTCTTCCGGTGAAAACCTTAGGGTGAGAATATTGGACAAAAACTCCATCAAAGTTTAGAGTTGCTCTATGATAATACCCTGAAGATGGAAGTACGCCGCTTGTAGATCTATATCGGGGAGCTAAAATGGAAGAGGGAGAAATGTTAGAATATGATTTGACATTTTTACCCCTTAATATACACAGTGTGAAAAAAATATATGAAATAACCTTTTTTAAATTACGCATAAGCTGGAGATGGGCATACTCAGCATCCATGTCATCAATTTTTTGATGTGGCGGGTTCAATTGAACGAAATTAATAGTTTAATTATTTAATTGACAAAATTAAAAGATGGATCACTGAAGTGGAATAAGGACAATAGTTTAGGATAGTAATTTATATTTAAGCAAAGACTTAATAACACAAAAAGATTCTTATGAGCAGCTATTGGCCTCAATATTGAACTAGATTTGAACGTATGAGTTGGTTACACAAGCTCTGAGTGCGCTGTAAGTAAATTTCTTGCATTGCCCAACCTATTGGTCCAATACTTTATACTCCAATATAAAAGTAAAATATATTTGCATCGAATAAAAATTCAGGTATAATAATTACTAGTAATGTAGCAGTACTTATATCATCTTACAAGTTACGGTGGAGATTCAATATAAGTAGGCACACTCTGGTCAATCCAAACCAACCACTAATTTACATAGAAAATGACTCGGTCTTTGCCCAACTACTAGGTTTAGAGTTGTAAAAAAATAGTAATTCCAGTTTTTTACTTAAGCCGGTTCACTATAAATGGAATATGTTATAGGACTGGTAAAAACCGGTTTTTGTATATAGTTTTGGAGGTTCAGTAAAAACAGGTTTACCGGTTGTACTTAATTAAATAAATATGCAATATAATTTCACAAAATCTTCTAGTCCTCCTGACTCTCCTTCGTAGTCCCCTCTCCTCGACTCCTCTCATCTCCAATCATGCTATCTTCTCATCCGATCTCGTCGTCTATCCATCTCCGGTCTCCCTTTCCTATCTCGACTCCTTCGTGTTCCATTTTCTTTCCTGCTCTTATATATGGATGGCTTCTACTTCTCAAGTTCTCATATACATGTCTTTCTCCTCCTCAATGGCAACTATTTCTCATATATAGATATATGTTTGTGTGTGCGTGTTTGTCCTCTTCTTCTCTTATTAGCCCCTTATGAATTTTTTTCAAAAATTGCTTAGCCTCTTCTAAATTTGTCTCTTACATCGATCACACATACAGATTTGTGGAATGAATGGAGATTAGAGGTTAGAATATTCACGAATTGTTGACATAGAAAGTTATTTCTTGGTAAGTTTTATTATTATTAATTCCCATTTTTTTCAATTTTTATTAAGCAAATGAATCTACTTAATTCTTTGTTAAAGAAAATTTATTTACTTTTCTTGATTGAAATTTTACTTAAATCTAGTGTTAATATATATACCTATATTGTGTAATTTGTTATACTCTACTTGTAAAGAATAGAATTGTCATATTGTAAATACATGATCAGGCAACCCTTTTGGGTGTTGCGCCTCACTTTGTTTCATGGTATCAAAGCATTAAACATCCTAGGATTGTTAGTGTTCTTTTCTTCCTCTATTCTTCTTCTCATTTTATTCTTTTTCTTCAACTAATCATGTCTGTCACCAACGACAAACACTCCGACTCGTCAGAATTCACGCCACCTGCTTTTCAGTCATCTCTTCCAGATCAAGTTCCTCATGTATCCAACATCAAAAATTTCATTCCCTTTGAACTAACCTTTGTCAACTATCTCACATGGAAAAAAATGTTTCAAACCTTTCTCATGAGCCAAAAGGTTTATGATATTGTTGAAGGAAAGATCCCATGTCCTCCACTATTAGATCCGAAATATGACCTTTGGACTCAATGCGATACTACAATTCATAGTTGGACTAATGCTTCTCTCTTTATCTCTGTTCTTGAAACTCCCTTAAACTATGTTTGCAACACCTCTTATGAGGCCTGGACCACTCTTGACCAACTATTTCTTGATCATGTCCTTCTAACTTCATGCAGGAAAAATTCTAGAATTTTCCTAAGCGCAACTTCTCCATGGATTCCTATTTACAGCAAATTCATACTTTGTCTCCGTCTCTTGCAGCTATTGGCAAACCTGTCTCGGATGAAGATCTTGTCATCCAAACTCTTAACGGGCTCCCAACAACCTACTCTACATTTGTTACAGTAACGAAGAACACTCGCCCATTTCCTACTTTTCTATCTCTTCGTCATCTTCTTCTCGGTGAAGAGGCTCATGTTGAAAATAACAATTTCAAGGAAAATTCTACTGTCATGTTTACTGTTGTTCCAGCCCACACTACCTCTATCGGACGAGGCCACCAATTTCGGAATCCACAAATATGTGGCGTGTTCCACACCCAAATGCCAATCATGGTCGTGGTTCTTCTCGTGACAAAGGCCGACAACCGTACAATCTCAATAATCGTAAATTTTTAAATTCTTCTCCTTTTCCTGATGTAGTTCTTGGTCGTCCTCCTAATTCAAATAATCCCAATTTTGACATTCAATGTCAAATTTGCAACAGATGGAATTATTCAGCTCTTGGTCGCCGCAATCGGTTCAACGATGCTTTTGCATCATCAAACACACACCTACAATGTGCAATGCCAGATATGTAATAAATGGAATCATTTTGCCCTTGAGTGTCGCAACCGCTACAATCATGTCTTCGGACCCTCAAATGCTCCAAAGTCCTTTATGGCAATGCAAATTCCTAATGCTCTATCTACTCATTGGTATACTGATACTGGAGCCTCTTCACACATGACTAGTGATGCAAGTATCTTTACCTATCTCTCTCCTTATAATGGTACAGAAAAAGTAATGGTTGAAGATGGAAATCATTTGCCCATCAGACATAATGGTATCGTCTCTTTTTCTACTTCAACTCATACTTTTATCCTTAAAAATGTTGTTCTTGTGCCATCTCTTAAAAAGAATCTTCTTTATGTTCATCGTTTTTGTGAGGATAATAATTGTCTCTTTGAATTTACTGAAAATGGTTTATTTGTGAAGGACAAGAAAACTCAAGCTCCTCTTCTCAGTTAAAGTAACTCTGGTTCCCTGTTTCCGATTTATCTTCCGTTCTCAGATTCAGATTCTCCATCATATCTACCTGCATTTTCTGCTACCGTCTCCTGGTCTAAAATTTGGCATCAACGGCTTGGGCATCCTGGACCAACTATTTTAAATACATTATCTAAGAATAATTGTATCCCTTCCTCTATGTCTTATGATTCTTCTTCTTGTAATGTTTGCCATTTAGGAAAGCAATCCAAATTGTCTTTTGATAACTCTTTTACGCATTCAAATAAACCATTATCTCTTGTTCATTCTGATGTATGGCAAGCTTCTTGTAAATCAATTTCTGGGTTTTCATATTATATTTTATTTCTTAATGATTTTACCAAATTCAATTGGATTTATTTGTTACGTCATAAACATGAATTATTTGATAAATTTCAAGAATTTCATGCCATGATTAAGAATCAATTCAATTGTTCTCTCTCGTCGTTTCAAAGTGATGGAGGTGATGAATTCACTAGTAACAAATTTGAAACATATTTGCGTCAACATGGAATTCACCATCGAATTTCTTGTCCACATACCCTTCAACAAAATGGAAGTGTTGAGAGAAAGCATTGTCATCTTGCTAACATTACTCGATGTCTTCTCTTTCAGTCTAAACTTCCCCCACATTATTGGGTTGAAGCCTTGAATTATTCCATCTATTTAGCCAACAGATTGCCATCAAAACTTCTTCAATTTAATTCTCCTTTTGAATGTTTGTTTGGTCACCTCCCTGATTTCTCTCACATTAAAATCTTTAGTTGTCTTTGCTACCCAAATTTGGTTACTTCCCAAACCTCCAAATTTTCTGTAAGAGTTGTTCCATGTATTTTTCTAGGTGTGGCGACAAATTACAAGGGATTTCGTTGTCTTAATTTGGAGACAAATCAGGTCAATATCTCACGCCATGTCCAATTTGTAGAGTCCACTTTCCCATATGTTGATATGATGCAAAAATTACGGAATAATCCAACTCTTCCAACTATCCTCACAGTAATGGTTCCTGATTTTTGGCCTTCATCAACGTCTCATAACTCTTCTTCTTTTCCTTCATTATTACCCTCTATTCCTAATTTTATTCCCAAATACAAGCCATTTGTTACTCCGCCTATCAAATCATTCTGTCCTAAAATCTTGTCTCCTAATTTACCTCTTGTCCAAAATCATACTCATTCACCAACAGTCAACCCCTTAATCTCTCCTAATTTTTCTCCATCTCCTGTCTCTCCTCAATTATCTCTATTACAATCTTCTCCTTCTAATCATGATACTGATTGTATCCCTCAATCATCTCCAGCACAATCTTCCAACTCATCTCCTAAATTGTCGTCATCTCCTGATTTTTTTGCTCCATCTTTGCCGCTAGTTATGTCTTTCGAACCAAAAAGAACCCATGGCATGGTAACTAGGTCCATGAGTGGAACATCCAAACCAAAAATCATGAATCTCTTGCTGTTTCTTAGGCTCTAAATTTACCAAAAGAACCAAGTTGTTACATCGAAGCTGCTACAGATCCCCTATGGCGTCTAGCCATGAGTGATGAGTATAATCTCTACTAGATAATGCAACATGGACTCTAGTTTCTCCAACTTCGGAGCAGAACCTAATCGGATCAAAATGGGTATATAAAATCAAACAACATGCGGATGGTTCGATTGAAAGATATAAAGTCTGTCTCATGGCTCAAGGATTTAAACAACAAGGAGTGGATTATGATCAAGCTTTTTGTCCAATGGTAAAACCCACTACTGTTCGTACTGTTATCACTTTAGCCTTAAATCGCAATTGGTCCATCCGACAACTCGATGTTTCAAATGCTTTTCTTCATGACCATCTTGAAGAAAATGTTTTCATGAAGCAACCCCTGGGTTTGTTCACCCAGATTATCCGAATTATGTTTGCAAGCTACAACGAGCATTGTATGGTCTTAAACAAGCTCCACGTGCTTGGTTTAATCGTTTCACCAGTTTTCCTTTCGAATGTGGTTTTTATCAGTGTTCCTCGGATCCAAGTTTGTTCAAGTTCATGAATGGCAAAAACAATATTTTTCTCTTGTTATATGTTGATGCCATTACGGGCTCATCTGATTCTCTAATCAACAATCTTATACATACACTTCAGAAAGAGTTTGCTATGAAAGACTAGGGGACTCTTCATTATTTCTTGGGAATTGAGGCCACCTCTCTTCCTCAAGGTATGCTCTTATCTCAGACAAAGTATACTACTGAACTCTTGGATAAGTTTAACATGGTTTCAGTAAAGCCTGTTACAACACCCCTCAATCTCAAGCAAGAATGGAGCTCAAACTTAGGTGATTTTTATTCTGATCCTACAGAATATCGGCAACTAGTTGGCGGTTTACAATACTTACATTTCACTCGCCCAGATATCACCTTTTCCTTGAATCTTTGCTCTCAACACATACACTCCCCTCGTGTTCATCATATGCAAGCTGCGAAACGTCTTCTTAGATATCTTCGTGGTACTCTCAATCGTGGACTAATGTTTTATCGCACCTTTCCAAGTAAACTAATTGTTTATTCCGATGTTGATTGGGCTGGTTGCCAAGACACTCGTCGTTCCACAATGGGATACTGCGTCTTTTTTAGTAATAATCTACTTTCTTGGTCCACGAAGAAACAACCCACAGTTGCTAGATCTAGTACAGAAACAGAGTACTGTGTATTAGCATCTGCTGCCGCCGAAGTTACTTGGATTCAACAGATTCTCAAGGATCTTGATGTCTCTTTGGACTCTCCAATTCATGCATATTGTGACAATATTGCGGCTACATATTTAACGCAGAATCCTGTGATACATTCTCGCATTAAACATGTTGACATTGATTATCACTTTGTAAGGGAGAAAGTTACTCTTGATGATTTGGAGGTGCCACACATTTTGAGTTACAATCAGCTTGCAGATACTTTTACAAAGGCTCTACCTGCTGCTCGGTTTTCCATTTTAGTTTCCAATCTGAACCTTCGTTCCTCCTGTCAGATTGAGGGAGGGTGTTATATATATATATATATATATATATATATATATATATATATTGTGTAATTTGTTATACTTGTAAAGGATAGAATTGTCATAGTGTAATTTATTGATCCTATATATACATGATCAGGCAACCCTTTTGGGCGTTGCGCCTCACTTTATTTCATCTAGAAATTTTATTCTTTACTCTTGCCAACTCTTCAACAACTTATTAGGAACCTACTTATTATAAAAATACAATTAACTTGGTTCAAATTTATTTATTTGACTAGAATCAATAAATTTTTGATAGAATGAAAAAAGGGTACAAAATAGGTAAATTCCAACACTGTATTTGTGCTGAACTGGCCGCAACCGATCTGATGTACAGGGTATTCGATACTGATAACCATTTTTGGGCAAATCTGGAAACCGGTTAGAGACTGTATTTTACCCATGCATAGTCCTAATTGGGTTGGTTACATAATTCCTATTTTCTCATCCTGTTAATACACATTGTTATTCAGTCCCCTTTTACAAGAGTGTCATCAACTTGAGTAGACGAATGTCACTCACTCGGGGCTACTTCTACCTTCTCAAATGAGTTCAATGTAGCTCTACCATTTCTCTTTTTAAAATCATATTCCCTCCATCCTCAAAAGGATGACTAAAGGTATAAAAATTATTGTCCCAAAAGGATGAGATAAAGTACATAAAGTGAAGGGTAAATATGTCATTTAGTTGGATCCATTAGTATAAAAAACTAAAAGCACTCATCACTTTATATAATCTTGTGGGTTACTAAGGATACATTTGAAACTTTTTTACTCTCTTTCCTCTACTTTTACTTTTCTTAATATATGTGCAAATTGTACGTTGCTCCTCCTTTTGGGGACAGAGGGAGTACATTTTAACATTTTGATCTCAAACAAACTTTTCACATATACATGTATAATCTATATGTGAACCTCCCTTGCTTCATGAATAAGTTGTTTCTAGTTGCCCAACATTTCGCACCAATACAGCATAGTAGATTTATGACCGTCAATAAAACATTTCCTTCATGCTTACATGCATATATTCAATCACAAAGTATGATAGCAACATTCTCCACTTAATTCAACCTGGTTTAATTCTATGTCTATGAGTAGTGTCACTTTCCATTTCACTCTCAGCTAAATGAGGAACAACAATTTAGAAGAAAAAAATTGCATTGCATTAACATTAATCCTCCATGGCTCCATGTACAAAACTACACGAATGAGTTGTAACCATAAAAATTGAACAATTAAATTTGCAACTAGAAAATATTTTCTGTAATACCTGAATAGAAGATGCAATAATAGTTATGGCGGATGCAGGCCCTTTTAACTCCTTCTCCAACCAAGTCCACTGTGAAGTCCCCAAAATACTTCCATCACTACACAAAGGGTCTCTGTGGTATCTGGTATCTAGAAGAATAACCTGAAGAAGTTGATCATCCCAATTAGAAACAAGTAGCGATATAGATCTCCACTTCTTTAGAAAGAGAGTTGTTTTCCAAATGAGGTAGATTTTGAATACATATTCCTACAAAGCATTGAAATGAATTGGTACTGAAAGAAATATATATATATATATATATATATATATATATATATATATATATATATTATGATGAATATATTTGTCTCAATGAGCACTTAGATACCTTAATTTGTTTACCCAAAGGGCCAAATGTGTATGATGTGTAAACACCAGCTTGCTTGCGCCTAGAAAACAAACCAATAATCAGATTTTTTGCACCACCACTTAAAGAAATGAATAAACTTGGATTTTAAACACGCCAAGCACAAATAGATTACCAAAAAAGAGATTGATCGAGTGCTACACATTTTTCTCTTTCTTTGATATAGTTGAACAATGTGAAAGAGTTTACTAAGTACCGACTGTGACAACCCGAAAATCGGATTATCGAGAATTTAAGTTTAAAGAATTAGTTATTAATAAAATGAATTTTTATTAATAATATTATGTGCTATGTGTTTATTAATCGTTCTAGGACCTAGGGTGATTATAAAACAGGAGGATTCTGGCTACGAGCTAGATTAAACGAGTAAGAATTTCAAGACGAAAAATAAAATTTTCCCGGGAAAAGAAATATTTCCGAGGAAAAAGACGAAATAAGCATTATTTACTTGACAAAACGTAAGGGTTAGGGTTTGAATAACATAAACCTTTCCGAGAGATCGATATGTCGAAATGACATTCCGTTGAAAGATTTGACGATAATATTTCGTGAAAAGTTAAGTTAGCCGATAAAAGTTTTTCTCAAAAAACGTGCAGAAATCAGACGAAATAAAAACGACGAAAATTACTGTTATGTACTTTTCATTCGTTTAACTACGTTAGGGGAAAACGTGAACGAAAATGCTAAACATCAAAAAATATTTTTCAGTTTTTCGAAGTTTCGAAGAATGGGTAAAAGTAAATCTGTAAAGGAAAAACGAAATATTCAAAAATATTTGGATTCCGAGAATTGCAATTTTTCGAACTATCGGACAAATTCCAAAAGACGGAACACGAAGCTTACAGGAGAAGCTTGGTGGAGGAGGTGGGAATAATAAGGAGGTGGGGGTAAAACGGTAAAAAAACCACCAAATGACCAAAATGCCCCTAAGCTTTGAAATTCTATATAAGCTAAGCTAATTCATTTCATTTGTTAGTTTTTTCAACTAACACATGAAAATGAAAGAGAAAAAGAGAAAGAGAGCTTGGATGCTCGGATTGGAGACAGAGAAGAAACATAAAAGCTAGCAAATCGCAAGATTAAGCAAGAGGAAGAAGAAAATGGAAGAATTTCCAAGAAGAAAGGTATTAAAACCTACCTTTAGTCTAATTTTCTTTAGGTTTTATATGGAAATCATATAATCTAATGAGAATAGAAATAAAAGATGTTAAGAATGATTTTCATATAGTTGAAATCATAAGAAAACGAAAAAATAAGAATTAGAAGTTTAGTTTATAAATTTCTTAAAAAGCTTTCATATGAACTATGAATTGTTTGATGTTAATGGAGGATTCGGATGAGTTATATGAACTCTCTGATGTTATAAGGATGAATTATAAAACTTATAACGTTAAAATGTAAGAAAATGTAAAATCGAAATCATAATATCGATTAAAAACGAAGAACGCGAAGAACGCGGTAACAATGTTGTTGATGGACAAATTTAAAACCATCTAAACTAAAACTTGTTGTTGATGGACAAGTTTAAAACCATCATATATATGAATTGTTGATATATGTTTGGTTAGGAACGATAGAAACGTTTATGAAGAATGGATTGAACTTAGCTATAACGAAGTTATGGCGAAATTTTGTAAAAGACGAACGAATATAGGAAGTATGTTAAGGAACCCGAATAGTTAGGGTTTCATAAGTAAGAAAACATAGAAAACATGAGTCGTGGACTCAAGAACGAACGAATTCCAAGTTCGAATGACCGAATTACAGATGAACGAACGAAGAACGTTAATAACGTAAAAAGAACGAATAATGAAATTTAAGCCAATCGAATGGCATGTTAACGGATTCAGAAAAAAAAATTGTCTGGGGAAAGTTGAAGTAAGTAAGATAAGAAAGAAAATGGCTTTGGAACGATCTCGTTCCGAGTTATAAAGAAGAAGTTATGAGATTTCAAAATAGGCGTCTCAAACATGTTCAACACTTAGAAAAATTTACGAGTTTTAAGATCAGGCAGCAATGGCCACCGTGCCAGAACTAGAAGTCAGTGGCAGTGGCGCTAGTCCGGCTCGACTCATCGCCAACCGCCGCAAAGACGGATTTTTGTGAAATGAGTGGCGCCGCATCTCTGACACGAGCTTTTTATTATCCAACTTTTTGGATGGTAATTAAGGGGCAAGTATGAATGTAATGTTTATGAAAAAGAAAAGTCTTAAAAGATGAATAAAGCCTTGAGTTTGACGAGGAAACGTCGAATAAAGGTTATAAATCGACGAACGTAAAATACGTAACCGGGTACTGTATTCGCGTTAAAACGAACGTGTAGGATTGCAATGGTTGTAATTCCTTAGACGTTAAATGAAGATAATGACTATAACATTTCGATGTTATAAGGTCGTAACGAACGTTAAGTGTAAAGCGTGTGAACGCTGTGAACGCGCGATGAGCATACAACGAACTGTATGACTTCGACATTAAGAAATGATGATAAACATAGTGTTCATGTAATGGATCACGAAGGAGAGTGATTAAAACCTTAAGTAAAAATTGAATGAAAGTTTAAATGACGAACAATGTGAACGCAGAATACGTAAACAATTCTCGTGAATCGTATTCGCGTCGAGCGAACGTGTTAAGCATACATTGGTTGTATGACTTAGACGTTGACGAAAGTAGTAAGATATGAAATTATCAAGAAAGTCGTAATGAACGGTAATAAGATTAATGAAAGTCCGAGTGTGAGTTGTATAGAGAATGTTAGAATGAAACATAAACACTAAATACTTTAACCGATGTAAGGGTATTGAGTGTACGCGTAAGTTAAACGTGCTCAACCTACACACCGTGTATGGTTTGACTGTATGGTAATGAAGACTAATGGTTAAACCTGTGAACGGTGAAGAAACTGAGTTAATGGCAATAACGTATAACGTTAAGAAGCCGAGTTAATGATTATAACTTGGATAACGTTCCGAGTCAAATGGACCGAACGTTGAACGATATGAAGATATGAATAAGGTAATGTAAAATGCATAACGCTATGAACGCATAGTATTAACATTGAATGATCGTTCTGAGTATACAAAAGATTGTATAACTTAGACGGTATTGAATAATCCTGAGGTATGACATTTAGTTGTCAAAAAATGATGTTGGACAGATCTGGGATGAAAAATTAACGAAAAATAAACTAGGATCTAAACTCCACGTTTAGACCGCTAGGATCTCTCAAGTGTATCAACTCCACGTATCAACACCAAGATAGATAAAATATCTCTACGGTAGGATACCTCTACGGTATGAATGAAATAATCAATTTCAATATCAATAATCTGTAGTCTAAAAGACTTGTGAGGATTACATCACTATTTAAAGAGACTTAAAACCCTAATGTTGCTTGGAGAATAATAAAAGTACTAAAAGACTAAGGTGCCCTTACTAAACATTAAAAATTCCTAATTACTAATTAATATCCCTAAATCCCCACTAATAAATAAAATACATAAATCACATCAACGACTTTTATATTAAACATAATAAAGACTCCAAATAATAAATATAAAAAATCTCTTCTTTGTCCTTGACTTAGATTCCCCATCATTCTCCTCTTCCTCTTGTTGGAGAAAACTCGACCTCAAGTTCTATAATATGAAATAATAAACAATAAATTCCTTTGCAACGAAAGAACATTTTGGAACACATTTGACAACACCATCACAAGGTAAGGCTCAAAAAATTTTGGAAAGAGAATTGACGAGAGAATCACTTTCGTATTCAAAGGCGTTGAAAATAAGCTTTCTGGAACAACGAAGTCAACAATGTCAATTTGGATTGGATCAACTTCTCGAATCATCCTTTCCTCAGTAACGAACAATTCCAAAACAACGTTAAATGTTTCCTCAATTTGTTCCTCATACAGAATCTTTGGTTCAACTTTTGGAACTTCGAGAATTTCTTTGGACACATCACAACTGTCTGTAGCCCCAAACTTTAGAACATCCTCTTTTTCTTTCTCTTGCTCTGCTTGAAGATGTGATCGCAAATCAATAAGATCTTTTATAGAAGATATATCGTCTTTTAATAAAGATATGTCATCTTTTATAGAAGAACATTTAGAAATCACTCTTTGTGTGGCCTCTCTTGCTTCAACTTATTGACGTTTCTAAATAATAAATATAAAAAATCTCTTCTTTGTCCTTGACTTAAAGTCCCCATCAGAAAGCCATAAGGAATGGGAAATCAACTTAACGAACATTATAGTTTAATGGTTCGGATAAGTTAAGTTTAAGTTATGGTACAATCGTAATCTTTAATGGTTGACATATGGGAGTTGGGCTAAACAATTCCTTTAGAGAGCAAAGGTTAATACGAACTAGCAACCGATCTAACTCGCTGTGAAAGACAGTGTAGATGAGACGGGAAACTAGATTGTTGGTTGTTTGTGGGAAACCACTCAGAGTACCATATGGAATACTAGTAGAGACTCGATGTGTGCTAAGTCCTAGAAAAGTTATAAGAAGAAAATAAGAATGTAAATCATCAAAGATGATGATCGTATGAGTTAAGACATCTTTGTATGTCATAATGTCGTAAAACGGTAAAGAAGGATGGTTACGTGAACTTAGGTTATAAACACGAACCATAAAGAGTAAAGTTAAACTTAAACCAATGCATAAGTCAAGTTTATTACTAATTGGTGTATGTGTTATTTCCTTGTGTTATATAGGGATTGCAATGAACAATTCAGGGTAAACTATAAGTTGTATCTGTGCTTAAGGCAAGTTTCTTAACTTTATTCATATTTGAAATGAATGCTAGTTTCTTAAACTTTCTCAGATGTTGAACATGAGAAGCTTTACACATGTTCAAATGTGTGATATTTGTACAAGGTGTTAGTATGATTGAGGCCTTGTGCCACAATTTTTAACACTTTGGTGTTTTTTGTGAAATGAAATGTTCTATGATTAAACTGTCCTATGTAAAGAAGTTCTGTTATACATAAACCGTTATTGTTAAGTCTGTGCTAATGATTCTAGCCAGACAAAAATATATGAAAAAGGTAGAAGAATGAAAGTATGTGAAAGTAAATGTGATTAATGTTTTAAAATGATAGGAATCAGATTTACTCCTATTATTCGAGTTGCTTCATAAACTTTGTTCGGTTATTGAAGTATTAAAAGAATATTTAAATTATTGATGTTGTTTATTCAACTGCTATGACTTGTTGAGCAATTGAATGCTCACTCTTGCCTTTAATAAAAACATTTTCAGCAAACGATGTTAGAACGAACTTAAGGATCCCGTAAAGATCAAGTTGACCGGTATTCAGACGAAGTGTCATTCAGTTCAGGAATGAGCGTGAAGATCAAGCCAAGACTTGTAATGTAGAATAGTTTAATGAACTATTATGTATCCTTTGTGGCAGATGAAAGTCACTCTTATAAGATGTAAAGAATAATGTAATTATCATTATTTGTAATGAACGAGGTTATAAGGTATTAGAACCTGGGATTTGAGAATGTATGTTGTTATATTTAGCTATATAATGATGTATGTTTGGAATGAGATGTATTCGTCGTGTACGGAATTCGGGAATGGAAATAGACCGGATTTCGGAGCGTCACACCGACACTCCACCAGCTAATTAATAGAGGTTGCACATACAAAAGTATTTCCAACTCTAAAATAAAAATGAACTCACCGTGGACTGTCTTGGGGTTCGTCCAAGAAATCAAGTAGAAGCCTTTGGTTGGTGATTTTCTCGCTAAATTCTTTCCCTGCATCGTTCAACCCATAATCATGGTCATCCCACGTGCCAATCACCTAGAACAATTATATGTTACCCAGTTAGACTAATAAATTAAATTGTGAAGACTCGCAAGCTCTTCTTTCAATAAACACCCACCATATTCTTCAATCTTGTATAATTGATTTGTAAGTACAAAATTCAATGCAGTCATGCATAATTACATATAGACATAAAAGTGTGATAATACTTAAACAAATGAAGTTAAAAGGAGGACAAAAGCACCTTGGCGCTTTCTCTGAGCCGAGAATAAGCAGGATTGTTCTTAGCCTTGTTATACTTGGCCTGCATTTCATTCTCAGAGGAAGGAACAAACCTCGGCACATTCTTCCACGGCCCAATAGTCCTTTCTTTCCCAAATATCTTAAAAGGGCGCCTAATATCTCCATAAATATTGTCACCCAACCAAATAAAAACATGGGGATTATATTTAACAATAGCATCCCATATAGGCTGAAAATAAACACAATCCCTTCAATAATTTCAACAACAAAAAAATAAACTTAGTCTACCTTTGTTTGCTTGCAAAAATGATGGGTATGCAAGACTATTTATACTAATTTATTACCACCATTAACTACTTTATCTCATAATTAGTCTGTTATTTAATCAATAATAATTAGTCCATTATTTAATGAGACTATTTGTGATCATTTTTATAACTCAAAAGGTGATTATAACATACCACCTTTCACTTGGACTATAATTCATAATCCAATGGCCTTAAAAATGTGAAAACATAGTCCATAGAATTAAATAACTCACTAATATAAAATTGTCAGCAACGGATAATAAATTAGTGCAAATCGCAAAAGTTACTACCCATCATTTTTGTAAAGAAACGAAGCTTTAGTGTAAAATACATTCGAATTAGAAAAACACCCGATTAGAAATTCGCAAAATGCATATAGGATTAATGGACAAACCTGGGGAGCGCTTTGGTTGGCGCATGATCCAAATGCAATACGGGAAACTAGAGGCTCTTTTGAAGCACTGATACATGCGGCCATCATCACGACTCCAACGGCCACCACCGCGGTTAACCACCGCAAGACCGTCAGTCTATGATTGCCCATCGGACTAAAGGGGCTGTAAACTAAACGAGTTTTGATCATGGAAATGGCCCCTTTTTGTCGAAATATATACAGAAGTGTAATAATATGGGGTAATTACAAATTATAGTAATATTCTGTTTTCATGACTAATTGACGACTAAGATCCTTTGGCCTAAATCAAAAGCAATCGTTCAATGATTCCGAATCGTTGCCAGAGTGAAGAACAGGAAGTATTTTCCGTAAATCTATATGGTGAGTGTTTTCAACCGCAAGGAGCCGGAAGACAGGGAAAAGGAATTATCACGCGAATTGCGCCGTGCCCACGGAAGAATTTATTACTCTTGGGTGTTGTAGTAATAATGTTTTATTTTTATAGAGCTCAGAGCCTTTTGTGGCAGCAGTGCAATCAAAAATATACTTAAAATATTTGAAGAGTATAATATCAAAAATATTGCTTTTATATAATTTTTAAATTAAAAATCGCAACAAAAAATTATTTGGATTTTTAGGGATGTGTTGCAGTTTTAAATTGTGCGACTTCGACAATTTTTATTATAGGAGGTGTATTTTTTATTGAAAAATCACTGAAACTAATGGAATAATTTTTGTGTTTTTACGTGTGGTTTCTATTGCAAAATTACCTCCTATTGAAGAGTTGTAAAATATGAATAAATAATATTGAAAATAAAAATTGAGAGAGAGAAAAAAAAATTAATTTTAACTAAATTACTTCTTCATGTTGTGATTAAAGTAAATAATATATTTTTGTAAAGTTAACACATCTTTAAGAAATAAAATAGATGATTACAAACTTAAAAATATTGATTGATCCACAAATTTTTCTTATAAATAACTCTTTTTTAAAAGAGAAAAGAATCTATGAAAAAACTAGCTTTGTTATAAATATCTTGCTAATTTTGTTTTAAAAATTGAATTGAATGGTAATAAAAGGACATAAAGATTCAATTTTATCTCATTCATCCCTTTTTGGTCTTTTTTTTTTTGAAACAACCTTTTTCCTTTTTTTACTTCCTCCATTCCTTATTCCCCGAGAATTTACCTGGAAACTAGTAAAAGGAAGCAAGATCAATAAAAACACTTGGTGAGTTTTTTTTTTATTTTTAAAAAAGACATTTTCAAACTCAAAAATGACATGAATTTCTTTAATAATAAGTATACGCGGACAGAAAAATTGAACCAAAAAAATAAAATGAATTTATTCGCGCGAACAAATATACTGTCTATTTGTTTTTCCGGTCTAATTTTCTTGTCCGCGTAAAATTACGCTTCCTTTAATTTTTACCCTCCATTATACACATAGCTTGATAGCTAGAAAGAAACAAAGAATCTTTATAAATCAGCCAAAACTGAGTCCCTTGATTTTGAAAGGCATTGATGCCCCCTAAAGACATTAATTATGTAAGTTGGGGCCTGGGGGCCAAAACCAAATATATGGATGGAGATGGGTTCCTACTTCCTAGCTAGGAAACTGTAATTTTGATTCTGTATCACATCCTCCATCTGATCAAAAAATATATAATTCACTTTGTTTTTTTTTTTATCAAAATATTTTTTTTTTAAATTTAAAATTGATATGAATTATCTAAAAATTCAATAACAAAAGAGTTATACAAAAAACATAATTTTTCCTCGCTTTTTTTTTTTTTACGTCATTTTAAAAGCTCGTGAACAAGAGTGTTAAAGATGGGAATTGGTTAGCGTGAAGTTCATTTTTTTTAAGTAAGTTAATCGACCAATAGAAATGGAAGTCGCAGTGAGTGAGCTCTATATATGTCACAAGATTCTATTACCAATCGATATAACTTACTTACTTAAAAATAAACTTAATGCTAAACGGATCCGTTAAAGATGATAAAGTGCTATGTATTAAATGATTACACCTTGACCTTTCCCTACTGCCCATCCTCCTTAAATACAGTTCAATCTTACTGATTAAATTGCACTCTATAGTTTTGATTAAAAGTAATTTAAACTTTGAATGTTCTAATAATTTGCATCTTTTACACCAAAAAATTTGCACCTAAACCCTAAAACAGAGGGTGTAAATTATTTTTTACCGTCAAAGTTCAGATGCTTTTAATCAAAAATAAAATTTAGAATATAAATAGATTTAAAACCTAAATTATAGGGCACAATATGTGAATTATTCGGTTTTTATTTTAATTGTAAAAAAAAAAAAAAAAGAAGAAAAAAGAAAAAGTTTCAAAAAAAATAAAAACATGAATATAGTTTTAATCGAATCATCTTTGTTTTTTTTTAATATTGTGGAGTTTTCCGATAATCGGACTAATATCTCTATTTCGGACCATATTTTTCAGTAGGTCCTTTACATAAGATATCAACAAATAAAAAGTAATTACATTATTAGTGCATCAACTAAATAATTACAAAATAATAATCTTCTCATATTTATTTACAATATTAATATCCTTAATTTAGTAAACATTTCATCCGCTTTATTCTCTTTCTCTCCCTTACCGCCTCCTCTCTCCTCCCTTTGGTCCTCCTTCTTGCATGCAGTCGCCATCACCGCCATAGCTTTCAACACCTTGAAGATGTAGATCTTGTAAATCTTCTTCTTCTTCTTCTTCTTCTTCTTCTTCTTTCTTCTTCTTCTTCTTCGTCCTCCTCATTCGTTACGGTCTTCTTCCTTCAAATGGTCATGCAAGAACACCTTAAAGTTGTAGATCTATAGATCTTGAAGATGTACATTAGCTGACGCCGATCTCCTCATTTTAGCTACTAGTTTATGGCTTCAACACCTCCGCTTCTTCTTCTTTTTTTTCGTCCTCCTCATTCGCCGTCATTGCCTTCATGGACGCCGATCTCCTCATCCATTACCGCCACAACACAATCCGTAAATTAAAAGGAGAAGAAGATAAATTTTAGTCTTGAGTTGGTAGCCAAACATTTATACAAAGGTAAATTTTAGTTTTTTTGTGAGTAATCAAGAGAAATTTCAGTCTTTGTTGGTAACTATTTTTATTTTGTTGGTTACATTTGTATTAAGGTTTTTATTCAATCAATTTTAATAAAAAAAAATCTATAATAGATTTTTTAAAAAATAAATTAGTAACCTAATAATATTGTATTGGTTACTTTGGTTTGAATGTTTGGATACCAACCTCGCACTTTATGAAAAAATCAGAATGTCCATATCAGACTACCAACCTTCTTTTTTGATTCAAACAAACTTTGTATATATTGTAAATAGAGATGAGAGTTGGCTGCTTTTTATTTTTATTTTCTCTTCTTCTTCTTCTTTAACAATGGTCGTGGCCGGTTATGGATGCGAGTTATGGATGATTATGGAAAGTAGTTCTACGGAGGGAGAAGAAGGAGAGAGAGAGAAAGTAAAACACATCCCATAATTAAAGGAATTAAAACACATCCCATAATTAAAGGAAGCATAAATATGTACTAATAATGAAAATAAAATTTTAAAAATATTAATTGTGTAAATATTTAATGAACAAGACTTTTTCAGTAATTATGTTTTTTAAACGTCTTATAAAATGTAATTGTTCCTATTTTTCATACAGGCTTGTGCCTACGGATCCAGTGTCGTTTTCGGGCTATGGATATCCGAGTTTAATACTCGCTCCGAAACTCTTTGTCAACCAAAATCAGAACATAGTCGGCCGAACACGACCAACACGAGCCTCGGAGCCACACACTAATCCCATGGCCCAAAGTGAAAAGGGCCGTGTGTTCTTTATTTGGAACTTGAGGAAGGGCCTAGACTGGAGCTTTTTATTTTCTCGGCTCGAATAAAACTACACTGAAAAAGTGGTCTCAGTCTCGAACATGCAAATGCAAGCATTATCGGTAGCATCATTCAGTGGGATTTCGAAACCTGTGTCGGCTCAAATCCGATTAAAATCCCTTTATACTCCGGCCACCTTTACCGATCCCTCATCGGATTCCATGGCAGGCTCTGCCGGAACTGGTCCAAAATGGGCTCAAAAGACAATAACCCTCCCTCCTCTCAGGCGAGGCTGTCATCTCGTCACCCCCAAGGTATATATACACTACTTGTCTTTCTGTTTTCCCTATTTGTTATATAACTTTGAATCAATTTTGGATAGGTGATTTTCAATTAATATTATACCCATCCAGCTCCTTACTTTGCCTTTCCATTTTTTTGTATGATTTTTCTGATAATCCTGCATGTTTTGCTAAATTTGAAGATAATTGTAGCAATTAGTGAAGAATTGGAAGTAGTTTTGTCTGCTGTATGATATTTTTACTCCTCTTTTCTCACGATTTGTTGGTAGAAAGGTAGACTTGAATACTCTTGTAACTTGAAAATTTATTGAGAACTGACCAGTTTTCACTTTTCACTATGTAGGATGTTGTTGATATATTAATTGATGCTCCTCAGTAGGTTGATATTGTCATATTTTATCAAAATATTTGTTGTGTAATTATTTTGTTGTTTTGACACTGAGGACATATGTCCAATTTATCCGACTGCTTGTATAATGACAATTCAATTCTAATCAGATAATGAAGGAAATTGGGCAAGACTTGTCAGGATTCAAGGTTGGCCTTGCACATCTTTTCCGTAAGCAACTTCCAACACATTGAGTATTGATTTGCCCTCCTTATTAGTTCAGTTGAGATGACATAACCTTTTCTTTTTTCCTTTCCCTCCTAAATAAATTTAACAGTGCAGCACACAAGTGCTTCTCTGACTATAAATGAAAACTATGACTCGGATGTTCGAGATGATACTGAGACATTTCTTAACAAGATTGTCCCAGAGGTTAGTTTGTTTCTTTTGTAACAATTTTTGCATGGCTGTCACAAATCTTTTAGACATGATCTTACTTGGTTCTCACTACTTGCCTCAGGGAAGATCTGCACCATGGAAACATACTCTGGAAGGTTAGTGCCAGACTTGCGTTTGATTTTAGTCCTCTCCATATCACCCTAAGTACCCATAATATCATTTATTTTAACCAATTGGGTAGCCCGGCTGGAAATGCTAGCTGATAAATAGAGATCATGTATTTTTTATGGTACCTTGTTATCTTAGAGTTGCAGGACGGAGTTTGGTTGTCATCAATTAATTTTTTGTTTTTCTAGGCCATCCTAAATTTGGGATTCCAATGAAATAAGCCACTATTGTCATGCATGCATTTCTTTAAACATCTGTTCCTGAATACAGTCGGTCCAATAAAGAGGGGGCTGTTATTCTTTGATATTGATTCATCTCTTATAGTCATATCTCCCATACTCTTCAATTTGGTTACTGGTTGTTGAATTAATGCCTCACCAAGTTGCTGGGTGCTTTGATTGCTTTCTATACGGAAGGTGATTTATGCTCTACGTTTCTAAAAATTTCTCTGGACATTATGAGTTACCTCCCTTGCAATAGTTTGTAAAAGTTATAAACCAAATTCCGCATAACCAAGCAACAACTCTTTTGATCATCTTATTGTACCTTTGATTTGTGAGTAACAAATAATTTTCTGGACTATCCAATTACGAATGAACAAGAAACTCATGTAAATGTTTTATTTATATGGCATCAAATGAATGAAGAGAAATGTCGAGCGTATAAAATTTAAAAAACTCAAGCTAGACATAAGATCTTTTTATTCTACAAATAGAAAAAAATCATGAGCCAGTTTTTGGTAGTACAATTTTCTCGTTGCTTTGAATTTGCAAGTGAATAAAATTCTGAACTTTTGCAGGTCCAGATGACATGCCCGCACACATCAAGTCATCAATGTTTGGCTGCACTCTCACGTGCGGATATTTCATATAATTTGTTTGGATTATCTGTACACTACATGTTTACTATTTATTGACTACTTAGTATGTACTTGACTACTTGTGCAGGATTCCAATTACAGATGGAAACTTTAACATGGGAACTTGGCAGGTGCGTAGAAAATTACTATTTTTTTGAGAAGTGATTTGAACTTTCTGTTTTGGTCTGAGATATTATGTCTTGATGGTTCAGTGATTCGTTCCAGCTAGCATAGATCTCAAATCATGTGTATTATTATATGTTTTCTCACATATGGTATCATTGACTGAGTATGATGCTAGGCAGTTTTTCATTCTCTTAGCATTATTCTCGTATATTCCTGCAATCATTAAACCTGAAGTTAAGTTAAATCAATGGTTGTCTGCTTCAACTCTAACCTCTGTTCAATGATATATGGAGGATCCCTGTCTCCTTTTTCTTCTCATTAGTTCATTATTGAAATGAATATAACAAAAAGAAAATACTTGAATCTTTTCAATGAGCTTAACATGAAGAGATTCATAGTTCGAAATCCATGAAATTATGTATGATCTTTACAGTTACAGAACAAACATAAATTAGGTAAGACATGCTTGAACAAACAAAATTGCGGTTTTATGTAGAGGAAAAAAAATCTATTTTTCGTATTAGAAGGTGGAAAAGTATTTAGTCTAAAGTAAAGATATATAGAAAGGAATATTATTAAGTCTAAAAAAGTAAAAAGTTTTCAAAGAAGAAGAAAAAATACTTACAACTGAAAAGAAGAATAAAACGGTAAAAATATATCATTTTGGTTGTTGGATCCTTCAATTTGAGGGTCCATGAACACCATACTGAAAGATGTGGTGGTACCTATTGTACACATTGAGAAATCATGCATTAATATATTTACTTAACATGGTATTGTGTATCATAATATACTCTACCCCCTCCATTAAATGTCATGACTCTGTGCCACAAACGTGGTTTTAAATCATGATATTTAAAAGTAAACATGGAGGCAGTAATAACAATGAGAGCACGACAATCATAAAAACTAAATAATTATTGATTACTTATGGGTTTTACAAGTGTTAACTTGAGCAAATTAACCTAATAGCCAAAACTAATTTGCTATGATACAAAGGAAAACGGTACTCTTTATTAGGATGAAGTTTTTTTTAATAAAAAATAGAACGACGTGATGCGACACGTTATCGGGTTCAAAAATTAGGTGACCGTAGCTTCTGTATATGAATTTACATAGATTAACAGTATGTGCAGAACAGGACTTCAACTGATGATTCCTTTGCTCCATGGATGCTTACGGTACAGTCCCATTTATGATTAATCTTTGCATGGTTCTTAGCTAAATTTTATGCCTAAATTTAATTATTTGAACTGAAGTACTGCAGTAATAAAATAAATGGATATTGCTGATAACAATTATTCAATATATACTGATGACAAGACTAAAAGGCCTATAAAAAGCAGTTTTAACACTTGAGTAGTAAGAACTAAGGCAGCCGTCAAGACGAACAGGGCTGGGTTGAGTAGAAGTTGTATTAAATATAGATAAATTTGGTCCAACCTTAGCTAAGTTCAGTCATCAGCCTTTCAACCCAAAACCCACCCACAACACCATAGTAACCTGAATCTGGGCTTAGCTTGCCATATTCATTAGTCCCCACTGATAATACTGGCTCGCCACCAATTCAGTTGGCTTTCCTGAATTGAAAAATTACATATGTTCCAAAATGAAAGTCTCATTTGACTTTTGACTTTTTTCTCCACATTAAGGTTTATCAGAAATAAACAGATAATTTTCTCTGATACTTTTTTTCAATTCCAAAAATTTGTGATTGGGGAAAGTTATCTAACAGAATAATGTTGCTGACAAACCTTAGTATGCACTAAAAAAAAGAAGTCAAAAGTCAAATGGGACTCTCATTTTGTGGATGGAGCAGTGCTTTTTCCTAGAAAAAAGGGGGGCGTGGTCAAATTGAAAATTTTATAGCTGACAAATGTAGCTCTTTCTATGAGCATGTAGTTTGCTGTTTGCATGCAGAAAAAGTGGGTTCTAGTGTCATGGAAATGAATTGTGCAAGATGGAACACTTGTAGCAGGGTGCATATCTAGGCATGCAACAAATTTATGCATTATTCATTTATGTTCTGTTACTTTTCTGTTGATTTCTCCTATAATCTTTACATTATGTGGGTAGCCCTTCATTTTTCGTACCCCCCAAACAGCTTGAACTTGCTCTAGCCTCACCGAAAAGCCGAGTCAATTGACCAAGCCATAGCTAACAAATAGGAAATAGTACACCTATTGCTAACATGCTCCACACCACTATCTGATTCTTCTTAATGGCTTTATATCAGAGTTGCTAAATACTCTCATACACCTGGCGAACCGCGTATTGGTACTTGTGTATCCTTTGTACCTTATGTACCAATACTTTAAATTTAGCGTAATAAAAAATTTCTTTGTTGTTTAACTATAATTGTACAAATATTAGTATTATAACTTAGTATTATGCTCAACCAACATTTGTACTAAAATATTTATAAAACAATCAATTTGTTGAGTCAACTAAAATTCTTCTATAATACTTGGGTCTTTAGGTCTATTAATTTAGATTATAAGAGAATTCTCAACTGTAAGAACCTATATAAAGATAATCTAGTGTATCATATTATTTTAGCTATGTAACGTACTGCGTACCCGTATTCGTACCGTGTACAAAAACGTACCACGTTTATGGGACATATTTAGTCTATAAGTTGGACGGTGCCAACTGTCCACTTTTGGGGAGGTCTATTTAGTGCATAGATGACTCATTTTCAAGGTTCTGAATTCTGATGGCCTGACTGGTGTTTGCATTTCTGTTGGACCCTTTTTATCTTTCTTAAGAAATGATCAATCATTGCGGTTTTAGGGTTTAAAATTTGCTACATAATTTCCCTGCTTTTTTTCTGTCTTTTTCCTTTCCCTACTATATTGTATAAAAGTATTTCAGTTCTCTTTCTTTTGTGTCTCAGGGGTATATGGCTGTGCGAGCACCGTGACTCACCTACTGCACGCAAAGTTGTGGTCACCCTTAATGGAATTTAAGACAATAAATAGAAGTTATGTAGTTACATCAAGTTATGGTTCCATGGTTTAATGCTCTGATAGTGTTAGAGGACACTTGTGTTAGGGTTATGTCCTTTCGACTGGTTAAGTAAGATGGTAGTGCTTTTGATCCTTTGGACTGGTTAAGTAAGATGGTAGTGCTTTCAATGCAAATCATGTTGAATCCTGCAATCTGGGTGCTAAGGACGGACAAAGAATTTAAGTTGTAACCAAGTTTGCTTATGTTATATGTTCCGTTTATATTTGTAGTGCGTTGTTCAGCAACGGCTTATTTTAAAATGACTTAAAGTTCAAATATAAATTAGTTTATAAGTTATTTTAAGTTGTGACTTGTAATAAAAGATTTAATTTTTAAGTCAGAAATTAAGTTAAAACAGATTATGAATGTTTTAGGTTTATAATGATTTATAAGTTAAAATTAAATATAAATATCATTAAAAAGAAATTAATAAAAAAAAAGATAAAATAAATTTTACATTTGATCAAATTAATTTATTTTAAAATAATTTATAAATTATTTTAAAATAAATTATAAATATTTGTTTTTAAAAAAAAATTAATTTATAAGTAAAGGAATAAGTCATTACCAAATATAGAAATAAATCATGGCAAATGACCAATTTATAAGTAATGCCGAGCAGGCTCTTAAAAGTGCTTGAAATTATTGCTGAATTATGGCTGGCATCATAAAGACCGATGAACTACTTATTCCTTAAATTTAAAGGAATGCTTGAGAAATAAAATTTCAAAATTTTAGTTGGTGAAAGTATGCCTAGATGATCACTCAGTGCATCATCATCATGGTCTTGAACTCGTCAAAGTTGAGAACGCCGTCTCCATTCAGGTCAAATTTTCGAATCATCACCTCACATTTACTTACTGAAGTTGACTCGCCGAGTCGACTCAACATCCTTTTCAAACTCTTCGGTGTAATACTTCCCGTCCCCTCGGCCGCGTACATTCCAAACGCCCCTCTCAGCTCCTCCTCCTCCTCCGATACGCCGCCCGCCCTTTTCTTAATCAGCTTGCTGAAATCTTCCAAACCCAACAGCCCATCCTCATCGGAATCCGTTGACTGCACCACCATCTCTGCCTCCTCCTTGGTCAAAATCTCGCCGCTCACCGTCCTCACGCAGTTCTGCAGCTCCGGCGGCGATATCTTTCCATCGCCATCCTCATCAAAGTAATTGAACACCCGCTGGATAACAATCTCATCAGAATTCTCGAAATAGAAACCCGAATTAGATTTGTTTCGTTTTGGTGGGTGTTTGAGCGACAACAATTTGCTACATAATCTATGAAGGGGAGAATTAGGAGTTGAATATTTTGGTGAATTTATGGAATTATCAGGAGAAGAAACTATTTCTTGACCAGATTTCATGGAAGTAGTGATAATTAAGACTTGAATAGCTTTGATGAATTAGTGAATTGATCCTGAACTAAAAGAGGAAATAACAGAGTGGTATATTTTTATAAGTGCAGCTGTGCAGCCTCCAATTGTTTTTGGAAGGTTGGCTGGAGGGTGTATACTGTGTTCTGGAATCTTCCAGGATTAATTTTTTTTTTTGGAAGGTTGGCTGGGTGGTGTATAATTGTATTAGTATTGTCTTCTGGAAACTTCCACGATTAATATCAGCAGGATATGTGGATAGCCTTGGATAGGGGCCCGCTTCCTTTTTTGTTTGATTTATTGGGCGGCGTGATTTGTTGGAGAAAAAGTATAGAAGCAGTTTGTCAGACGTGTGTATGGGTTATTTTTTGAATAATACTATCAAATATACACAAATTATTTTATAAATATTTTATAAATTATTAGTGTAACATTCTTCATCTCAATATATTGATTAATAAATTATTTTAATATAATTTTTGGCCCTACACAATATGTTAAAGTGAATTATGTCACATCAATAATTTATAAAATATTTATAGAATAATTTATGTCTCTACATTATTATATTATATATATATATATATATATATATATATATATATATATATATATATATATATATATATATATATATATATATCGCTGTTTAATTTACTCGGATCATAATATATTTTTTTTTAATGTATAATAAGTATACGACTATTGCAAAATTATGATTGTAGATGACTTAATTGAATTTATATACGTATTTTCAAATGTAATAAATAAAATAAATAAATAAATCGATCGGGACTTAAGCTCGAGCTCGATTTAAATCCTACTCGAACTCGTACACTAGATACATGAACATTTATAGAATAATAATTAATGCACTCATTATAATAAAACAAATTTTAGCGGTAAAAAATATTGTTCGAAGATAATTGTGTATTCATTAATATCACGACCACAATTATCCAAATACTTCGGCCCGAAGATAATTGTGTATTCATTTGATTATGATTATAAAATCGATCGCAGTCATAATCATACCAAGTCCATCTCAAGCAAGAATATCCCCATGTTATCAATTATTTCATATGTTAGAATGGCTAAACTATTTTCATGAAAATACCAAATTAGTCCTAAAAATATTTCATTTCTGGGATTTAGCATAATATAATCCCATAATGATCGTTATTATTTTCAAGTAATAAATAAAAAATAAAATAAATGTTTTATATACAGAGATTAATGTCAGTTTCTGGCAACATATCAACACACAAAATCTACAACATAGATCGGACTTAAAGCACAAAGACTTTCGATTAGCAAATCTACTTTTTTTCAAATAATATCATCATAACCATCATCATGCATGAGGTTTATAATAATCAGGATTAGATTCAGAATAAATGAACACATCCGAACATATTCGAGTAACAGTTCTATCGAATATAATTAACGCATCAAAACAAAACAGCAATTGTCGACGTGATCTTTGTTTAAGTAAGTAAAATTCAAGAATGATGGAAGAATATTTCCGCATGAAAAGATATCTTGGAAAAAGCAAATATCGAGGATATTCTGGCTAATTTCGTGGGTATAGAAGTCAAAAATTTTAACTTAATTGGGTATAATAAAGAATGGAATAACAAAGAAATCATCGTAAATGCGGTGCTTTGCATAGGCGACGTTATTCCAGACGGAATAATAGCAACGGAACGAGGTCAGGTAAAATTCACCTAGGCGGGATGTTTGACATGAATAATAAAGATGGAACGGATCTAGGGTGTAAAACGCCGAGATAGGATATTCCACGGAGAATGATAAAAGGCGGAACCCGGTCAGGGGTGTAAAAACCACGTGAGCAGGATGTTCCAGCGAGATTAATAATAAAGGCGGAACAGGTCGGGTGTAAAAGCAGAACAGGATGTTCCAACGAGAATAATAGAAGAATGTCACCAAAGTATAAAAGTAAGCCAGCATTATACAGAGTTATTCCAGCCGAATAAATAAGAATGGAATAATATAAGAATTTCACCAGTATAGGGTATGGTAGTGTATCTCAGTGGTCAATGTATAGGGTATGCCACTTTTTTACAAGTTATTAAATGAGAATAATAACGAATGGAATAACGGAGGTTACCTTCGTGAATCTAAACGAATAATATCACGCTTACAGTAAAAGAATAGAATATAGAAGTAGTGAAGTGGCGAGAATACTCTCTGCTACATAATTTTCTCTTTATAAACACTTATCTCATAATTTCTTTACACAGAGTTTGATGAGATTAAGTGAAGAAAATAATGAAGGAATGAGAACTTTATTTATAGGAAAATGGAATGCGTAGTAAGCTAATCAATGAGCGGTTAAGGATTGATTTCTTTTAATCGTGATTCAGTATTTAAGAAAATCTTTTAAATAAAATATAATATATTACATTTATATAAAAACGTTTCTTATCTGAACTTATTTTGTTGCAAATCTTATAAAAGCTTATTTATACTATTGTTATCGTAATAAAATATAATATATTACATTTATAGAATAAGCTTTAATAAAGTATACATTTTATATAAAGATGTTTTTTGTTTTATTACGTTAATAATCTGAATAAAGCAAAGCGTAAGATTATCATTATAATTATTATTATTAATCGACGATAATGGAATCGGTAAGTGAAACACTACCATGGCGTCGATAATCAATCACAGGTGTCCTTCTTATCTCAGTACGACACGTATTCTTTGTCTTTTCTTCAAGGGTAGTCGTATTTTTCAAATGTAATAAATAAAAATAAATAAATAAATCGATCGGACTTAAGCTCGAGCTCGATTCGCTTAAATCCTACTCGAACTCGTACACTAGATACATGAGGGTTGCAACCAATCCGATTCGATTCAAAATTTGTCGAACTCAAACATATTCGAGTAACACGATGAATCAACACACTTGTGTGAGTTCGGATCGTTAGCTATTTGCGAACAGTTCGCGAACATAGTTAAACATCATCATGTTCGTAAACATAATTAATGCACTAAAACAAATTTTAGGCCAAATATTGTAAATACTCAAGCATCTCACGAGTTACTCGCGAATCACTTGAATCGAACCGAACTGTTCGTGAACAAGTTGAACCGAATCACATGGTTCGTGAATATGTTCAATAATTAGACTCGACAATGCAATCCAATCGAACTTGATTGCGACTGTCCGTTTGCAAGCCTACTATAAACTTTTAGACAATTTCGAATTTGACAAAATCAAATCTCAGTTCAGCTTGACTTGTTTACAGGCCTAACATTAGATTGTTTTAAGTTATTTTATAAATAATTGTATTTTAAATATGTGATTATAATTATTTAATTTTAAAATTATAATTTATTAATAAATAAAATTTAAATTATAATCTTTGCAAAGATGTACGAAAGAGAGGGCAATGGAAACGAGTCAGTTGAAATAGCATTATAAAATGGAGTAATAAATGGGAACAAAATACTAATACAAATGGAATAAGTCTATAATAAATGAATAAAATTTATTATTTAAAGAATTATTTACAATGAATGAATTAATAAATGGAAAGTGAAATTCAAAAGCGTGTAACGCATGAAAAGATCTGTGTAGTAACAAACAGAAATGAACGGTCGAGATTCAACGCATCATGAGCCTGAACTCGTCAAAATTGAGGACTCCATCTCCATTAAGGTCAAATTTCCGGATCATTTCCTTACAATTGTCAACCGAGGTGGACTGGCCGAGTCGGCTCAGCATTCTCTTCAAACTCTTTGGCGTAATACTAGCGGTCCCCTCCGCCGTGTACATCCCGAACGCCGCCGTCAGCTCCTCGTCCTCCGATTCACTTCCTTCAATAAGATTGGCAAAGTCCTCCAAATCCAACAACCCATCCCCATCGGAATCCGACGACTGTACCGCCATCTCCGCCTCAATCAAGGACAGCTCCGCACCGCCGCCCACAATCTTCATACAACTCTGCAACTCCGACGGCGAAATCCGGCCGTCCTCGTTCTCATCGAAATAATTGAACACCCGCTGTATCATATCCTCGTTGCAATTTTGAGATCCCGAATAGGAAATTGATGAATTGTTTTTGGGTGACTTTTCAGGGGACAATTTCTGGCATAATCTTCTAAAAGCAGAGTTAGGAGATGAATTGGGATCTTCTTTTATAGAGTTAGGCATGCTATAATCTGATGATGAAGATGAAGAAATAGATCGCTCAACTTTCATGGCCGGCATTCTATGAATTTACTGAACAAATATATAGAGAGAAATTCAAGTGGAATTTGAGTGAATTAGGAAAATTGTAGGGAAGAAAGGTATTTATAGATTGGTATTTGGGATAGGAATGTTAGTTTGTACAGTTGTTAATATGCCGCGTACGGGAAACTGCTTTGTGCGTACTCAGCAGCTTCTTTGTTTGTGGCAGAACAGAATATTGTAGGAGTATTATTTATTTTGCAACAGTATGATTTATCTTCTGTCTTTAACGTGTCATTGCCGTGGGATTAGGTGGCAGCTTAAAAATAGGTATGAAATTAACTTCATCATAAATTACTGACATACAAAAGGAAAATTGTTTGTTTATGCCTGCGTATCGATATTATAATAATTTAAGTGTCATTTTGATACAAGTTAAAAACAGATTGTACTTCAGCCAAAAACTTTTTCTTTCCTTCTCTAATATATAAAGTCCGACGGAGTGTTTTTGGTGTTAACAAATTGAACAAGTCTTGGCGGACAGGAAAACTGAAAAGGAAAATTGGATATTTTAAATTTTATTTTATTTTATTTTTGCTTGTGAATCCTAAAAAAATATATAGTATTTATTTTAACAGAAATTTTTACAAAATATAGTATTTTTGGTGTAATTTAGATCGTATATGTTATGTTAAGTGATATATTTTCTCTCATCATTTGGTAGAAGTAGATTTCTTTACTCCTTTAATTAATCTATAGCCTTTATTATTGAATCAATGAAAGTCCGTGGCTGGAGTTATCCTATTATTTCCATTTTGACTTATAAAGGCGAATTAGGTCAGGTGGGTCGATCCTTTGGACATTTTAATATCTATTATTTTGACTCACTGATGATGAAAAAGCGTACGGTTGACTAGAGATTGTAGAAAACTTAATGCATTAATGTGGATGGGATTATAATAAATGCCGGTGGTAAACGATGATCAAAAGCGGTGGATAAACTACATGCGATTCGGTAGAACCCAATCAGATCGAGGTGTGTCGGTAGTAGTGGGTGTGTGTAATCCGTGCGAGAGTAGTATAACTTATGAGGAAGTCTTCACAAAAGGTATATACATTTTTATGATTCATTTTTTACGGACACACAACGAATTATTATCATCATCTCTCTCAATATACTAGGCATTACATCCTCCATTTTTGTTAACCTTGTGAACACGTTTACTTATGAGACTCGAGGATTTTATCGATAAAGATTTAAATTTTGTCGAAATAATTTTTAATATTATGGTGTGAATTTGAGATAATATTATAGTTGTGGGTAGTATTTATAAATTTTGTAAAAGTATGCAAGTGGTTATATTATATTCGATTGGTTAGGGAATATTAGGTTTAGCGGGGAATATTCGTCAACGACTCAATCATTGGTGGACCCACAATGAAATTATTGTTGGATTGAGAAAGCGACAAAAATATTTTATTGAAATAACGGCGGAAGTTTTTCACGTTGATCTTTGTTGAACTACTTCGGTAGTAAAAATACGATGTCGTGTGGTTGCGTAAGTAGCGCACCGGTATTGATTATTGATCTTTATGTGAGAAGTCATTCGGTTTGATTCCATTATTATGTCGATTAATAATATGAATTATTATAAGCGATAATGACGTTTTATTTTATTCGTATTATTAACGTAATAAAAAGCGAAGCATCTTTTATATAAAAGCGAATATTTTATTAAAGTTATACATAAATAGAATATATTATATTTTATTATGCATAGTGTTGCGTAGTGTTTTTGCGTAGTGTTGCGTAGTGTTTGCGTAGTAAAATATTTTATATAAATAGAATATATTATATTTTATTTAAAAGATTTTCTTTAAATATGGATAGTGATTAAAGTAAATCAATCTTGAATCGTTAAATGGATTAATTCTTATCATTCCATTTTCCTATAAATAGAAGCTCATTCCTTCATTATTTTCTTTACAATTAATTTGAAACTCTATAGAGAAAGCTATAGAGAAAGAAGAAAGTATTATTCGCTACTTCACTTTTCCGATATTCAGGTTCTTCTAGGTAAGGGATATTATTTTTTTGTACTTAGTAAGGGTGTTGTTCTTCTTATTCATGCAAGAGAACTTACATTATTTCATTCATTATTATTACATTGGAATAACTTTGTAAAAAGTGGCATACCTATACATAACTTTGTATCATGACATACCCTATCTTGGTGAAATCCTTAAATTATTCCATTCTTATTTATTACATTGGAATAACTTGTATCTGTGGAATCCCTATCTTGGTGATCTTCTTACATTATTCCATTCTTTATTATTACATTTGGAATATCATGCGCATGTTTTCAGGACTTCCAGTTCCATTGTTTATTATTCGCATTTATTATTTTGTTGGAATATCGCATACGTGTGTTTTACACCGGACTGGTTCCATTGTTTATTATTAAGCATTTATTATTACATTGGATCATCTGTCGATTGTGAATTTCACGACTTTGGTTAAGTTATTATTATTACATTGGAATAACTTTTTATACATGTGCAATCGCGTGCGTGGTGATTTCTTTTGTTATTCCATTCTTTATTATACCAGGTTGGTTAAAACTTTGACTTCTATACTCCATGAAATTAGTAGAATATCCTCGATATTTGCGTTTCATCCGATATCTTTCATGGAAATATTCTTGATCATTCTTGAATTTTACTTTCTACAAAAGCGATTATCTTGTTGACAATTTGGACGTTAATAAATCCTAGAGAAATTAATTCTTGAACTTGTTTTATTGAATTCTTATATCATCATCATCATCCTCGTGTTTATATTATGTTGAAAGTTATCTTTTGGCTTACGTGCGTAGATGAACTTAGTATGATTATGACCGGGAGGTTCATTCGGTATAATCGTGGCTTGATATAAATGATGTGACAAAAAGTCCTCGATGGCTGTAATGCGATGATGGATAGTTTTGGTATGATTATGACCGGGGGTGATTCGGTATAGTCGTGACCATTGATAATTTGATGAAAATCCTTGGCCAAGTGATACGAGGATGATTAGATATTGTGGTTTATTCATTAAAGCTGAGTCTTAGTGATAAAAATTGATGAAAACCTTTTAAAACCTAAAAGATAGTAGACTTTATTTTCTACTTGACTCTTTTAATGGATTGTGATATTCAGAATCTTGATTAAAGCGGTTTATCTATTGTATTTTATCGGGTTTAACATTGTTGAAGGCTAATGATAATTTATTACGCATTATCTTAGTCATAATATTTCTTCTTGGGCTAGTTGAGCTCACCCCTTTCTTTTTTATTCTTCTTGAAATGAGAATATAAATTTGGAGACGAGTTGGGGAAGCAGTGATGGTCTGAAGATAGCATTAGTAGTCCTCACTATTACGTGAAATAGTGTGATAATAATTGTAATGAGGACTCATTGAGTATGGATATTGTCTAAATGACAATATTCTATTAGAACTCTCGGTTTATGTATTATACGTATATTACACGACGGATGTATAATTAAGTTTGTATTTGAATTTTATGTACCGTATGAAGTGGCGACCTGAGATGGGTGGCGTATACCTAATTTTGGGGCGTCGCGGTTGATATCGAGCTTAGGGATATGATCCACTGGCTAAGATGTGAGACTAGAACTAGGAGGGAGAGATAGGGAATTCCTCGTTAGTATGACCTACACAAGTTTATTTGGTATTTGATTGGTCGATCGAGTATATAGTGATAATATATTTGCGTGTCAATTAACCCTTATTTTGTGGCGGTGTTTGAAAATGGCATCCGAGAATGTTGAGAATATGAATGGAGCACAGGAGACCTATTGATTCTCCACAGATCGATAATCGAAGACAATGTGCGGCAACAGGATGAAGATAATCCTCTGTAAACAACAACACCGATCAATTGATGACGGCCAGTACGTTTAAGAGGTTTTAGAATTCATACGACATCGGCGAAAGCGACTTACATCCCAAAAGCGTAGGTGGAAACACGGAAAACTCTCGAGGCGGTCACCGCTAAACAATTCAAGGCTGGGACCACCGGAGTTTAAGGAGAGCCAAAACCACTTGGCGGAAGCATGGATAAAGCATGATTACCAAGATATTTAATGTCTTGGGATCTTTCAAAGGAGAACAAAGGTTCCCTTCACGCCTTTATGTTGCTTGTGAGAGGCGGATTCTTGGTGGGAATCGGTAAAAGCGTACTCGACTTCTTTATCTTGAAGATATCTTGGGAGAAGTTCGGGAGGCATTCAACGACAAATACTTTCACGAAAGTATTCGCCGCATGAAGGAGGTGGAGTTTATCAAGTTGGAACAAAATAATATGGCCAGGTAATGTCATGATACGAGGCAAAATTTGCGGAGTTATCACGATTGCGTCCCACTTGGTGGATAATGAAGAGAGAAGAATGGCGAATGTTTTAAGAGGTTTGAAGCGGAGATCGTCGACATCTTATTTCTCATAAAGCGTGTTTGTATTCGGATGTTGTAAATAGGGCTCGATTAGTGGGAGCGATAACGTAGTCATGCCATGACCAAAAAGAAAGCGGTAGGAAAAATTATAATACCGGTGAGTAGTCGTGAGCGGTGACAACAAGCGTGGAGGAATCAGCAGGCGAATATGGTAACCACGCCGGTGGTAATCGTGGCCAAAACAATAAGAATGGACATTTGAAAAGGAGATTCAATGATGATGGAAAGAGCGTCGACCTGATTTTGCGTTGTTAAGGAAGGAGAAAGACCACTATCGTATGCTTCAAATGCGGAGGAGAGGACACATCGATCCGGCTGCGTCAATGCGAATCAAAGCGTGTTATAATTGTGAAGAGAAGGTCACTTAGCTCGATTTTGTGCGTTCAGAAGACAAATTCAACTAGGATGGAGGCACCAAAGGTTGTCCCGGACAGAACCAAAAGTCGAGTAGTTTAAGAGAGGCGTTTTTTTCTCGTGACGAGGAAACTGAATAAAATTATCACGGGTAAGTTAATTATAAGCTCTTGCGAAGTCTATCTACAAGTGTTAGATACAGTTCTACCCACTCTTTTATTTCACTAGTTGTGTTCAACGTTTAAATTTGACTCAAGAAGAAGTTAAACTTTGACTTATTGGTTGAAACTTCGTTAGTAGGAGCGCCGTTCGCTTCTTATTTTTAAATCTTATTTGATTCAAATAAACATTTTCACGTTTTTGTCGATCTTATCTTTTTGAAAATATTTGCCTTTGATGTGATTTTAGGAATCAATTGGTTAACTACTCATCATGCTTTTTCGTAAGGTTGTTAGCTTTTATATTCATAACCAACTTGTTGTGCGAATTCAATAACCAAACTAAAAAGTCGATTATTATCATATCAAGCCATAAGTAAAGAGCCCGAACCTTTCGTTGTTGACTTCCTTGTGTGGAATGCACCGAAGCGGACTTTGTGGCGACATCGTGAATGAAGATGGCAAGTTTATAGGTATCATTGTGAGGTCTTGCTATCTAGGTTAAAGGATAGAAGTCACGGTTAGTATCGATGTGACGTCTTATCAAGTCTTGGATGAAAGTCGCGATTTTGAATGATATTTCTATTATTAATAAATTTCTGACGTATTCTTGAAGATTTCTTAGCCTACCCTAGGCGTGAAATCGAATTTTGTATTGATTCCGATCAAAACCCATTTCTTAAACCCTCAAATATTTCTTGACTAAAATGAGCAGTTTTCGTGGTTTATGATGAAAGTCATAATAAAAGCATTGGACTAATGAAAATCATGGGTATCGTGGTATTAGTAAGTGTTATGATGAGTTATGTTGGTTAGTATGTGAAAACATGAAAGTTTCTTAAAAATCATGAGGAGTTAAAACCAGATTTTGGTGAAAAGCGTAATATGAAATTGATTGACCAAATCTCTTATTATATTTTGAATTTTTAAGTGTGGTTAAGTCCTAGAGTTAGATCTATGAGTTACCTAACTAATCCAAGTGGAATCAATGAAAAAGGTGTTGTAGATTTTTCGTGTGGATTGATTTTAGCAAAGGAGTCAAAACTTGAAAATGTCAAAAAAAATTCAACATTTGCCATATTTTTTTGAAAGGGTTATTTGGCCACTTAATTAGTGAGAAAAATTCAGGCCTTTTGGGACATGAAATAATATGGTATAAAGTACCTCTGTCCAAAAATGAGCTCATTCGACTTAAAATGAGCAAGTTATGACTATTTCAATATTTAGGTTTTAAATGAAAACGCTATAATCGGAGTTCTATAACTCAGATGACCATGAAATTTTAAGCTGAGGCTCACATTAACATGTGTGAGGTCCTGCCAAGATTTGGGAATTTCTGGAGTAAAACTTGAGGTAGCAAATTTCTTAAGGAATTAATTAGAAATTGATTTTGAAAAATAGTAAATGAATTTTAAAAATTCGAGAAAATATATTTTCATTATGGGACTATATTATGCTAAATCCCGGAAAAGAAATATATTTGGGGACTGATTTGGTATTTTCTATGAAAATAGTTTAATTCTGAACATATGAGTTAAATATGTTATGTGAAGTAATAAAGTTGAAAATAAGATTTTATGGCTAGAGAATCTATATAGAGTATATCATATTTTTTTTTGATGAGGATTTGATCATTGGTGATGATATCTTATGAGTATGACATTTTGAATGATTAAATGCATTATATGGTAAAAGCGTAAACAATTGAAATAAATTGTTTATAAGTTTAAGAAGTGATTAAAATATTGTGTATAATATTAATGATATTAGATTATGAGATTATTAAGTGATTGATAACATGGGGATATTCTTGAATCTGGATAAATTATATTATAAATGTTTAATATTTATCCTTTATCTAATTTGATTGATTTTTTATATCATTATCCTCATGCTTATATTGTGTTGAAAGTCATACGTGGCTTACGTGCATAGATGGACTTGGTATGATTATGACCGAGGATTGTTGGTATAATCATAACCGTAATTGAAAAAACGATTATCTTTGGTCGTAGTGCATGGATAATTTGTGGTCGTGATCTTAATGAATACACGATTATCTTTGGTAGTAGTGTATGGATAATTTGTGGTCGTGATCTTAATGAATACACGATTATCTTTGCACGTAGTGCGTGGATAATTCGTGGTCGTGATCTTAATGAATACACGATTATCTTTTTGTGTAGTAGTCGTGGATAATTTGTGGTCGTGATCTTAATGAATACACGATTATCTTTGGTAGTAGTACATGGATAATTTGTGGTCGTGATCTTAATGAATACACGATTATCTTTGGTAGTAGTGCATGGATAATTCGTGGTCGTGATCTTAATGAGTATCCTTGGCCCGTAGTGCGGGGATGATTCGATGATATGAATTAATTATTGAAATTTGAGTCTCAATGATGAAATATTAATTCATGGATGTGGTAAAAGTAAATCTTTGGTAGTAGTGCATTGATAGACTTGGTATGATTATGACCAAGGATTATTCGGTATAATCATGACGTAGTAATTGAAAACACGAATATCCTTGGCGATGGTTCATTGGATAATTAGGTGGTAGTGATCTTATTAAAGGCGTGTCTCAAACATTATTGGTTTCTGGTTGTATATCTTTGGCTTGAAGTGCAAAAGATGAGTTGTTAATGAATATCTTTGGCGGATTGCGAAGATGAATTTAATATTTTTAACGATAAAGGTATTCAAGGTATCCTCACCTCTTATCATACCAGTGCACGTACCCTAATTTCGAGGCAAAATTCCATAAGGAGGGAGATTGTGAGACCCAGATTTTATCAATAAAGATTTAAATTTTGTCCGAAATAATTTTTAATATTATGGTGTGAATTTGAGATAATATTATAGTTGTGGGTAGTATTTATAAATTTTGCAAAGTATCTGAGTGGTTATATTATATTCGATTGGTGGGGAATATTAGGTTTAGCGAGGGAATATTCGTATTAATGGCTCAATCATTGGTGGACCCCATGTGACGCCCCCAAAATAGGTATACATCACACATTACGGGTTGTCAATACATGGTATGCGAAACAACTACAACTTTATTATTACAACGAAGAAAGCTGTGAGTTTGAATACAAATATTATCTTACAGTATAATATCTATACTCAAATAAATCCTCATCACATTTATTGATACATTATTTTACAAAAATGGTGAGGACTACTAAACAATCCTTTTCTAAAACCTTCATTCCATACCCCGACTCGTACTCGCTATATTCTCGCCTCCTGAGAAGAAAAATGGAACAAAAAGGAAAAAGGTGAGCTCAACTAGCCCGGTAAAGAATATTATGACTAAGATAATATACAACAAATTATCGTTAGTCTTCATTGAGGAAAAATCTAATAGAATACTGATAGACAACAAATTTTAAATCAATATTCATTAATGGAAATAATAATTCATTAGAAGAGTTAAGTAGAGAATGCAAACTCTTATCTTCTATGTATGAATTTAAAAGTTCATCGTCTATCTTTTATCCTGTAACATCAATCGATATACATCTTGAATCAAATATTCATCTTTGCACTACTGAGCCAAAGATATTCATCGATTAAGTCATGTTCATCTAAAACACTGTTCATCTTTGCACTACTGACCAAAGATATTCTTGAGAAATCATTCATCTTTGCACTACGGGCCAAAGATATTCAATAATATCATCATTTAAGGCGAGGATGATGAAAAATATTTTTAAAAAAGCGAATCCAAAGTTGAAACAAATGACAAGGATTAAGGTTAAAGATTAGATACTTTTGTTTTATCCATGTTCAAAAATACCTCAAAAATGATCATAGTGGTGTAAAATTCAAGAATGATCAAAAACATGGATCAATCAAAGCTAGTATCCGAATAGATATTTTGGACAAAAAGAAGAAATTTTATTTTTATTGGTGAATAGTGTCATTATATCGTGAATAGTCTTAGTATCACGTGAATAGTAACTCGACACCAAAAGATAGAAATTTCACAAAAACATCTTCACGCTTCATTGAATAGTACTCGTGAATAGTAACTCTAAATGAATAAGTAACTCATGAATAGTAACCCCAGCATGAAAAAGTTCCAAATTTGATAAAAAGTTCCAACCAATATTTCAAAGATAATGATATTGAAGAAATAATATCATTTGAGAAGAAAATAACATCCTTACCTCGAAGATTAGTACTTACATTTGGAATAAAGATATAGTCTTTGAAGGAACTTGCACCGTCTAACAATACTCAAAGTATACTCAAAATACTCACAAGAATAAACTCGATAATATAGAGAGAAAACTTGATTTACGGTGTGATTTTCAATTCTAACCTAAGCACCCTATTTATAGGAAAATGCTTAGAAACAAAATGAAAATTTAATATAATATTAATATATATATTAAGATTTCTATGCCCACCTTCCTAGATCTCGATCTCATTCATTATGCACATGTTGTAGCCCACAAAACAAACAAAAAACGTTTTATTATTTAAAATATTTTAAACTTCCAAAAATCAATTATTGAGACTTGAACTTCAATAATTCATAATAAATAGCCCTTCTATCGGAAAATTCGAATCTCAGAGAGTTTTTATAGGAAATTCAATTCTCTACAACTTCTACGGAAGAAAGTTTTTCCAAATTCCAAGCAGAAATTGACCGAAATCCACAAACGAGGGATTTTCTGGTTTATAATCAAATTTCGATCGATAAATGGGGTCCAATTGACATGTTTAACATGTTTTAAATATTTAATGCCACAAAAATAATCTTCCTCCTCATATACTCATATATCCCACATTCATTGTAAAAATATCATACGTTATTATATTATTAAAATAATATATTTAAATGAATTATTTTATCGTAAAAGGTAAAATATTAATTTTCAACAATTGTCACATTAAAATTTTCTCCATCTATATCCTCATAAAATCAATATTTTCCTCATCATATAAATCAATAATTAATTATTCATAAATAATATTACTGTAATTACATTATCGACAAACGAGGCAGGTTCCCAAGATAATAGAGGGCTTTCCGATAAGAATTTCTTCTTCTTGGCGGCGTAATTAGGTGACCAAACCTCTCCTTGAAATGAACTTTCTAGACATTGCCAATAATGTTATCTAATAATATTATTCGGATAATATGAATTATTGCTTCGATAATGAAAAATCTTGTGTAATGACAATTATTGAAACAACAATGAATATAAAATATCAACGCGATAATTATTAACTCGATAAAATCTTTGAGCATTAATTCTGTAACCATTATTGAGTAGTGCCTTCTTCACGTAAGAATCAACAATTGGTGCGATACAGGTAATCTTCTTGTGTTTTAACCATAGGGTATTTTAACGAGATAACAGTAATAACTACTGTAGATTATTTTTTAAACCACTTATATTTGTCGTTTTCTTCATCAATCGCTTTCCAGTTATGGGGCCCACACATGGGTTTTGGCCGTCGCATACGAATATTCCCAAACGATACGAATATTCCACGACGCAAACGAATATTCCCCGAAAACAATGAATATTTTATAACCACTTGCTTATTTTGAAGTATTTGCGTATTTTACCCCTAACTATCACATTAATCACATCAACCCTTACTATTTCAAAATAATAAATAGAAAATTAAATTTCATTAATAATAAGTTGGGGTATTACATCCCACAATGTAATTATTGTTGGATTGAGAAAGCGACAAAAATATTTTATTGAAATAACGGCGGAAGTTTTACTGGGTTGATCTTGTTGAACTACTTCGGTAGTAAAAGTCTGATGTCGTGTGGTTGCGTAATAAGAAGACACCAGTATTGATTATTGATGCTTTGTGAGAAGTCACTCGGTTTGATTCCATTATTGTCGATTAATAATATGAATTATTATAAGCGATAATGACGTTTTTTATTAGTATTATTAGCGTAATAAAGCGAAACATCTTTTATAAAAGCGAATACTTTATTAAAGTTATTACATAAATAGAATATATTATATTTTATTATGCGTAGTGTTGCGTAGTGTTTTGCATAGTGTTGTATAGTGTTTGCAGATAGTAAATTGTTTTTATATAAATAGAATATATTATATTTTATTTAAAAGATTTTTGCTTTAAATATGAATGAGTCGATTAAAGTAAATCAATCAGATAGTTCATGGATTAATTCTTATGCGTTCCATTTTCCTATAAATAGAAATTTCGTTCCTTCATTATTTTCTTACGAATTCATTAAAACTACAGAAAGCTATAGAGAGAAAGAAGAAAAGTATACCTACTTCACTTTTTCGATATTCGGTTCTTACAAGGTAAGGGATATTATTTGTTTATGCCGTAAAGAGTGTTATTCTTTCTTATTCATGAAGAGAACTTACATTATTCCATTCATTTATTATTACATTGGAATAACTTTGTAAAAGAGATTCATACACTATCATAACCTTTGTATCTGTGGCATACCTATACTTGGTGAAATCCTTATATTATTCCATTCTTATTTATTACATTGGAATAACTTTGTATCGCGGAATCCCCTATCTTGGTGATCTTCTTACATTATTCCATTTCTTTATTATTACTGTTGGAATATCACATGCATGTGTTTTACAGGACTGGTTCCATTGTTTATTATTAGCATTTATTATTTTGTTGGAATATCACATGCATGTGTTTTACATTGGGACTGGTTCCATTGTTTATTATTCAAACATTTATTATTACATTTGGATCATCCTTGTCGGTGTGAATTTCACGACTGGTTAAGATTATTATTATTACGTTGGAATAACACTATACATCTGCAATCTGCGTGCGTGGTGATTTCTTTTGTTATTCCATTCTTTATTATACCCGGTTAGTTAAAACTTTGACTTCATACTCCATGAAATTAGTAGAATATCCTCGATATTTGCGTTTCGTCAAAGTATCTTTTCATGAAAATATTCTTTGATCATTCTTGAATTTTACTTTCTACAAAAGCAGATCTTGTTGACAATTTGGGCGTTAATAAATCCTGAGAAATTAATTTTTGAACTTGTTTTATTGAATTCTTATATCATTATCATCATCCTCGTATTTATATTATGTTGAAAGTTATCTTTTGGCTTACGTGCGTAGATGAACTTAGTATGATTTATGACTGGGGTTCATTCGGTATAATCATGGCGATATAAATGATGTGACAAAAAGTCCTCGATGGCACTTCATAATGCATTGATGGATAGTTTTGGTATGATTATGACCTGGGGGTGATTGGTATATAGTCGTGACCATTGATAATTTGATGAAAATCCTTGGCCAGTAATACGAGGGGATGATTAGATATTGTGGTTTATTCATTAAAGCTGAGTCTTAGTGATAAAATTGATGAAAACCTTTTAAAACCTAAAAGATAGTAGACTTTATTTTCTCTTGACTCTTTTAATGGATTAAATATTCATATGATTAATGGTTGTCTATTGTATTTTATCGGTTTAACATTGTTGAAGGCTAATGATAATTTATTACATTATCTTAATCATAATATTTCTTCTTGGGCTAGTTGAAAGCTCACCCTTTCTCGTAAGACTCAACTTATTATTAATGAAATTTAATTTTCTCTATTTATTATTTTGAAATAGTAAGGGTTGATTTGATTAATGTGGATAGTTAGGGGTAAAATACATGAAATATTTCAAAATAAGCAAATGGTTATAAAATATTCATTGTTGTCGAAGAATATTCGTCTTTGTCAAGAGAATATTAAATGCGGCAAGTAGCAATATATGTGGGCCCCATGTGAAAGCGATTGGATGAAGAAAGCGACAAATATAAGTTGTTTAAAAATAACGGCGTGGTTATTCACAGATTATCTTTGTTAAAATACTAAATTGGTTAAAACACGATATCTGGCGGTATTGCTGCGATTATTGATTCTTACGTGAAGGCACTACTTCGATAATGGTTACGATTAATTCTTTATTCGATATTTTATTGAGTTAATAATTGTTGCGTTGATATTTTATATTCTTTGTTGTTTGATAATTGTCATTACACAATATTTTTCATTATCGAAGCGATAATTCATATTATCTGAATAATATTATTAGATAAAATTATTGGCGATGTCTAGAAAGTTACGTAAGGAGAGGTTTGGTCACACCTAATTGCTGGCGAGTAAGAAGAAATTCTTATTGAAGCCCCCTCTATCTGAGGGAGCTGCTTGGTTATCGATAATGTGATTTGTAATATTATTTATGAATAATTAATTATTGATTTATATGATGAGGAAAATATTGATTTTATGAGGATATAGATGGAAAATTTTAATGTGACAATTGTTGAAAATTAATATTTTATCTTTTATGATAAAATAATTCATTTAAATATATTATTTTAATAATATATTAGCGATGATATTTTACAATGAATGTGGGATATATGAGTATATGAGGAGGAAGAGTATTTTGTGGCATTAAATGTTTAATACATGTTTTGTGTGTTGGTGGACCTGATTATTGGGTAGAAATTTGATTATAGCTTTGTATAAAATCGATAGTTTGTGGATTTCGGTTAATTTCTATTGGAATTTGGAAAAACTTTCTTACGTAAAGTTGTAGAAATTGAATTTTCTATAAAAACTTCGTGAGATTAAATTTTTACGATGAAAAGGCTATTTATTATGAATTATTGAAGTTAGAAGTTACGAAATAATTAATTTTGGGAGTTTTAGTTAATTATTTTGAGAAAAACTTTTTTTGCAACTAAGTTGGCCTCACATGTGATTCAAATGAAATTTGAGATCAGTTATGCAGGTGGGCTAAAGAAAATGTGAAAATATATTAATATTATATTCAATTTCTACGCTTTGGTGTTTCTAAGCGTTTTTCCTATAAATAGGGTCTTGGGTTAGAATTGAAAAACACACTTTAGAAGCTGAAGTTTCTCTCTATTTCTCTCTCGATATATTGGCGTATTCTTGTGAGTATACTTTGAGTATTGTTAGGCGGTCTGAGTTCCTTGATACTATATGCAGGTATTCAAATTAGAAGTCTTAATCTTTCGAGGTAAGGGATGTTATTTTCTTCTCGAATGATATTATTTCTTGATGTCATTATCTTTGAAATATTGGTTGGAACTTTTTATCAAATTTGGAACTTTTTTCGTATGGGGTTCTTATTCATGAGTTCTTATTCACGAGTTCTTATTCATGATTCTTATTAAAGTCTTATTAAATAAGCGTGAAGATTTTTTTGTGGAATTTCTATCTTTGGTGGATTCTTTATTCGGAGTTATTATTCACGTATCTGACCTTTATTCATAGAAAAATAAAATTTCTTCTATTTGTCCAAAATATCTATTACGGATCTTAGCTTTGATTGTATTCATGTTTTGATCATTCTTGAATTTTACACCACTATGATTATTTTTGAGGTATTTTTTGAACATGGATAAAACAAAATGACGAATCCTTAATCCTTAATCCTTGTCATTTTGTTTTCTTTGGATTCGTTTCTTTAAAAATATTTTCATCATCCTCGGTCTTAAATGATGATATTATTGAATATCTTTGGCATGTAGTGCAAAGATGAATGATTCTGAAGAATATCTTTGGTACAGTAGTGCAAAGATGAGCAGTGATTTAGATGAACATGACCGGTGATGAATATCTTTGGCACAGGTGGTGCAAAGATGAATATTTGATTCAAGATGTATATTGATTGATGTTCTGAGGGATAAAAGATAGGCGATGAACTTTTAAATTCATACATAGAAGATAGTAGTTTGCATTCTCTACTTAACTCTTCTAATGAATTATTATTTCCATTGCGAATATTGATTTAAAATTTGTTATCTATTGTATTCTATTAGATTTTTTCCCTGTTGAAGACTAACGAGTAATTTGTTGTATATTATCTTAGTCGTAATATTCTTTCTTTGGGCTAGTTGAAGCTCACTCTTTTTTTTTTGTTCCATTTTTTTCTTCTCGAGAATGGGAGGCGAGAATATAGCGAGAGTGCGAGTGGAGTATGGAATGAATGTTTTAGAAAAGGATTGTTTAGTAGTTCTCACCATTTTGTAAAATAATGTATCGATAAATGTGATGAGGATTTATTTGAGTATAGATATTTGTCAGAAGATAATATTTGTATTCAAACTCGCGATTTCTTGTTGTAATAATAAAGTTGTAGTTGTTTAACACTACGTATATTGACAACTTTCGGAATAGGTGATGTATGTAAGACCGAATTTTATGAAATAAAAGTATTTAATTTTTTTAATTACTTATTCATGAGATTCTTATTCATGAGTTCTTATTCAGAGATTCTTATTCATGAGTTCTTATTCACGAGTTCTATTCACGTTACTAGTACAGTATTATTCATGAAGCGTGATAATTTTTTTTTAAATGAAGGCATTACTCGATAATTATTACGGTAATTCTTTATTCGATATTTTATTTTATTGATTGATAATTGCTACGTTGATATTTTATATTATTGTTGTTTTAATAATTGTCACTATGGTATTTTCTATTATCGAAGCAATAATTTATATTATCTGAATAATATTATTAGAAAACATTATTAGCGATGTCAGAAAGTTACTGTCTGAGGAGAGGTTTGGTCACTAATCAATTGCGCCAAAGATGATGAGGAGAAATTCTTATTGAAGCCCCTCTTTCTGAGGAGCGGCTTTGGTTGCTGTCATATTGTGATTCTGTAATATTATTTGTGAATAATTAATTATTGATTTATATGATGAGGAAAATATTGATTTTATGTGGATATAGATGGAGAAAAATTTTAAAATGACAATTGTTGAAAATTAATATTTTATCTTTTTTTACGATAAAATAATTCATTTAAATATATTATTTTAATAATATATTAGCGGTGATATTTTATAATGAATGTGGGATATATGAATATATGAGGAGGAAGAGTATTTTTGTGGCATTAATGATTAACACATGTTTTGTGTGTAAATTGGACCCATTTCTTATTTGAAATTTGATTATAGCACATAAAATCGTCCAGTTTGTGGATTTGGTCAATTCTGTTTGGAATTTGGAAAAACTTTCTTACACGCAAAGTTGTAGAGAATTGAATTTCCTATAAAATGTATTGAGATTGAATTTTTACGATAAAAGAGCTATTTATTGTGAATTATTAAAGTTTTGGTATATCTAAAATGCGAATTGATTTTTGGAGTTTAAATGATTTTTTTGTTAGAAAAAACGTTTTTTGTACTTTGGTGGCCCTCACTTGCACATGTTAATGGGTGAAATCGATTTCAAAAAGGTGGGCTAAGGAATTTTGTTTATAAATAATATTATTATATTGATTTTTTACGCTTTGGTGTTACAAGCATTTTTACATAAATAAGGTCTTGGGTTAGAATTGAAAATCACACGTAAGCGAAGTTTTCTCTCTATTTCTCTCGATATATTGGCGTATTATTTGTGAGTATACTTTGAGTATTCTTTATCACAGTGTAAGTTAGATTCATTATTCGGTCAATCTTTGCTCTTTTGAGGTAAGGGATAGTAAAGGGATTTTAAGGGTTATTATGTTTTTAGTTTGAAATTTTCTGAACCTTCAAAAATTCTGGAAAAATTTGAAATGATATTTTGATGAGTTTTGTAGATTGTGTCCAAAAATGGCGATTTTGGATGTATAGATAGGAGTTATGGATTTTATGAGAAAAAGACTATTTTAAAAGTTCTGGCTTATAAATCCTTGTGATTAACTCCAAAATTGATGAAATTTTATTGGGAGTACATCTATATAATATCGATTATCTAGTGTAAATTTTAGAATTTTTGGATAAAAGTATAATTTATGATAAATGTTTAAATATTAAATTGGTTTTGGCCATATGAAAAATAGAAAATGAATTTTTAAAATTTAGAGAAAAATATATATTCAATATGGGACTATGTTATACTAAATCCCCGGAAAAGAAATATTTTTGGGGCTGATTTGGTATTTTTCATGAAAATATTCTAGTTATGAGTAAGCGAATTAAATATGTTATGTGAAGTAAGAAAATTGGAAAATATGATTTTATGGCTTGAGAATCATATATGAGGTATATCTGATTTTGATGAGGTTTTGGTTATTGGTGATGAAATCTTATGAGTTTGGCATTTTATGATGATTAAATGCATTAATTAGTAAAGTGTAAACAATTTAATTAAATTGTTTATAAGTTTTAGAAATGATTAAAATATTATTATAATATTAATAATATTAGATTATGAGATTTCTAAGTGATTTATAACATTTGGATTAAGGTGTTATAAATATGGATATGAATTTTATTATGTAACTTTATCTTTTAGGTGTCGAGGATTCTTATGCGGCGTATCTGATTACTTATGTACAAATCTGAGTCTTATTCACGACAAATTGGTTTCTTCTCGACCAAATTATCGTTGATTTATGAATCTTACTCTTGAAATTAAAACCATGTTTTGATTATATTATTTTTTATATAACATTCTTATAATACTAATGATGATATTTCTCTTTGACTTGAGTGTAAAGATGGGTAGATTATTGGTATGATCGTGACCATAGGTTCTCTTTGGCGATGGTGCAAAAGTTGAATTGTTGAATGGTATGATCGTGACCATTGAATTCTGATTGAATATTTTTAGCTTAAGTGCAAAAGGTGAATTGATCAACATGGTTATAAGTATTGTTATATAACCACGAAATGATTATGTATTTTTTGATATATGAATATCTTTGGCTCTGTAGTCTGAAGATGACTTGTTGATGAATATCTTTAGCTTTGTAGTGCAAAAGATGAATTATTGATGAATATCTTTTGGCTCGTAATGCAAAATTACTGACTGTTGATGAATATCTTTGCTTTGTGGTGCGAAAGATGAATTATTGATGAATATCTTTGGCTCGTAATGCAAAGATGACTGTTGATGAATATCTTTGCTTTGTAGTGTAAAGATGAGCTGTTGATGAATATCTTTGGTAGTGGTGCAGATGAATTTATTAGTATGATTATGAACATAAAAGCGTGATTTGGTATAACCATGATCTTTGATGTTTGAGGTAAAACAAGTGATGAAAATTATCTTTGTCTTGGATGAGAAAGAATTTAGAACTACAATTACGATTATGAGTTTATGCGTGATTGTGGGCAGGAATTGTTGATTGATGTTACGAGGATAAAACATTGTTGGTGGACTTTTAACGTGGAGAAGACAATAGACTTTATAGTCTATTTGACTCTTCTAATGGATTGCTCGATTCATTGCAACTATGGTTGAAAAGTTTTATCATCTACCGTATGTTCTAAATCTACGATTTATTCTTGATGAAGACTATTGATAATTTATTTATCTTTAGTCATAATATTCTTTTCTTGAGCTAGATTGTCTTCACCCTTTTGTTTCACAATTCCTTTCGGGTAATAAAAGTGTATTTGGGTCGTGCGGGGATAGCGAGGAATAGAATAGTGGTCTATAGATGTTGAGGTGAGGTGAATTTAACTTGGAAGGGTGTTTTGCCACTATCATACAAGATGTTAATGACATCTGACCTCGTGTCATCATAAGACATGGTTGTGCTCATCCACTTCTTTGAGTATATTTACAAGCACTACTATATAATCTTGGTGTTTGTTTGGAGTATAATACCCGATTAGAGGCGATGGAGATAATGATATGTCGAGAGAAGACTCACCGTTGGGAAGAATATGATGATAATCTTCTCGTTTTTCTTTGGGAATTATTAGATTGACCAAGGATAATTACGTGGCCGTATGATATCTACATGTAACCTAAAAGCATGGCCTCCCATATCTGAAGGTTTCTTGAGCACTTCCCAAAGATTCTAATTTCTAAAGCGGTTTTGACTATACCTTTATGTAAGGTGTCATTTGTGACGTCGGTTGGTATATATTTGTATTGGTATATATATGTGTTGTTGTATTTTACATCGACAATTGTTGTAATAAAGTTGTAGTTGTTTTTCGTACCATATATTTGTTGACTAAGAATGGGTTGGATGGAATGGACTTTTGGGGGCGTTACAATGTACCATATATTTGGCGCGTCATGGTTTGGTATCGGAGCTTGGATATGGAGATCGTGGAATAGAACTAGGAGGAGGAGGCAGGTAAATCCTTCATTTAGTGTGTCTACCTAAGCTTATTTTTTAGTTGGTCATTATATAAGGATATTATGTGATATATTGATTTCCTTAATTAACCCTTGTTTTTATGGCGGTATTTGAGAATGTCAATTGAGAATATTATGATGGAAATGAGGCCAGTGGAGGCCTTTGTACTCACCTGCGAGGAGAAGCGTCTGACAGCTTGAAGGTGGCGATGTTCCTCTGTGAACAACACCATTGGCAGATGATGAGCGAGGGGATGTTTAGAAGCTTTTGCGAGTTAAATACGCAAAAATCGGACGAGGAGACTCGTGTTCAAAATCTGAGGAGAAATGATAGTTAATTCACGGGTTATCCTGACCAAGCAGATTGAAGTTGGGACCACGAATTTAAGGAAAGCGGATCCGTCATGGCGGAAACATGGGTCAAACAAATTACGAATATTCGATGTCTTGGGATGCGGAGAACAGAAGGTTCCATTCGCCACCTTTATGTTAAAATGGCGAAAGCGGTAGTGGTGGGAATGCATGAAGCGTACCCGTCCGTCCCTTTTCGGCGTATGTCTTGGGAAGCGTTTGAAACTATTTAATGACAAATACTTTCACGAATGTGTTAAGTCATATAAAGTGGAGTTCATCAGTTAGAGCAAAACAACGTGGCGGTGTCTCGATGCGAGGCAAAGTTTGCGAGTTATCGGTTGCACCTCGTTTGGTGGAGAATAAAGGCGATATGGCGGATGTTTCTTAGAGGTTTGAAACTTGGCGTACGTTAGTATCTCATTTTCATAAACTTTCTCTATTCCGGATGTTGTAAAAGCGAGGCTCAATTATTAAAGCGAGATACTTGATCACTGTCTGGTTGAGGGACCCTGACCATGATCGTACGAGAGATAGCGGTCAGCGAGAATAATGATAACTCAATGGAGAGAAAAGCAGACGGATGAAAATGGTAACCACTCTGGTGGTAATCATGGCCGTGAAAATAGAAGAAGCGAGTCGAGGAGATTTTTTAAAGAGGAGATTTAACAACGATCGTATGAAGGCGACAAGGTTAAGTAGAAGCCCAGTTCTAGGGAGGAGAAGCGACCACCGGGTCGTATCTTGCTAAAATCACGGGGAAGAGGGACATATCGGTCAAGCTATCCTGACGATTCAGGTATGCTATAATTGTGGAAAGGAAGGACATATCGCTCGAGATTATACGGTGAATGAAACCTAGTTCAATGAGGAGGACGGTGACTCAAAAACATCCCGGAAAAGTCAAAGTCAGCGATTAGGGAAGGCGTTTATTGTGTTGGTGAATTAATCGAGGAACCCCAAGCGAGGTGATCACGGTGTATTTTATTTATAAATTCTTGCGAAGTTTATACCTTACTTGATCTTGTCGGTCTTTACCCGTTCATTTATCTCTCGTGCAGGCTCAGCGTTTAAACTTGACTCGGGAGAAATTAGACTTTGACACTATCTGTGGAAACTCAGATTGGGAGAAACTTTCATCACATCACGTCCTCATATATTCAAAAAGTCATTGAAGATCATGAGCACCATTTGAATTTGGTACTCGAAAAGCCAGTGAAAACAAACTATATGCCAAATTGAAGAAATGCGAGTTACGGCGAGAGAAGTAGCATTCCTTGAGCCGCGATGTGTCGAAACATGGAGTATCTGTTGATCCGGCGAAGATTGAAGCAAATACAAAGTTAGAGGAGGCCAAGAAGTCGGTGGCTGAAATACGTAGATTTTTGGGCGTAAATTTGGTTATTATCGAGATTAAGTGGAAGGGTTTTCTCGAATCATTTACTCCATTAACTTCAAATAACTTTCGAAAGGATCTGAAAATTCGTTTGGAGTGAAGAATGCGAAAAGAGTTTCAAGAGCTTAAGAGGAGACTTATTTGATTACTGTTACAACAATACCATCGGGTTCGGATGGATTTGTTATCTCTGCCGATCTTGAGCAAAGGTTAGGATGTGTTCTCATGCAGCGATGGGAAAGTCATAGCCTATGCCTCGCGACAACTTAAAAGAGTATGAGAGGAATTATCCTGCTAATGATCTAGAGTTAAGCGGTGATCGTTTTTATTAAAGATATGGAGGCATTATCTATATGGGGAGAAAGTGGAGATATATTAGGACCATAAAAGCCTTAAATATTTCTTCACTCAAAAAAGAACTCGACATCTTGGCTAAATGACGTTGGCTCGAGCTATTGAAAGACTCGACCACCTATTGATACCATCACGGAAAAGTGAGCGTGGTGGTAGCGTTGAGTAGAAGATCATATCTGAGGAGCGAGTGCGATGATGTCAAGTATACGCGTAGAGCCAACTTTAATAGAAAAAGTTAAGGTTGCTTTCGAGCCGCAGGCCGGAGGCGTCGTGAAGAAGAAAGTCTGAAGGAGCTATTCCTAGGCGAGAATTGATGAAGAAGGAATACTTGAGTCCACTCTGGGAACTTTGTGTTCCTAACTGACTACGATTTGAAGTCTGAGATTATGATGGAGGCACCTGATACCACCATTTGCAATCCATCCTGGAAGTACTAAAATGTATCGTGATCTTGACATACATTTGGTGGAACAATATGAAGAGAGAGATTGCAAGTTTATCTCGATGTGTTTAACTTGTCGGCGTGTAAAGTGAGAGCATCTAAGTACCTAAGGAATCCGTTGCAACCACTTGAGATTACGAAATGGAAGTGGGAACACCTTACCATGGATTTACGTTTGGTCTTCCTACGGTTTCTCGTGAGCATCAATGCTATTTGGGTTATTGTTGATAGATTAACCAAGTCTGCTCATTTCTTGCCGATACTGGAGACTTATTCACTTGAGCGTCTTCTTTAGTATATGACGTGAATGAGATTGTGAGGTTGCGTGGCATACTGTATCCATAGTTTTGGATCGTGACCCGAGATTCACTTCAAGATTTTGGGTTAGCTTGCAAAAGCTATAGGCACGGATCTCTGATTGATTCGGCGTACCATCCTCAAACCAGATGAGATTGATGAAAGAGGCAATTGAACTCTTGAAGATTTATTAAGACTACGTGTCCCTAGACTTGAGGCGGTTGGGATAAGTATTTACCATTGGTGGAATTCTCTACAACAACGATTATCGAGGAAGTATAGGTGTGGCTCCATTTGAAGCATTATATGGGCGAAAGTGTGGCTCTCGGTATGTTGGGGACCGAGGTGGGTGAAGCAACCTTTGTTGGGACACGAGTTGAATACGTGTATGACTGGAAAGATCGAATGATTCGATAGCGTATCTGAAGCCAAGACAAGATCGATGAAAAGAGTTATGCGGATCTTAAATGAAAGGCGTGGAATTTAGTGTAAGGGATCGTGTATTGTTGCGAGATTCTCTCGTGGAAGGAATTCTGAGGTTTGGGAAGAGAGAAAGCTCGATCCACGATTTATTGGTCCATTTCAAATTCTTGGTAGGAAGTAGGAAATGTAGCTTCTATAGACTCGCGTTACCTCAAAAGTATGTCTCGTGTTAATAATGTGTTTCACATATCTGTGCTTAAATAAATATGTGAAAAGACGAGACCACGTTATAGAGTTAGGCAGGGCGAGATAGTAGAAGACTTAGCGTATGAGAGGTACCTGTCGAGATCTTGGATAGGAAGAGGCGTCCCTCTAGCATGAAAAGTAAATACCACAGAGTTAAAGTTTGTGGAGGGAGATAAATGCTTTATAGAGAAATGACACAGGGGTGGAAAGCGGAAATGAAAGCGAGGTATCCTCACCTTTTGAAACACCAGTCGTCACGTCGATTTAGGAGACGAAATTTCATAAGGAGGGAGGTTGTAAAGACCCCAACTTATTATTAATGAAATTTAATTTTCTCTATTTATTATTTTGAAATAGTAAGGAGTTGATTTGATTAATGTGGATAGTTAGGGGTAAAAATCATGAATATTTCAAAATAAGCGAGTGGTTATAAAATATTCATTGTTGTTGGGAGAATATTAAATCTTTAGTCGTGGGAATATTAAATGCGGCCAAGAAAATGCGACCGATCAATAGGGCCCATGTAGCGATTGGGTGAAAAAAGCGACAAATATAAGTTGTTTAAAAATAGCTTGGCGTGGTTAGCATTACAGATTAATCTTTATTAAAATACACGGTGGTTAAAAACACGATATAGCTGTATTGCTGCGATTATTGATTCTTACGTGAAAAGCGCAACTACTCGATAATAGTTACTGATAATTCTTTATTCGAGTATTTTATTGAGTTAATAATTATTGCGTTGATATTTTATATTCATTGTTTTGATAATTGTCGTTACGATATTTTTTTTCATTATCGAAATGATAATTCATATTATACGAATAATATTATTAGATAAAATTATTGGCGATGTCTAGAAAGATTACGTAAGGAGAGTTTGGTCACAATTCAATTAACGTATTTGTTAGTAAGAAGAAATTCTTATTGGAAGCCCTCTCATCTTGGGAAGCTGCTGATTTATCGATAATGTGATTACATAATGTATTTATGAATAATTAATTATTGATTTATATGATGAGAAAATATTGATTTTATGAGGATATAGATGGAGAAAATTTTTAATGTGACAATTGTTGAAAATTAATATTTTATCTTTTATGATAAAATAATTCATTTAAATATATTATTTTTAATAATATAATAGCGGCTGATATTTTTACAATGAATGTGGGATATATGAGTATATGAGGAGGAAGAGTATTTTGT